>VZRW01004389.1:751549-901760 GCA_013398125.1 Aegotheles bennettii | reverse complement strand
CCCCCCTTTTTTTTTTAATTGAAACCGAGAAGGAAATACTAATTGGAGAAGTTGAGGAAGGAAAAATGTGCTCTGTAAAGGGTTTTGGAGTTTGACAAAGAGAAGGTGATGAGGACAAGGGGGGTAAGTCACAATAATACAGAGTGGGAGGGGATAAAGAACTCGGAAGTGGATACCTTGTGGTTTTCTATGGTAAGAAAAAGCAGAATAAATGAAGAGAAAAGAGGGGGAATAGTAGAAGAGTGAGAGAATGAGCACGTTTGAGAAGCATCTTATCTTTGGCATCACGTCAGTGGTTAGGTTGTGGATGATACTGTGTTGATCTGTGTGGATTGTGTGTAATAAACAGATGGCGGACTAAATAGATAGCGGACAGTTGTCTGGCAGATCCTGTAGGTCTCAGAACGGAGCCATTCAGTGCTTGTTTTCATCTAGTAGTTGTCTTTTATCTTAATAGATTTTAAGTTCTTCAAGGCAGTGAACTGCCTCTTTATCTTGTGTTTGCACAGTGCTTGCTATATTGAGATTCTGGTCAATAACTGGGGCTTGTAAATGATCTTATAAAAGACTGACTATGTTTGTGGTTGATGCTGATGATCCTCCTGGCACCAAGGATCTTGTTACTGTTGCTGCTTCTTACAAGACTGTGTTTTCAAGTGATTAGAGCTTAGCCAAAACTGTTGAAGTTTGGCAAAAGCTTTCCAAGCTGATCAGTCTTGTTCAATTTGTTGTATGTGGAAACTTCAGCCAAAATAAAATGTTGGATTTTGCTAGAGGAGAGGTAGTGTTTCTTTCAGCTTCTTAAAGTGAGTTGTTTGTTTGAAGATTCAAATCATCTTGTTTTGGAGTGAGAATTTTAAACTTGTAAGGTGTAGCAGTGTTTTTGCGTGGAGAAATCATCCATTTCGGCCAGTTTGAGAGGCATTGAAAAATAAGTATGGGCTGGGTTAAACTTAGATTTTAGCAGCTATGTTTGCAGAAACTTCCTGCAAGCTGGGCTGTTGGTACGTTAGTTGAAATCAGGGAGTTCTTCTGTCCTGTGTCCTCATCAGCATCTTAATTCTGAGACCTAAAAGCTGCTTAATTTGAGTACAGGAGAAAAACACTGGCCTTGTAGAGGTGGTAGATTGGAACAAGGAGTATGGGAACAAGTCGGGTTGGCCTTGGAATTTGACAGAAGGGGGGGGAAATTTTGGTAGTTTGTGGAAAGCAAAGCAATCAGGAGTTGGAAGTAGGGAGAAGGAGGATGGCACCTGAAGCCTGGGAAGAAAAAAAGTAGGGGAACTGGACTGACAACCAGTAGGGCAGGGAAAAACAGGTAAGAAGAAACCTGTCTGGTGAGGGTTCAGGGTGTGATGGTGTCAGCTCTTTTCTTGGCTGTACAGGGAACCCCAAGGGAAAAGAAGGAGCAGAGTTTAGATGAGGAATCTTCAGAGTCAGAAAATACATATGCAGGCCAGCGTGCAAATCTAAGGTGAAGAAGAGAAGATAGTTGAAAGGTAAAATAGAAGAACTATGTGTGAAATTTGAGGACGGGGGTCAAGAAGTGTAAGATTTGCTGGATCAGGAGAATGATGAAAAACGGGAATTGTAGAGATACCAAATAAGCAGGAGAGTCTAATGGGCTTGAAACAAGGAGTCAGCTTGGGAAAGTGACTAGGCAGGTATCTGTGTTATTAGGGGTGCAGAGCAGAAATGCTCAAATGAGCAATGGGCAGAAAAGTCCAGAAGTGCTGGTTGGTTTTTGGTGAACTATTTCAGGACTCCTCGTTCTCATAATTATTTACTTTTAGCAAATGTCTGTATTACCCAGTTCGCCTCTTCTCTCTGTGGGGTAGGTCAGAGACAGTCCATTACTGCTCTTGTTTTCTCTGTTAAGACAGGTGCCAAAGGGAGGTGTTCAAACCCACATGCCAATGTGCCAATCACACTATGCAATTTCTCTTTCTCCAGCTGGGTTTTAGAAAGGAATAGGAGATTGCAAGTAGGAAGCTTAAATCAAGAGAATGTTCATGTCAATATTCAAAACTAGAAAATTCCAGACTTAAGTTGCTTAACTTTCTTGTTTTGTATTAAGAGAGCATTTTTAGTGACAAACTACTTTTTCGTATATTTTCCTGTGTGATACATGGAGAAGAGCAACTCTGAGGCCAGATCAGAGGGCTGTGAAGTAGATGAAAATGGCTTCTAATGTTTTTTCTGAAATTAGAAGATATGCCTCTCCCTAGTGAGGCAAAGGATCCTTTGGCGCACCAGTGTGTAATACAATTAGAAAGGCAGTGGCCTCTTTGTCAAGGCAAGAGAAGATCTCCTAGAAAATTGGATTGTATCTGTCCAGCTGACATTACTCAGCAACCCAAAGAAAAAACAGAAGAAGCATTTAAATAAAGATTTTTCACAAATAGCAGTTTTCTGTGCCTGGCTTAAACCCCGGCACTAGAGTCACAATTAGTGTAATTTGCTATGCAACAGAAGGCAAACAGACTAGTTAGTCATTTTTGAAAAGTTTGCTTCAGGTTCATATGTGTTTTCAGACTTTTGGCATCTGCTTCCTTTTTGTTGCATTTTGATTATCAGCTTTGTTAACACACAAGTCTGTTTGGAATTAATGCTGTATGTGGAAAGGGAAGAAAACAAGGTGATTGATCATTATTTTAATTTTCCCCCTGAAAACATTACGATGCCTGGACAGATTTTAATCACATGCTTTTTTTTGATTGTGTTGTGGACTGTTAATGTAAAACATAAAACGTAACCTATAGGGTACAGACATGTATTTTTGGAAGGGATGCTTTGAAAATACATGAAGGGGAATGGAACTACTGAAATACTGATTTGGTTGTGATTTTGTAAATTGCCTCTCTCAGCTGTCAGTGCCAAGCTCGCAGGAGATGGAGATAATTATAAAGGAAAAAAAATAAAAATTGAATGAGTATGTATCTGGAAAATATGCTGTCCCATGAGAGCACAAGAGCTGAATTTATTCAGCTGAAGAGATGTTTAAGAAGTGGTTTGAGTGCTGTTCATGAAAAGAGACGATACCGGAGACTTCAGGGCTCTTTTGTTTAGTAGATTTATAATAATGTCTGATAGTCAGAAGTTGAACCCAGAAATATGATATGTTTTTAACAGTAAGAGATATTAAATGTCAGAGTAGTTTTTCCGCTCCTTTAGCTTTGTAGATTAAATTATCTAATTAAATTTTTTTGCTTGATATGTCAGCTATCTCTTGAAATCCCTTTGTCTATGACCATCTATTTTTATTGCCTCCATTGCATTGATACATCATTTGACCTATGTATAATACATAGCTAAATATATCTCATAAGGATTGGCAGAGCAGCCATCCTTTCATTGGAAAGTAGAGAACTTCTCTATCTGGTTATTTCTGTTAACACAGCAAGAAAAATGAAATTTATCCCTGTCACTTGAGGCATCTGGGTCACTGTAGTTGCATCATTTGATTACTAAATACGGTGGACTTGATCTCAAGTCTACTTTATATGCAATGTTTCTAATATACGTGCTATCCAGATGTTTTGAATTTTCTGTGCAAATGTCAGGCCTGGATGCAGGCAGAGTGGATGGGAAAACTGCAGCTGTGCAACTGCTCTCTTGACATGTGGCTGGGAGCACATGGGGTTGGGCTGCGGTGCCCTAAGCCTCCCTGGGCAATCTGCACACACTGGTATCTTAGTTCTTGTTCAGAATAATTCAGTGGTACTTTTAAAGGTGTGCTGTGGCTGATGTTTTTTTTGGAAGTTTCACACGCATCTGTATATGCCATGATAAATCTACTTCTCTGCCTTTTGGGAGAGAGAAGTCGTCTTCTTTTCATCCTGGCCAGTAGGTTTTTGAACAGACACATACTTAACTGTGTATTGTGAGTGACTTCCATGAAAAAGCTTATGATTAAAAATGAACATAGCTGCAAGTATCGTAGAATTAATGTTAGTTGGTATTAGGTATGTTTTTCAAGCTGAATCTTTCATTTGATTGATAGATTCTGATAACAAATGCCAATCAGCTGATTCATTATAAGTAATATACATTATTGCTGTTTTTTCTGTTTGTCATCTCAACTCTCTGATTTAAATGTTTTTAAAAAGTAGCTTGTAATTTCTTGTCAGATTCATGTTGCTTGGGGAAAAGCAATGCTTGTGTGAAGTGAGCATTCATGTTTTCTGATAAACTACTTTTCTAATTCAGTGTTGTTAAAAATGAGTGCTACATCTCCAGTCACTGAGGATTATAAATGTTTTTAGTAATACTTCAGTGTCTCAGAATATAGAGGTGGGAGGCATCCTCTCTTTCTTCCTAGAGGTGAAAGGTTTTCCATATAGTACAACAGTAATTACTTAATTGTTTTTTATTGGTTAAAATAGATATACTTTGAAAATCTAATTTAGGTAGCATAAAGCTGCAAGACCTGATGCATGTGTACTAAAGCATCAAAACAGCTATTGAGCCAGGGTAACCTCATTAACAAAAAACGCTGTTAAGCTTCTTAACGTTTTGTTAAAGATGAAGGGTTTTTTGTGTGTTTGTGTGTAGTTTTTACCTCTAAATGGAACTATTTTCAGCAATGAAATAGTGAATGCAGACACCTGCCTTATTGTACTTGTGTGCATACTAGAAAGGACTGAATTAGCACTTGTGACTTCAGTGTGTTGCACCAATATGGTAGCAGATGTTATGAAGGCTTTTTCTTGAAGGGTTCTGTGAGATGGTATTCACTGCCTCACATATGAATTGGAGCTTACGAACTGAGAAACTGTGATCTGTCGGATGTTGTCAGTGCTCAGAACTGTCCGAGAAGGTACTTTCCTATTTCTTGTGTGTGTGAATCAATGTATCTCTGAGTCAGTATAGGCATAATGGTTGTATTGATTGTCATTATGCACACCAAGCATTGTTAAAAGAAAATTGGGTATTTGCATTAACATATCTTCTAAAGGGTGTAGGGGGGAAGTGTCTGCTTTTCAGGATCTATGATCTGCACATGTGAGAATGCAAGATTTGAAATGTCACAACGCTAGGGCTGGGTTTGAAGTTCCATTATCTGGAGGAAAAATTCCAATTTAGGCTTGTACTCTAGTGATAAGTTTAGTTGAGAGATAACAACTTAGTGTTTTTAGTGAATGTAAATATAGTGACAGCACTGTGCAAACATAAGAACAAATGACTTGTAGGTAATAAAAAAATTTAGGAACTTATCTATAGCAAAGTCTTGTTACGAAGCTCACAGAGGTGCCTGTTAAATGTAATCTTGGTTCGTAATTTTGTGTTGTTTGTCAGAAGGTAGAGCATTTTAAAATTGTATGTGAAGCCAAACAGAAGTATTTAGTTGATATTTTGGTGAAAAAAAAGTAAAACTAACACCTTTTCTGCCTGCAGTTAAAAATAGAACTTCTTGAATATCTTATCTGCTGTAGACATGACAGTTCACATTCGCCAGCAAAGCCAGCCAGTATTACAGCATTTAAGTAATCTTCAACTTGTTTCTGGTTGAAAGAAGCTAGCTAAAGAAAACATGCTCTAGGTACTTTTCCTACCTCTGCCTGCTGTGGCAGAGTAGCGTGCATGCTTAGTGAGGTTTTGCAATACAGCACCCTTAAGCTACTGCTTAGCTGCTGCCAGAAGCAGCAGTGTCCTCTCTGCCAGCCACATGGTCTTGCCCCTCTCTGGTACTGGTGTTTATTCGACCTTATAGTAAGATGAATTAGCAAAAAAAAGCCAATGTTGTGTTTCATTTGTCTCTTTTTTGGGGAGGGTATTTTTTAGCCAGTTTGGTTCTCTAAGCTGACTTAACCTTCAGGACAGATGAGTATTTAAGTGGCTTATGTCAATTAAGTTTAATTCAATAAGGAATTGGATTAGGCAAAAGTGGTGAGCCAGTTTAAAACCTTCTTTGAGTAAATCCTCTTTGTGAATGGCAGTCTTGACTACTGATTTTTAAAATACCCTTATAATAAAACCACATCTCTAAGCAAGCTTCAAGTTATGTTTAAAAAGGAAGGATTCACTTTTCAGACATAAGATGGATGTATAAAAGCCAACAGAAGTCAATTAAATAGGTGTCAGGGTCAGTTTTTCCGTTGAGTAGCAGCACTGAAGTGGCTATTAAGAAGTGAGAGGGCTACAAGCAGCAGAATCGATTTGGGGACTGAGTTCGGGGTATCATCAGCAGCTTGGAAACACTAATGAAAGATCTGGTGAAGTCAGTGGTGAACATTGCCATTGCTGGCAGGGGGTGAAGCTGGTGCGTGAGAGAGCTGTATCTACGACCGGATGGGTGTCTGGGGAGGGTATCAGCAGTGTGGTATCTTGGAGATGTGCATGAGAGGGAACTGAGCAGAAGATCAGCTAGATGTGGGGAAGAACTTGACAGTGGAGCACCTCCAAGGAGGATCTTGGTTTGGTGTAGAAGTGTAGGTTGCAACTGGGGAGGGATGGAGTGTGAAAAGGCACGTCAAGGTAATAACAAAAAACCCCGAGCAGCTTTTGGGGGGACTTGATGGCTTCGTCACTGGTGTTTGGAGCTGTAACTCATCAAAAGATTATGACAAATATGACCAGGGAATTTTTCAAGTGACCGTAATGGGTCAAGGTTGAAATTGCCAGGTTGTAGAGGAGGAGGTTTTAATGTTTGAGTTAGATGAATAAGATCTTTGTCTCTCTGCTTATGGAGAGGAGCAGGGGCTCTGAAGTTTGTATTTTTTGCCTTGCTACCAAACCCAAGCCTATTTCGTGGAGATTAATCCATCAGTTCTTAACTAGTCATTAATGGCAAGGGAATGGGGATGTGGGCTTTGTTCTGCCATGCTACAAGGGTCTCAATTATTTCTTGATTCTGTTCCAGATAGGAAAATTAATTTGCACTTAGTACAATTAGGGTGTGAAAGCATGGCAAGACACGATCTGTCACTTTTAACAGCCCACTGAACCATTTGACTCGGCCATTTAATACTGCTGGCCTCCTGGTGAGGCTTGCTCTAGATACATGTTGCGTGATCAAATAAGCTGCAGTATTCCTCAGTTTGTTTCTCTGCCTTTTTGTGGGTGTTTGCTGGAGTAGGAAAGGCTCTTGTGTCCAGTGATGAGCTTCGTGGTCTCCCTGTGGTTTGCAGGATGGAGGCAATTCTGTGCTGTTTTGTTAGCTCTTTTGGCTTAAGGAGCTGATTGCCATCAAGGGCCAAATTAGTGAATATCAGAAACTGAAGTAACTAGTTTTTTATTTTTGTTTTCAAAGACTTTTCTATTTC
This sequence comes from Aegotheles bennettii, assembly GCA_013398125.1. Lineage (NCBI taxonomy): Eukaryota > Metazoa > Chordata > Aves > Caprimulgiformes > Aegothelidae > Aegotheles > Aegotheles bennettii. Next base: position 894,495 of record VZRW01004389.1, on the reverse strand, counting down.
AGTATATTTAATTGGCAAAGGGACAAAAATAAAGTACAGTGATATCAGCACCCTTGAACGAGCAACAGAGAATCAAAGGCCATCTTTCATAGCTTTCTGAAAGAGTTATTTTCAAGATGAAATATCTATGGAGAATCTTGTTGAAACTATTTTGATTTATATTGTACTTAGGCTGAAGCTCTTTCAGGCGCACAGTGATTAGGATTCTTTATGGCAAAATGCAAGGTTTGCTATCAAAGCTGAAAATGCATAATATTTAAAAATTGATTTATTTAATCTTGGTTTACTGTTTAAACATCTAGGAATAAGACTTAAAAAAAACTTAATACACAATGCATTCTTAGAAAGAGTAGCTTATCCATGTTTGGGAAGGCAGCTGCAGTACTGCATAATTATCTAATTCTATAGCATAAACAAATTGTGACACACTTCTCAAAGGAGGATACGGTCCAAAGTTACTTGACTTGGACAGCAGTTGCATGCATGCTTAAAAGAGAATTTCAGAATAAAAAATAAACTACCATTGGAGGTTTTTTTGGCAATACAGGGATAATTAGTAGGTGCAGAGGTATTGCATGTGTTTGAAAATCACTATTTAAACACTTGTGTGTCTTCTGTCTTCCCCAGATATCTTTTGAGTAAGACTGAAACTCACAGTGTTAAAGATATGATACAGCACATAGGTAGAAATCCCCAAACTTCAGAATAAGTTAAGCATAAGGCTAAAAAAAATTGATTTATCCACCGTCATGGCTGTTGGATTATAGATCAATTTTAGTAGTAACTAAGTAGTCTTTAACACTGTAATTGATGACTAACACAAACTAATCTGGTGATTATCCATTGTGAGCTAGAGAAAGCATAACTGACCTCTCTTTTTATAATTAAAGAAATAATACTTGGAAATGCGTGTAGAGACTGGGAATGCAATAGATAATTTGTCAAAATTCACTTAAAGGCCATGTCTATTCATACTGCATATTCATGTACTTATTGCCAACTGTATGCAGTGTACTAAGTGGTGACATTTTAAAAAAGCACGTGCTACTTTGTCTTGGTCTGAGTTGTCTTGCCTTTGCTTTTCTGCCAGCTCATAGTTTATTCAAGGAGAAACCTAGCGGTGCTCTTGTGGTTATGGGTGTACTGAGATTTGTGATAAGTAGGCACCATGTGCTCAAGACTCTGCACAGGCATTTGAATTCCACTTCTGTGTTTAATGTAGCTGCTCAGTTGGGCCAATTAAATTACATAATTATTTCTTTAGAAAAATGTTTACTAGTACCAGCTAGCAGAAAAGTGGTTAAAAATGCTCTCCTTTGAACTGATGAGCTAATATCTTGTGTGTCTTGAGATTCCTCTTGAGTAATCCAATACAGTCCTTCCCTAAATACACCTACACATGTGAGCTTCCAGTTTCTTCATTTGATGAGGCTTCAGACAGTGAATTTTTCTTTCGGAAATACTTTGATAATCCATTGTAGCCAGCTTCTTAATTACAGTTTGATTTTGATGCTTGTATCTTGTCTGTATGGCAAAAGACATAACTTTGACTAAATGTCCATGTTTCACAGAGGTTTTAAAAATTATTTTCCCCCAAAGGAAAGCAAAATTGTTTTAATTAAAAATGGTCATGTATTTTTGGATCAGGTGTATTTTGCATGTAGACTGGTTAACCATAAATTTGTGTTGGCTGTAGTGGAACTTTGGGAGTAAATCTCATGTCATCAAGAGGAAGATCTGTTGTGAAAACTTCTGTTTTCATTTCACTCAGTTCTTAACCCTTGGAAACTGCAGCTTAATGCACACTTGGCCCAGTATTTTAATGTCCTTGTTCATAGCCAAGACTTCAGAAAGAAGTGACTCTCCAGTTACCTGTATTAATCAAAAGTATCTGCAACATACCTATATATATATATATATTTATCTTAATGAATGGTTACTCTCAGGTAAGTCCCTTTAAATTCATCTGCAGTGTGGAGCATGATTACTGTTCTTGAAGTGTGTTAGTAAAGTGCCTTCTGTTCAGGAAGATGGTCATGTTGAGTGAAAAACTTTACTACATATTTGTCTTAAGCAGTGTTAAAGTAGTAGATTGGGATTTTTTGCTTTTGTTTTTAATGGGGTATAGCTAATAACTTTTTTCCCAAGAAATTGTGAAATAAAGCCTTTAATTTTTGCTTTTAAAAAAATCTTTCCCTTTAGCCTATTTTTGGAGTAAAATGTCAAGATGTTTATGATCAGGTTGACTCTTCGATTCTGGTTGATTGATGGTACTATGAAGATACTATAATTCCAGTTCCAGGAATTATTTTCTCATTGTAAAATAAGCTGCTTTGCAAATTCCTGGTTGTCTTTTAATGGTTTTCTGTATGTGCTTATATGAAGTTTTGGAGAAGTGTTACCAATTTCTTTGGTTAAACATGGTAGAAGGCTTTCAATGCAAAAAGCCCTTTTAGTCCATGAGCAGGTATCCAAGCACATACAGAGGAAGGAGCATGCGAGTGTTTTGTGCAGTGTCATTTAATCATCTGAAATTTCAGGCACTTGGCACCTACAAGATTTCTTACAGCTACAGCCTCAATGCTTCAGTTGGTAAACATTCTGACTTTGCAATCTGGAATGCTGGAGTTGAGAAGTGTGTGTGGGAAATGATCTGTGGGAGATTTGCTGAGCCGTGGTCAGTTTTATTGTTTATTTTTTTGTTTATTTGATTGTTTTTGTTTTGTTTTTCTTTGTTTTGTTTTTAAGCAGCAGCACAGGAATGTTTCCTATCGATGGCTGTTGATGTCACTCAGAACCTCCTAATTCTTTGTACTGAATCTGTTCTTATGGATTCAAGGGCATCTTAGGAATTATCAGCTACCTTCATTTTTAATACATTTTCAGAAATAGCTTGTGGGAATTTTGGCACAAATTTTGATATCCCAACTTTTCCTCTTCGAAGAGTGTGTCATGTGCTTAGAAAAAAAAAAAAGTCTTAAGTTTTCCCAGAAAGGCATCTAAAAAAATCTTGAATATTTCATTGAGCTTAGATGTAAATCTGTTTTTGTGCTAAGCCAGGTTATAGAAGGTGTTTCTATGACCTAACAAAAAGCAAAACACCAAGTGGTTCATATGGATGATATGTATAAATATATATATATATATATATGAAAGTTCATAAAATTTGTCATAACATTGTGGGAACCTGGGAGGCTAGATAAAGCTCCGGTGATTATGGTAAATACTCCATTTTTGTAAACTTGTTCCTTCCACTGGAGTATCAAGTGCCTTATATGTAGACCTTGTTATAGATAGAGAGTGAACTCTCTTGTATCACGGTATGCTGTAATGTTGCGTTAGGTAAGTTACTTCTGGGAGGAATCTTGTAGATCTGTCCGTGCCTGCTCAGGGCTTCTGTTTGGTAACAGGATGATGTAGCTGATCTTGTTCTCTGGACATGTGCCTGCTAGGAGCGAGCCCTGTCCTCTCTTCTGTTTAACAGCACCTGCCAAACAACTCTAAGGTGGTAGTATGCTTTCATTACTATTGGCCAGGACTTGGTTTGGATCCTCAAGTTAGACTTTTTCACTGGTTTCTGGCTTGTACGAAGCTTTGGCCGTTACCTGATTCTTTTGGAAATGGTATCTGAAAGAGGATATTGATAATGTTTTTTCTTCTAATGCCTTACATGTAAAGGGTTCAGATTTTTTTTAAAAAGTTTTGTTGTTCTTGTTATAAAATACAGCTGCATCATTTCATCGTTAAAACTCACTGTAATGAATTTCTGGAATGTCTCCTTTGTGTGATTATGTATGGTATGTGAACATCTGGGGTTTCTGACATTTTGCACACAGGACCGTTTGACCACACTGTTCTTCAGATATTTGTTTTATTCTTTCTGAAGCCAGTTGATAAAGAAAATTATGTTTATTTTTTACCTAGTCAAAACAGTAAGTTTCTTTTCTTTACATTTGGAATCTATGGAACATTTATAAAAGGCCTTTCTGTCCTCTTTAAAAAATAAATTACCCTGTGTCCAAAACTCTGGTTCCATTAGGAACACCCTAAAACAGTGGATAGTGTCCTGACTGTGGAAATTTTCTCCCTGCCCTCCAGTCCATGAATGGTGTTCTTTAAAATGCAAGTCTTTTGAGATCATACATTCCTTTTTTGTGTCTTTGGCCTTTTATGCATGTGCTCTGAAGCTAATTTTTCAAAGTGGATGAAGATTTTAATACTAATACCTGCATCCAGATATTTTTAGGATATTTTTCCTGTAAAGAAAAAAATTATCCTGAGATATTATACAGATTAGTAGGCTCTCAATGTAATGTTAGTACATTACATTAAAAATGGAATAGTTTCTTTTACTGTGATTTGTCTCATTCAGTATATGTTGGGGTTTTTTCTCCCCATCAGTAAAGATGATCAGATGTCCAGACTTTTATGATAATAAATTCCAATCGGTTGTCAGAGCACTCTGGTTAAGTAACTTTTGAAAGTTTCAGGGTACTGCACTTTGAATTTAAAATACATGAGTTTTGGGGTTGGTTTTTTTTGTTTGTTTGTTTGTTTTTTTCCTTTTTCTTAGGAGGGGGAAATCTGTGCTATGAATAGAATGCTAGTGCAGGAGATTTTCCTTGCATCCACATTTTACCCATTTTATATACGCTCTGACAGGCACACTTCTAAAATGGTGGGGTTTGTTTTTGTTTTGTTTTTGTTTTGTGTTTTTTCACTGTAAAAATAGCTTGCAGCTTATTGAAAAACAAGGTAGACCTGTGCTTCAAAATCCAAATGAAACTGCTGCTCAGATGAGGCTCTAAAGAGGGCATTTATATGTTGTGGAATGAATGGCATGCCTGCGCTAACTCCCGCAGGCCAGATATTTCCAAGGTATCAGACAGAGCTGTATATGCTGCTCTCTTCCCCCTTCAGATCCGAAGGTTTCTCCCTTGGCAAGGTCCGAAGGACCCCTGGCCTGGGCGGGGAGTGGGGGGTGGTAGGAAGAAAGAAAAAATGATCAAGGTAACTGTATGTGTGTGTTTGATTTCTGTTTTCCAGCCGAGCTGTCCCGAGGTAGTTTGTAGGCTCCTTGCACTCCGGGAGCCAGCGTTGTTTTTCTAATCATTGTTCTTTGAACAGTGTAGTTAGGAATTTCCTGTTCACGTTTTACTACAATGGTTTGTTTAAAATGATAGACCACGGTCTTTTTCCTGACCTAAAACTAGATTAGCCTCGAATGTCGCAGAGAAGTCGGACAAATAAAGAGGATAGACTGTATTTGCTTATGTCATGGAGAGAGGCCTTTCAACCATGGGCTCAGTTGTATCAAATACCACGAGTCATGTTTCTTAAATATTTATTAAGACAAATAAACATAGTTATTGTATGAACTGGCACGTCTCCAAATTCCAATCTCTGATTCTCATGGGTGGGTCGCTTTTAATCAGGAGAAATATTTTTCATCAGGACTCCCAATATCTCCTGGGTGACTGAATCCAGCACTGAATCCAGCATTGCCACAGTTCCCCCCTGCCCCCTCATTGCTGCGTTTATAAAATTCAACAAAATAAACTCAGCAAAGTTCAGGTTATAAAATGTGACAGCAAACTATCAGGAAACACTCAAATTGGGAATGAAGCTGCCTTTTGCAGTACATCTGGTGCCCAAGTTAAGTATAAAGGAGCATCGTCTTCCTACGTATTGCACTATGTTTGCTTTTAATGTGGGGCCAAAAAGAAAATATCCCAAGCCCAGCAGTGGTAGATGCACAGGGAATTGCAGCATCCTTATTATACAATTTATGTTTATTTAGGGCAAGTTCCTTGTATAACACTGCTAATGTATGCAAATAGTGCACACCTGGATTGATGGAACAGTACAGGTAATAAGGCTATTGATTTGTATCTGGAAAGAGAAAATTTCAGTATTTAAAAACAATACATGATCTCCACTTTGGTTCTTTATTTTACAGAAAAATTAGTGTCATGTAAACTGTAGTATGATGTGACACACAAGTTTTATCCAGTTTTGGAGGGATGGTGTGTTGACCTGCCCGAGTTGGCTACTGAGATCCTGACTGACAAGCATCCAGCTCGTGAATATACAGTTTGTACAGTGCTCTTGCGTATTTTTAATGCAAGAATGTCTGAAAATGTGCCTGTGAAATTCTGATAAACCTGCTAAATTAATTTTTGAAGCTGGGAGATGTCAGATTTGTAAGGTTGTGAAGTCTGTAGCTGATATGACACACAGGCATGTCATTACAAGGGTGTTGCCAGTTAAAATACTCAGCTGTTATGGTATTTCCAGCTTAGCATCTAACTTTGTTCCACCCAGCAAATAGTCACATAAATAGGAGTAGCTGTGGACTTTTAAAGGAAATATTTGATGTATTTTTAAAGAAAATAACATTTGGAAGGGAAAATATTTGGGTAGCTTGCACGTGAATGTCTAGGGTAGGGCAGGGAGACGCCTTGCAGGGTACTGAGCTGGATGGGCTAAAGCAGCTTGCAGTAGATGTTATGTGGAAAATGTTACCATTTATAGAAATCAGGTATTTCCGTGAGTACCGGAACTCATGAAGCCTGGTTTCCTGTGGGTTTGTGTCTTAGGGCTGATTGACTTTGGTGTCTGGGATGGTGAAAGTTCTGCCGGACACTTTTTTGCTTTGCATTTGGCGTGTTTGTGTCCACTTGCTCCCAGGCAGATTTTCTTACACCCGATTAGGTGTGAATATGGGCTTCTTGCTTTCTCCAAGACCTGCTGCTTTCACAAAACTTCATGGGTGTTTGAATGATCTATGGAGTTTCCCTGAAATCTGAAACTCATCAGTGGAATAAAAACCAAACAGACTTAGGTCATTAATAAAAATCGCATCTTCTTTTTCTTTTTTCCCCTGTTGTCTGCTGGTTTCGAGTAGCCAGTTCATTGAAACAGAAGCCAAATCCTAAAAAACAAGTGATGGTTTTACCTAATAAGTAGTAGAAATACATTTTAATACTAGTCCAAGACTGTACCATAGAATGTGGAACACTATAATCATTCTGTGGTGTGTGTGCAATGGATGTGCTGTTGCTCCACAAGTGAAACAAAGAGTTAGACAGATTTGTGTGTCCAGTGTAGCTGTTAGGCTGCATTGCCTGTGGTACGTTGCCTGGCTTTTAGGTTTGGTTTCCTGTATGTGTGAAGAAAGTGTGACCTTGAGAGGAGATCCAGAGTCCTGCAGAAGGTTTATCAGTGAGATGGCTCCTATGAATGTGCTTCCTGGAGCTGTTGGTAGTCGGTTTTTGTTCGTAAGGATCAGAAACATATCGTGTGAAATACGGTCAAGGTTAGTGGGTGCTTTCGGTTTCCCTGTCAGCAAAGATTATTCACTTTGGTTTTGACCTTAGTTAAGCACCTATCTTTCTGCCTGGAAAAGTTGGAGTTCAGTAAGCACAGGTGTGAATCAACAGGGCCCTCGGTCTTCCATGTGAATGTTTTTCGTGGAGCAATACGGGTGAGTAGTTTATTCCACTAGATGAAGTAAGTGAGGTGAATAAGGTGAGTAAGCAATTTCATTATGAGACTCTCTCAGTTGTGTCTAAGTGCTATGTTGCAAATTCAGCTCATGCTTTGAGCTGGTCGGGAGCCAGGTGACTGTGGTTAATTCATCACCAAACCTGAGCTAACAAGCCCTGTGTAGGCTAGGTTATATTGGATGGAGCTCCGTGCCACACCGAAGTAGCTGAAAGCTCTATGCATGGGAGCCAGGGCAGAGCTGCTTTGGGTCTGCTGGAAACATCCTGCATAGACAAACTCTATAATGTTTGTGTGGTGTAATTAATCACTATATGAATTTACAGTGCCTTTAGTGTAATGTTACTTTCTTTACAGAGATCAGTTCATGTTCTTTTTGTGCAAGTTGTAGGCACTGGTTACTTCTCATAGGATGGTATTTATAAAGCATACATAAAATGTATGTTATGATAGGATATATCACCAGTATCAGTTAAATGATCATTAGTTATCAGTCATAACATTCTCACCTGTTGATTTGCAGTAGTATAGTATTTTCTAGATAATAAAGTTATCTTAAGCAAAGATCTTTGAAATAAAGCCATGACTTCAGGAAGTTTTCTGATATAATCCAATCACAATAGGTATTTGGAAAGATAAATTGAATCTTCAAAGTAGACAGTTAAATTACTCTTTTCAAATATATGATAGAAACAGAAAAGCACCCTTATATTTTTCTTCCTAGTCTTCCAAAATCCTGCTTTAGATTCAGTGCCCTATCTCCCAGTTATATTACTGCAATGCCTTTTCTAACATCCTCGTCTAGTTGTGAAATACCAGTCCTAAAATGTTGTTTGCCTATTTTAATCATGTCTCTCCATAGCGAGAGAAAGTATGGTTCAGTGGTACTGGTTTGGGATTTGGGAGATTTGTCTTCAGTCCTCTGCTCTGCCAACATGTGTTTGTATGAACTCCGTTATTTTTAAACTCCTTGTTTCTGGTGTTCAAGTGGGTACTGATTATGATATTTTGATTATAAATGAGTAATGTGGTTGTATGAATGCAAATAAAACAAGAGTAATGTAGAGATTCAGTTCTCTTTTTGGCTTTGTTCGCTAATGTTCATGCTTTTCCTTTGCAAAGCACGTCCTAAGATCAGTGATATTTCGACACTTTCAGTTGCAGCCTTCCAAAGGCTCAGTTCCTCAGTTCCTGGATCTTGAGTTACTTTGCCTAGGTATTTGAAAAAAAGTTTTGCTGATGACACCAGGAAGAAATGTAGGAGTGAGCATGCTTGATTTGAGGATGGAATGGTGTGGTCTTTCTATCCCTCTTCCCTCCTCCTTTCTACCTTGCTGTCAAAGGCAGTAGGTATAATGTTTTTTAAGAAGCACTAAAAGTTATTGGGGTTTATTAATCTTCATATTCATCTTACAATTGTGCTTGCCAAGCACAATACGATAAATGTAGACATTTCTGATTTTCTGCAAGTGTACTTTCTCTTATGTGTTAAGCTGTGTCTTTCAGCTGTGAAGCTGGAGTTGGAAGTTTTCTTTGTCTTGGGTTGATAGGGGCGAGTCATAGGTGTCCGCCACATTACGGAGTGGCTGGCAGCTTAGCCTGTAGTGGTTTTGTCTGGGGAAAGCGGTGGCCATAATTCATCAGAGTATTTTGAAAATCAATAAGATACGTGTGACTATTGACAGCCTGTGATATGATAAACTGTATTTATAAATGAGTGTCAAGTAACTCTCCAGTTTCTCCTCTGCGACGCTGCATCATGGAGCTGTCAGCATGTGCCACTTCTGTGCCAGCTCCCAGTCAAAATTTACACTTACAAAAGCTTGTGATTACCAGCAGTGTAAAGGGAACAGAGTAATTTGTGCCACTAATGTGTGTGTCTGTGGGGAAACACGTCTGATCTGGAAGGTTGTGTTTGAGAATGCTTTTGTAGTTCTCTTGTTTTGGCAATCAAGGCGGTGTAGGTTCAAAATAATGGAAGAATGTGCTGAACTTAATTGTACAAAATACACGAGGATGAGCTGTTTATTGAGTCCTCATTTTCATGGCTACTTTTGTAGGAAGCAAGAAATGAAAATAAAATTAATCTTGGATCTCTGAAGACAGTGATTTTCTTTATTTCTTCTGAACATTAAAGTTTGATGGGTTAAAAGCTGCCAGAAGAACTTGTCCATGCTGACAGTATCTCACAATATCTTTAATACCTGTTAAATTAAACCATGTATTAGAGAAGCTGCTGTTGAAAATGACATTTGTGTAATTTGTTTTCCTTTTAAAAGCAATTAGAGTCCACATACAAGAGCTCTTTAAACATTTTTGTTTACTTTTATACTGTTCTTGGATCGCAGAAAATGTTACGTTGTGAAATCATTTTGGCTCAATTGTCAATAAATTGTTATCCTTTTTAAGTATTCTGGATTTATATTAAGGCAGCAATGATGGCATCTCGTCCCTTGCTTCTGTCAGCATTCATTCTCTGGAAAGAACTAAATGCTGAATTTTAATGTGTTTGCTGGGATTTTGAGAAGCACAGTAGAAATGTGCTTGTGTCCATGGATGTTCGCCCTTAGCGTCGCTGTCGTGCCACCTCAGAAAGCAGCGTGGTTTAGAGATGGCCTGGGTAGTTGCTATGCTGCCTTGCATGTTGCTCTCTGATTTAGAGAGCTTGGTTTGGTTTTTGGCTGTTTTGGGGGGGAATTTGTGTTCTTCCCCAAGTCAGCATTCCACTTGAGACCGAACTGATATCTTAAATTATTCCATTTATTATTGCTTCTTTGTTGAGAGGATTTATGGAAAATTAATCGTCTTTGTAAAACTAACTTTTGCAGGAATTGGAAGCATTAACTCACTGTGAGTAAGATGCATTGCTCAATAGATGGCCAGAGGGAAGGAGGGGGTCTAGACCAGTCATATCTGTAAAACTTAGGCTTCCATGAAAATGTAGCACAGCAACAGGGTTTAATTGGGTGTGCAGTGAGGCTTCTGGCATCAGAAGGCTCTTTGGAAAGAGTTTGAGGATGATCAGGTAGACTGAAAAGCAGTGTTGCTGAAAGGTGATTAAAAACGTCTTGTTAATGTCAGGGGGAGGGGAACAGATTTAATGCAGTATGGTAACTTACTTAACTGAGTGTATCTTTATTGTACTCTAATGAGAATTTGAGGGCAAAATTGTCAGGAAAGTTAACTTTTCAATGACTAAAAATTTAGGATCGGATTTTCAACTATGATGAAGAGTGGGGAAGGGGTGGACTGAGGACCTTTGCTCTTCTGACAACTTGCATGTTTAATCATTCCTTTTTGTCATGCTGCTACAGTATGGAATTGGAAAATCCAAATCCTGTGAAAAGGAATTCTGTGGATTTAACACTGGGAAGTACCGAGAGTGGCGATGTATATAAACATCTGGGTTCACTTATGGGGAAGTAAGACCTGCAGAAGGAAGCTAGATGAAGGGTGACAGCAGAAGACAGGCTTTCCTGGCAGCAGCAGCGGTCTAGGAAACAGTGAGAAAATCTCTTGTTGAATTAGTTGGTTGTGGCATAACTGCAATGTGGGGGAGGAAAGAGGGAGTACTCCTGTTTCTTTTTCCACAGCTGTCTTACAAGAGGCTGTCTTCTTGCTTAACGGGTAAAAGGTTTTTAAAAAATGATACAACGTGAAAACGTGTGGAGCAGAGTAAATGTAAGAGTCATCACCACATTTTTCTGGGCATTTCCTGTCATGCTTGTACTGCCTTTCTGTGCACCATCATTTCCCTTTCAGTTCACTCAGGTTTCCTAATCGCCTTTGAGGAGCTGGTGGTAAGGTTTTGAAGTCCTGGTCTCTTAGGCAGACTTTAGTCACCAAGCTTTCAGCACACATTCAGCATCTGCCGCCTGGAATAGCGTTCGTGGTTCAGTCTGCTTCATGCCCTTGTTTTACGGGATCTCCTGAAGCACTGCTCATCAACCCAGCTAAGTAAGCAGGCTTACAATGCTTCCGAAAACTGGATTTTTTTCTCTCAGGCTACTCAGAGGTTGAATCAGCAGGTCTTTCAGTAATTGGAAATAGCTGGTATTGTTGGGAAAAGTTTGCTAGGTATCTCAAATTTTGCTGATCAAGTCCCAAATTTAGTAGAAAGTTCTACCTGCCATGCTCACTTCAAAGACAGAGGGTGTCCCATTGATGGCTAGGTTTCACCGACAAATAATTTTGAAGAAAGTGGGTAAATTGGAGTTAAAATAAATGAAAGTTCAGAAGCTTCCTCTGCTAGTAACACAAAGGGCTGTGAAATGCCAGGAACAGTTATTCTGACAAGGCTTCACAGAATTTCCATGGGCAGGTAGTTTTCTGTATTTTAACTACAGGAAACGATATGTCCCTTCTGCTAGCGCTGAGAAGAGCTTAAATTTCTAATATGCCAGACCTAAACCCCACTTCTCTTCTCAATGCATCTGTCCAACATGCTTGTTGTTCAGTACCAGACAGGCTTCTTGGAAATGCAAATATTTTTCTTCTTCTTCCTCCACTTCTCCTCCTGCAGTCCATTTACTCTGCATTTCTGATGTCTTTGTGGCTTTTCTGTTGTTGCAGGTAAGTGCTCTCTTCATTAAACATAGACTTGATCTTATTTGAGAAGAAGAAGGGAAGCTGGGTGGAGATTTTAATTGCAGTTACTATGAGAAAATAGTGTTTAGTGAGCATGTTGTTGAGGATATGTCTCAAAACACAGTAGCTGTCTTTCTTTGCACATCTTTCTTTTATCAGTTGTTTGGTCAATCAATCTTTACATGAGTTTTCATTTCCTTCATGAATATCCTGAATTATTTCCTGAGTAGCTCCCAGTGTGTGTTGGTTTTTTTAATCAATCTTAACAGACAAATGGATTAATTAGGTAGTTTCCAACCATGTTATTCATTTCAGGTTCCCATGTTGTTAGGTCTTATTAACCTCTGATGAGCAATGATGGAAGTGTTTGTATTGGGGATTACTGGTTCTGGGGACAACAGCACCATTGCCTAGCAGTGGATATTCAGTGCTGCTCTTGAGATTTTGGTTTTTCATTTGCTGTTTCTCAGAAAACAATCAAACTTTTAAAATAGGCTTTGTTCTTCCCCCAAACTTTAGAAGGCTCTTTAAGATACGGATCCTGGTGTACTCTTCCTGAATGTACTGTTCTGAACTGAGATACTTTTGTGATGCATAGGTAAGGTTTCTTCATTTGTTTAAGTTGCACAGCCAAATGTAGACACATTGTAAAATGCCAGAATTAAGGTCTGCATTGTCATTATTGTGAAATTGTCTTTATTTATGTGGCTGCGTTCTGGTTTTGTTTGGGTGGGCTTTTTCGGTGTACGCCTGTGTGTACTGCCCTCATCCCCTCACAGGAGTGAGGCTTAGTGTCCCCTGAAGACACTGCAAGTTGGATTAACAGCTTTTTACGAATATCAGGAAATCTTGCTCACCTCCTGCCTCCCCTACATTGCATTTTTTGCTCATCTGGTAGCATAGTAAACTGAGTCCATTCAGTAACCACGGGAAAAACCTCAAGTTACTACTTTCCCCCTTCCCCATTACTTTTTTTTGCATTTTTAGTGAATTGAAGCATACCTACTACTAGCTTATTATATGATGAGATGAGTGTCGGAGTAGTATTGCTGTGAAATGATGGGATTGTGCAGTTTAGGGCAGCAGAGGGGGATGTGTTTGAAGACAACGGGGACCTCTCCAGTTTGATGGTACTGAGCTGTTAATCTGCCTTTCATACAAAACTGCAGGTGGAGTTTGTTGTGTAGTTGGAGGTGGGGAAGAACAGAGCCATGTTCTGCTTTGGGTTTTCAGAGTTTCAGAGCAAAGGGATATAGAGGGCAGCAGCTGATACTTTGAGTAATCCTGTTTTTCCCCACCCTGCTGTTTAGGCTCTGGTCTGTTCACAGTACTCCCAGTCATTCCCATCTGCTTCACCTCTGCTGTTAGTCCTTCTCCCTGTGCTTCTCCTGCTTCTGTCTGTGCTTCACTGCACCACTTCTTGCTTTTTGATTGCCACCTCCTCTTCTTCCAGCTCCTGGTTGCTGTTGTGTATTACAGTGTGCCCGCGTCCTTGTTTGCTCTGTGGTTTTCAGGTGCTAACGGGGATTGCATTGAGACTGGAAGAAGAAGCTGGCTTCCTAGTCTGTTCTTGGAATACAAGGAACAGGAAGCAGGGTTGAACTGGAAATGTTTTTCTGGAGCTGCTCTGTGCAGCTGGAACAAGCCCTGCGATGTCCTGGCATACTGGGGTAGGGTGGTTATGTAGCCAGGAGAGGTCCTGAGAAGCTGGCACGTGTTCAGTGGAGATTAAATCTGCAAAGAACAGGGCTTCCGTACTTCAAAGAGCTATGCTGAGCGTGTGCAACAATATTCCCCCTCTTCCACTCCCCTGTGCCTTGCTCAAACTTGAACGTTTTTCCACAGGGATAGCAGGAGACCTAAAAATTTAGGTCCTGGTGTTAGCAGTGCTGAGATGATCTGGGAGACTGCTGTAGGAATTCCAGTGTGGGGGTGGGGAGGGACAGCATTTTTCCCACTGTTTTAATTGTTTCAAATGGCTGAGCTGTTTCAATTGAAACTTCTCTGAAGAGATGAGAATGAGGCACACCCTCAGGAGGGAGAACTTCAGCCAGAAGGATTTCAGTCTGGCAAAATTGGAAGCAATCAAAAAATTGCCTAACGAGGCAATGCCTAACGAAACATACCAGACTTCCTAATGAATGGGTGGTACTGCTGTATAGTAAGGTATAGATGATACACCTTTATGCTAGAGCAGTAGTGGGATACCTGCTACTTTTTGCTTGTTGATATGCAATGCTTCCAGATAAACAGTTCAGATACTTATTCTGCAATGCACAACTTTTTCAATATAAACAAACACTGCTCTTACTGCTATGGAAAACATGCTTTAGGTCAACCACGAGATGTTGGGCTAGATGCAAGAACTACCAGCTAAAGTTTTGTGGCCTGTATTATGCAGGAGGTCAATTAGATTATGACAGTGGTTCCTTCTGACCTTAAAATATGGATCTGGACAGCTGGGGCCACTCTGTGCTGCCGTGGTGGAAGTTAGAGGCTTCCTGCAGCTCCGACTTCCTTGAAGGCTCAGGGTTGGGACCGGGGGGAGGGAGCTGAAGGTGGCTTTCTGCAGCTCTTAAGCTCTCCTGTCTTTTGTTGGAACTGCTCTTGGATAATGGGGAGTTGAATGCTCTGCACTGAAGATTTCTGCATTGACTAACTGCATGAATACAGAATAATATGCAAGTACAGAAGATTACCCCCCAAATACGTTACTGTGTGGTGCAGGGGACCTTTGGGTGAGCAATGTCCAAAGGGAAACTTTGGAAGGGACTCCTGCAACTTCTAGAGGGACTTGTTACTTACAAATGGTGATGATAATGCAAACCACAGAAGGCGATTTCCTGAGTTGCTGTAAATGGAAGCGTGTTTTTAACACTCCTCCTTTCCTAACACAAATGTAGGAAGCTGGCAGAGGAGCTAATTTCAGTGCTCTAGAAAAGTTTAAAGCGAAATAATCTAAGGAAACGGAAGCCTCTATTTTTAACCTTCTCGGTCATGGGAGATGGGGAGGAAGGAGAGGAAGCCATCTACTGTTGAAGTCTCTTCAGTGTGTTGTTGTATGCATTTAACCTAATTTCCACTGCTGGTTTAGTGAAGAGGTACTTGTTACTTGTGACTGTTCAGTTACGTTAAGATCAGTGTATGTTTGATGGCATGGTGTGTCTTCTATAATTGTGCTTTGTCTCCTATTGATTGTGTTTTACTTGCACATTTTTTTGGTAGATCTGACATTTTATACTGTAAAAAAATACTGGTGCTGTCTTACTCTTTGATTTAGTATCTTATACTGAAAATGAATTTTTCTGGTAGTTCTAAATATTTTTCCTGTTGGGTTTGAACAGGTTGTCTTAAGATTTTATTTTTTTTTTCTTATTGCACTATTACTGTCCATAAAAAGTGCATTATCTGGCTGGATTTCTCTGGATTTTTCACAAATTATTTTTTATTCCTGTATTTTAGCAAAAGCATGGCAGTGAAATTATGAGTAATTCTTCATATTACTTGAAAGTACTTTATTGGTCTAGCTTGAAGCTTAAATATAATATATTGCACAACTACTGGCAAGCATAGAAGTTAATAGCATCAAACTGTATAACTTCAACCTCTTTAAAAATTTCAGATGAGCATAAATCTGTGAACTGTCTTTTTCTTTAGGATATATTACAAAATTACTCGTATTGATTGGAGAATATACTGTGTTTGCAAGGTCAGCATTAAAGAGGACTATAGGAGGCAAGTGTATTTGAGGAATGGTGATAATACTAGGATAATTAAATATTGGGAAAATGGAGGCTAAGTTTTTCCTAAAAGCTAAAAATTACTGGCTGACAAGGGGTTCAGCCTGGAGTGTGGAAGCAGTTGTGAGATTTTAAGAGCGTATTTTGCAGAATCTTCTCCCCGACACCTGCATTAACATTATATATTTCTGGCTTACATGAATTTGTATTCGTGACTGGTAGGTTGAGAATGCAGAAGATTGAAAGCTTAGAAATGCTATAAACTAGCTTTTCATAAAGTGTAAGTAATTTGGCAACTGTATCTGTAATTTTAAAGTAAATGCAAATAGTGACCTGTGAGAAGACAGCATAGCAAATCCTTGCAGAACCATTGCTTTTTTCCTTAGGTAGTTACTGGGCTTTAAAGAAATTATTTTACTTAGCAAAGGGATTTTTGCTCCAGTGATATAAAAGAAGAAAAGATTTTAGGGAGATAGAGTTTCTTTTGCTAGATGTCCTGATACGTTTGGGAAATAAAAGACGCTTTTCAAGCACTGTTTTCTTTAATGGGTTTATTTTTAGACCCCTTAATACCTTAAAGGTAACCATTAACTGGTTTTGTAATACCAGTTAAAATACGGAGCTTTTAAATCAGCAGGTGGATTGAGGATGCCTGTACACGTATGCTAATGTATACAATATTCACTAATGACTTGTCCATCGCCACTTCTAGGCAGCTGAAACGCATGCCCATATGTGCTGGACTAACTGCCTCTAACTCCTGGAAGAGCAGAAAAATCTTAAATAATGAGGTGACTGCTATAGATCACTGCTTGCAAGCAGTGGAGACTGAAACCAAACGCATCAAAGATCCTGTCAACATATTTTCACTTCAGTTGCTTAGAGCTAAGTGGAGCTTAGTAGCTCTTCAGGCAAGTGATTGAAACGGTGCCCTTGGATTGTGTGTGTGTGTCACATTAGTTGCACTCTTTCACTCCCACATAAAGTATTGCTTTATTCATGTTGTTCAGAAGCCTAAGGGAAGCGGTCTGGAAAGCCTGCCTTACGGATCTGTTTCAGAGTTTGGACAGGGGTCTTCTGGAGCGCAGTGTAATGCCTTCCCTGGTCACAGGTTTCCCTCTGTGCCCACGGGCACCCACTCCACTAAGGGGGGCGTGGGGCCAGGGCTGGGACCTCTGGCAAGGCAAAATTTCTCTGCTGGCCAGGCCAAGCCGGTGGGCGACAGGTCACACAGTAGCACGTCTGAAGACATTACACAGAAGTGGTACAAGAGTCTGTAAAACTTCCAGGAATGTGATAATTCAACATGTTCAATAAATGCCATACGTGGTACTTTTAGGAAGAATACAGGACACGTATAATGCTTTTCAAGCAGGCTGGAGGAGGGGAAGGAGGAGCAAAGCTGTTCTGAAAGGTTAAGTGAGAAAGTCTTGTCTTGAATTTCTGATGTTAGCTGGCAGTGTTGGCTTTTCGGGGTGTGAGGCATTTGTTTACTGTTCGACCTCACGACTTTTTTTTAATAGGATGTATGTGAAGTCATGGTATGCATATTCTTTTGGCACTTACCTACACATCCCTTTGTTCCAAGGCTCGAAAAGAATGGTCTCTTGAATATATTTTGTTTTCAACCATTGTTTTATACTCAGTGCAGTTGTATTTACTTTTTCCTCCCATTGTTTGTCACTTTCTGCTTCATTTCTCTAGGAATGGTTTTTTGGTAACTTTTAATGAATGTTTTCTCTTTAATATTAGTATCATTGAGTAATACTTACTGGTGAAAATAGTTTCATGAAATTAATGTCAGTAAAATTGAATTGAATGTACTCCAATTCTAGTAAGGTTTTGCAGGATTGGGACTTAAAATATATAAAACATCAATCTCTTAAATTTTCACTGAGCAGTGCTGAGCTTGTTTGTGCACAGGCATGACAGATGTCTGTTTCTAATCTCATTAAACTTTAGTTTACTTAACTACTAGAGTTCCCCCAGAGGTATAGGTTGGCTATACCTATTCTAAAGCATTGTTTTCTAAAACATTCTAACTCCAGCCTATTCTAAAACATTGTTTCTCCTAGACTACATTTTATAGTACAAGTATAAAACCTCTTTAGCATCTTGCTGACTGGCATGTTTTCTAGCATGATGGGCCTTCTCAGTGTATGAGGAGGGTTTGCTTTTGTTAATGGGCACTTCTAGAACACATCAGGGTGTAATTCTGTATATACCTCAAGATTCTGGTGTCTACCCCTGTTCGTTGTCAACTGCTTGCCTTCTAGTCAGCCCAAAGATTACCAGTTAACTTAAGATTCTCAGCTTTACTGACTGAGACTTGTCTAGAGTGATTTAAAGGTATAATCGGCTCACAAAAGTGTTTTACAGTGCTTTCTTTATTGAAGAATGTTTAAGTTAAGCCTCTGTCATTTGACACTTCAATGGTATTTGGACAAGTCAGTAAGTTGAATGTTGTGTGTGTGTATATGCCAACCATTACAGAGGTACCAAAACTTGAATTACCAATAGTTGTTGGAACATTTTCAGAAAAGTCTCTGCCGTAATGTTTGGGAGAATCATACAGATTTCAAAATTTTGAAGAAAGTTTAGTCTAGTAAGGTCAGACGTAAGGGTAACAAACTAGTCAGTCTTTCTGGATATGGGACACTTGAAGGTAGTGAGGGAACACAGTAGATGGGAAGACAGTTGTGAAGAACTTCACCCTCTTGCTTCAGTACTACTTGAGAGATAGCCAAGATACCTTAGTAAACTAGAAATAAGGAAGCAATCTAATAGTGAGGATGTGCTAGTCTTTTTTGATATAAACTTGAAGTGATCCTGCAAAATCTGCAGGAGGTATTCCACTGGATGATAGTGTCTTGCAGCATTTAAGACCCATTTTAATTACTTGTTATCTAGGCATTAAGCTTCTTTTGATGCCTCCTTTTATTCTAACACATGGAACTTCATGGGCTCGAGTTTGGAGTTCTGTGTCCTGTTTTTGTTCCTCCTTATCTGCTGGGGACCTCCCTTTTCCTGTCTGCTTTGTTTTCTTCCTGCTTTGAACTCCTCCCATCATTCTAGTTCATGTGCAAATGGCTTATGGCTGAGGACTTGCTCCTCAGGTCTCCAAGATGCACATTTTCATCCTTGCTCAGCTGACTCCCATTAGGAAAGTACAGGTGTTTCCTCCTCATCTGGTAGTTGCTTACACAAGTTGTGACTGGCAGTCAGAAGTGAGTGATTCTGTGTGTGTATACACACACTTACACCCAGGCATGGGTACAGTCCTCTGTGTAAGGGTGTAGCAACTCATCACCTCTCCCAGTGACTCTTCTACGATGCTTTAGTGAACTGTTGGGCAGGACTGTCAGAAATTGGAGTTCTCAAACCAGAAGGGTCATTGTAAAACTAATGATACAACTGCTGAGCAGTTTGTTAGACCGAAGTGAACCTAGGAATAGGCTTTAGTATGTACTGAGGGATTGCAGAGTTGTGGTTTGCAGGATGGAAGAAATAAAGAGATGAACTGCAGGGCTGGCCTGTACTGACTAGAACCTCAATTACCAATAGCATGTGGTTGGAAAACACTGTAATTCACAGAAACTGGTGAAAAAGTTGTGAATGTTGACTCAATATCAGTGAAACTAGGAAACCAGAATGCTGCTTTACTTGACTGCTTTAAAGCTGTGCTGTGTTTGGACAGGTGTAGTGTCACGTTAGGCTTCTTATACAGGTGGAAGAATTCAATTTGCTTCTCAGATTCTGAAGTTCCCCAGTAAATTTTCATTGTCTTTCAGTTCAGGCTTTTGATTTTTTTCTGTTTGTGGTTGGATTTTTTCTGTTTTGTTTTTTTTTTTTTTTAAATGTCTCTTTCAATATGCAAGTCCTTAAGAAGATCTTGTAAATATTTATAGATTGTGAGTAACAAAGGCAGCTTTATTAGGATTGGCAAAAGAAAAGTCGTAAATATCTTGCGTGTTACTGTTTCTAGCTATGAACATAGTCCATACAAAGGTCTAATTTGACATCAGTGGTCTCCTAATTTCCTTCCCTTAACTGCCATGTATTCCTGCTGTCCTCCTCTTAAGGCTTATTCCCAGCTGCCATATGTAATCTTGTCTGTTTTCTGGTCTAGATGTCAAGTCACCTGCTGCCCAGACTGCCTTCCTTCCGCCAGCCCCTCCAGCGATTGCCTCTGCCCTGCCACTAATTTGGGGTTCTGGCTGGTGGCTTTGTACAGTTGCTTGTAACTTCGGGTTATCTGTGCATACACAAAGAAAACATGTTTTAAAGCACTCACGGACAGTCTGTCTTAACACCACTGCCCCCATTTTCTTATTGTTTATTCTCTAAAAAAATAATAAATAGTAGAATCAAAAGCAATTTTTCTTTCTTTTCACTGAGTTTTAACCTGGCTACGATTTTTGAAGGAGGAATTTCGGTCATCTTGCTGAAATGCGAGTATATTTTCAGTAAGAATTTCCCATATTTGTGTCCTAAATTTGGATATGGATCATAGCTGCAGTTAAGAAATGGATAGCTGCTTGGAAGACTTGGCTGCTTACGTGAAACTGTTTCAGCAGTTCCTGAGCAGCCAGACAAGTCATGCGAGAGCTGCAGTTGGACGTAGCATTTTATTTTACATTTCAACATACTAAGCCAGTATTTCTCAGCTGTTCTGAGAGTATGGTGAAGGATAAAAACAAAAGAGTATTATTTCTTGGTTGTTGCTTGTTAGTTAGTGCTTATTGTTTCCATAATAGTGAACAGAAAGGAGGTTAGGGGGGAGTACAGGTACATTTATGTAGGTGTTCAAAGTAGGCAATATAAACCATTGTTACTTATTCTAAGTTACCAAATCATGTGGGCTGTCTCTTACTAATACAAGTAGGTGCCTTTGCATCATGGAATCTAGCTTTGCAGGTTTTCATTGCCACCTGCCCTGCTTAGCATTATAGGTAACAGCGAATATGTTACGTATGATGAGCAGTTTTCATCTAATACTTGTATAATACCCTGTCCATCAGAAACGTGTGAGTGAGATTTAAAAAAAAAAATAAAGATGCAAAGGGACTGCCTCGCATGGAAAAGTGAATTCTTTTTGTTTTGGAGTCAATTGATTCAATGTAGTGCCCAGTACAAGATGTGATGACCTGAAACGCTGTATGAAACATGATTTCATGCAGATTTAGGGTGCAAAAATAGAGTACTCACGCTCGTTACTTCCATTTGTCCTGGCTGATGAAGTTACTGTCTGTGCTGCCCTGGTGCACAGGTGTTAGAACTGCCTTCTACCCAGCTCCTGAAGCACTGTAGCTCACAGTGGAAAGGAATTGCCACCAGCTTGTTTGCCATGCTGTTAACAGTGGCAAGCCATGGCTCGGGAGGTGGTGATCGGCAAAGAACTCAGATGTTTGTGGGAGTGAACTGCTTGTCAGCTGTCTCAGCATAGGTTGTCCAGGTTTGTAATACCCTGTGTTAAAGACAGTGAATGCTTGTTTCCATTAAAAAAAAATAAAAAATAAAAAATTGTCTAATAATGAACACATTTTTCTCCACGCTCAAAGATGTTGATTCATTACTGTAGCTGGCTGATGCCATCCTGTGCCTTCTGTTTTGCACACTGATGTGTGGTCTGTTGGCTTATGTTACCGTAACATAAATTGAATCCAATACACTGGTTTATGACACTATTGGCACTCTTTCATGTGCTTATTTGCAGTTGTTTTAAAAAAAGAATGAAAATTACGGCAAAATACAGTGTGATCCTAAAAAGACTGAATTTCAAGTGACCTTTAGAAGAGCTGATGCTGTTATTTCCTTGCTGAAGGGTAGCATTTTATTTCTAAGGGAAATGTATGCCAGCGATGACTTTGAATACAATTACCTTCTTTAAGTCTTTGTTCTGAGCACAGAATCTCATTTGTGCAAGTTTCTGTCCGCCTGTTGTGGGTTTATTTTAATGGAGGATTGAGTAGATGTTCAGTAAGTTATTTCATTCAGAACTCGAGGTTAAATTATGCAGTAAAATGAAGATACATCACTTGAATTAAGAAAAAAGTTTTAAGGGATTTTTACCTTGAAAATATACTTTGGTGAACTTGGTTGTACTTTTGACTACGCACTCAGTATGTAATTTGCCAGACCTTATTTCAAAATCCAGCTCATTTTTATGACTGGGATACTTGAGGAGAGCTGAATCTGTGACAGAGGATGGACACAGTGTATTCCAGGGTGCTGTATCAGGGGATCTGGAGTTCACAGCGGCGTGTGCTGCAAAAAGCCCATGCCTGGCTGGCGTGTGCTGCCCCGGTACGTGGTTGCGTGGGTCGAGCTGGTGCACGGCTGTTTCTGACCCAATGTGGGAAGCCCCTTGCTTCAGCAACCAGGCAGCGTGTGCCTGGTGTGCTTGGCTTGGTGGGGCAGGAGGTGGGGGTGCTCTCTGCAGGACACCCTGCGTGGAGAAGCCAGGTGGGTTGGGGTGCTGGGAGGTCGTGGCACAGCTGGGAGACCACAGACCCTCTCTGCACAGAGAAGGTCCTGCAAGTGCTGGAGCACACCCCTGCCCAGGACCAAGCTGCCATGGTGGAAGATGTCCATGAAGTGCCTCCAGGACTGCAGTGTGACTTTTAAAAACAAAATAACAACAACCTTCCCATCCTCCCCTTCAGAGCAAACAGCTCTTCTGGCCTGTGTCTGGGTAACAACAACAAAAAAATCATCTTCCATTCCTGTGAGTTTCTTGTTTGTTTGGTGTTTCTGGTTTTTGCTTTGTTTTGGTTTTTTTTTTTTTTTGCTGTGTCGTTGAGGGGAATAAGAGCCACAACATGAGACAAGAGAATTAGATAATTTTATAACAATGGCTGTAATATGGATTTGTATTTGAAAGTAGGTAAGAAAAACATCTCTGGCTGAAAGCTTTTGAAAGTGTTCACATAACTTCTCATTTTGCCTTTTTTCTTTCTTGCCTCTTACTTTAGTAATATACTCAGTGCAATACTTGACTTTGGATAAACTGTTGCTAGATTTATCAGAATGTTCAATACTTTTCTAGTTATGCTATTACTTGTTTTTAAATTGCCTGGTACTTTTCAGATCCATAATGTGAATCAATAGTTTCCTAGTCTAAAATTCACATTTGTCAGGCACAACCATCTATCACATTAGGTGGCTGTTCAGACTGAGATCTGATTTAAAGAGAATGTTTTTCCTAGTTGTCTGTTGAGGACAAATCCTATTGGATGTTTTTGTCTCTGCTGTTGGACCTGTCCAAAATCAGGAACAAAAATAAAAACACCATTGCTGTTTTTGCATCCTTTCCCCACTCTCCCCTACAAATGGTGGCTTTTCTTCAGAACTTGCTGGTTCTGTTTTGTAATTAGCT
The DNA here is from genome assembly GCA_013398125.1 of Aegotheles bennettii. Lineage (NCBI taxonomy): Eukaryota > Metazoa > Chordata > Aves > Caprimulgiformes > Aegothelidae > Aegotheles > Aegotheles bennettii. The sequence continues at coordinate 871,284 of VZRW01004389.1, read as the reverse complement.
GATGAAATTGCTGCCCTGTGCTGTCAGTTAAACTGTGTTTTGGAGAGTTGAAGTATGCCTTTTCTTTGAACCCAGAAGAGTTCCTTTACTGTTTAAAGACTGAGATTTTCTGTGGGTTGAAATTGGATTCTGTTAACAAAGTATACTAAAGCTGAGAGCAGTTTTGCAGAAATTATCTAAAAAGGTGTTTAGCCATTGCCTTTTGCTGTCTTCTTCCCTTCCCACCCACTCCCCGCCAAGAAATGGTGCATTCAAGAAATACCTGTTGCTGCTGCATATTCAGAAAGCTCCATAGTAACGTATTCTGGAGTCCTTCTGTGTATGGGTAATGAATGAAAATAGGAAATACATACGCAAGGAGGAGGGAGAGCACCTCTTAGTCAGAAACAGGTTTGTTCCACTGTTTGGTTTTATTTTGTAGCTTGATTTCTGTATTCTAACTGTTTAGCTTGATAATTGATGCAGAGAAAATATTACTAAAACTTGGGTTTTCAGATACGCCTGTTCTGCTGTATGCAAATACCAACTTCCTTTTCTTCTTAATGAAATCATTTAATTTGGTCCTAGTTAGAGGTGGCAGAGCCAAGGCGCATGACAATGCTCAAAGATTTTTCTCTCAGCTTGGTTTGCAGGATGTGGGTTACAGAAGCCTTCTTACGTGTTTCTGTGTTTGCTTTTGAAGGTTTCAGAGTCACAAAAGGTCGGGTGCCTAATGACTGGAGAGCATCATTGCTTTTGGAAAAGATAAACATTTCAAGATAATGAAGAATGAGCAAATCAGTTTATCTGAAGTAATGGTTGGCTCTTTGATATTTGCAAAATTTGCCCACGTGGACGACTGTTACCTGGGCTGCAGCCAGTTACTGTTGTAAACTGGTCCCTGGGGAGTTGTGTCTTCAACTGGAAGTTCAGAACCTTCTTATTAGTGTCTATTAGTTGTTGTAGGGGGGACAGGAGGTGATCACTGGTGACAGATGAAAAGCCTTAGTTTCTTTGTGAACTATGTGAATAACATAGTTCAGGGCAGCCCTGGTTAGTTTTTTATTTAATTAAAGATGGCAGCATTTTTATTCTGTCTTTGTCTGTGTTTATAATGCTTCAAAAAGTTTTTGTCTTTATTTTAATACTTTGAAATGTTTTAACAGATGTACCTTGTACAGTTCTTTATATAGAAGCAGAAAAGACCTGTCCTATTTTACAGTGCTTAAACTAATTAAAAAACCCCCCAAAAATGAACAGAGTAAAGTAGTATTTCCAGAAATACTCAATTTCAGCAGTTTAGAGCTGTAATTTGTGGCTGAGCTCCAATATCCATCTCTGCACCTGTTCCATTTTATCTTTGTTGTTCTGGAAGCCCTTAGTTTCCCTAACTGGAAAAAAAAATAATCTAGTCCTCAAAATTGTGCTGGTTAAACCAGAAATGTATTTTTTAGTTGGCTTAGTTAAACTAGTGCAAAATACAGGGAGAAATTTCCAATTCTTAGTTTAACCTCTGCATGTTTTGACTTAGATGAACTGAATGAAGAAGTTTCAAGCTACATAGATATAAATGTGAGTGAATGGAGAATCTATGTGGCGTTATGCTTTGTCTGAAGGGAATCCAATTTGGAGCAACTTTGAATATGGTTTAAAATGAGCAACATCAAATTAATAATGATCTGAATAGCTGGAAGACTGCTTTTTATGTGTCCTTCTTCTTACAAGGGTTCCTTCAAAACCATTAATTAAACTGTTCATGCGTGCCTTGTAACATTGGAATGAAAACTGGTTGGACCAGATGCATTGCCTTTTTTCAGTCTCCCTTTTCCAGAAAGTGAGTGTTGTCCTTATCCTGGAAGTCTGAGCCCTGGTGGGATCACAGAAAGCATTGATTTAAAGTTGTTGTAGTGTGAAAGGTTGGAGTATCATGGGCAGGTTTTATTTATGAATAAAGGGTGAGGGTGTGTTTGTATAACAGGCAAGCACGTCTCATAACTCATTCCAAAGAAAATCTTGTCCATAGTGTGGTAATTTAGGAGCCAATGTCTAGACTACTTTGAGAAACTGTAAACACGACGTCTTCAGAATGAAACCATGGGAATTTAAGAAAAAATGCTGCACATTATATTTTTAATATTTGACTGAATTCCAGGGAGATCAGAAGTGTTTTGGCAATAGTTAGTCTGCCTGCCTGCTAGGTGAATTACTGGAAGAAGATGTATGCCAGTCCGTAGTAACATTTTCTTTCTTGAATACAACAGCTGTGGACTTGCATGATTACATGATGTAAACTACGTATTTATCAGTAATGGAAAGTTTTTCCTTTATGTAGTGGTGCAGAAGTTTATGTACACCATCTTGTTAAACTGTTAATACACATTTGAGGATCTGTAGCATATGATCAAGCTCTGTATTATTTGACCGAAATAACTTTATCTTTGTACTGTTGTACAGAGCTGTTCAAACTTCACGTTTCAGCTAGCGAGGATAGTTTTTGTTATTCTACTACAGTTAATTTTGAATACTTTAATCTCGAGGATACAGAATAGTTTTAAGAGGAAGTTAAATGCAGTTTTTTCTCTTTGCTGTGTGTGCAGTTATGTGCTTTTTGTTAGTGGTTGAATGATGTGCTTACTGGACCATTGGAATAACTGGAATGTAGCTGTAGTAATATTTCCATCATTTGAGGTCTTTACTATTGGATTTTTCTGGTTGGTTTTGTTTTGGGGTGGGGAAGGACTTCAAAGACAGACATATTCTACTTCGGCTAAAGTTACTGTTTTATACAGATGCTGTCAGATGGATACCTGTCCCAAGGAGCTCTTTATTCTGCAGTGTATTTGTAAGCATAGTCCAAATCTGGTGCCAGGAAGCCTTATCTGTGTATTACAACATACAAATAGAATGTCCTTTCTACGCCAAAGTGTTATGCCATAGGTGAACTTAAATCAGTCCCTGAATTGATGTATTTAATCTTTGCAAAGCTGTCATCATTCTAGGTATTAGAAATGCCTCAACAAATGCACGTTGAAGGTGTTGGATCTGTATCCCATGTATAATTGAAATGATTATATTAATAGCTTCTTTGTAAAGGAATCTTATGGTGGCTTTTAGCAGAAAACATTCTGTTAGGGATTAAGTAAAGATTAAAATGGTGATTTGGGAAGTAGACACAATGCAACTGAACATTAAAGACTTTTTTTATTTGCATCACTTGTTCTCACTAGGGGTTTTTTTTGTGTATCTTAATGTTCTAGAACGGTGTTGGTATATTTGTGCAGGGTTTTCAACATTCCTGTCAATACTGAAATTGCTGTTTTGGTTTTCTATTACCCACTGGTCTATTACGAGTTTGCTTTGCAAAGCGTGTGATATTTTAAGGTGCTAGATAGTAATGCTGTTACTTATTAGTTATTATTTCTGCTCTAATGGCTTCAGAATTCTTTAAAGACATTTGTTTGTCTCCCCTCTGTTTTCAGTGTATAATTGAGAAGAGGAGAAATCTATTATATAGTGCTTTTTCAAACTTTATTTCATTTTTTAAGGACAAACAATTATACTGCTGTGACACCTTGAGGGAGTTAAAGCCTATAAAGCTTCTAGTAATTTTTAGCAGTTGTCAACTCCAGCTTCATCAGTTTCAGTTTGTGTTCTTTACAGTATGGGAGAAAAACTGGCAGGACCACATGCCATTGTAATTAAACTGTTAAACATAGAAACCTGAAGGGAGAAGCTTGTCTTGCCTGTTTGGGGAGTATCTGTCAGCATATTTAAATGAAATTTTATTTTGAAACTGTATGCTTGTAATTATTAGCACATTCCTAAGCAGCATAACTCGTTTGTGATCAAATGATGGAGGTATCTTCAAAACATGTAATAACATTCATTGCAGTGTAAACTCTGCACCTTTTGTATTTATTTGGGTTATTTTTATTTTTACAGGATTACAAAGCCATTGACATTTGCTGACTGTGTCGGTGATGAGCTTCCTTTAGGATGGGAAACTGTTTACGATCAACAGATTGGAGTTTATTATATGGACCACATAAATCGTGAGTAGATGTATGATTATTTTGAGGAGTCCTTGCAAGCTGATGTTAACTGATGGAACAACCTTTGTTTCCAATACTATTTATGCACCTTAGATTACAGTGAGAAAATGTATACAAGTGATTTCTTGCAGTGTCAGTTTTCTCATCTTTCAAACGGGGGCACAATCCTTCTTCCATTTGTAAATACTTTTACAGTCTATGATGAAGTTGTAGTGTATAAAACTGTTCTGTTTTACTTTGTCATACTGTGGAGCATCAGTAATTTTGTTGGTTTTTGTCATGTTTCAGTCACAAGATTTTCATGCTGTACTCTTCTGTTTCCTGCCTTTTCTTTCCAGTCATCCCTAGTTCACTCTTCAATATTGAAAAACAAAACACATTCTGAGAGAAAAGTGCTGATTTTTGATTAGAAGCACTATGAAATACAAGTATCTCATCCTCTCTTATGTAGTGTTTTATGCATTAATGCAGTACAAAGTGCTATCAAATTGACAACAGATGTCCCTTTTGGAAACTAAGAGGGAGAGATTTCCACCATTTATCCCTTTTGGACTATTGCTGAACTTTGTATTGCCACTGTCTGGCACATTTGCCAGTTCTACTTTTAAAATAATGTCTTATCTTTACAGCTTTCTGCTACTGCTGCTGTTACTGTTGCGCTGCTCTCATTAAGGTTCTTATCACCAATAAATGAATGCTTTCAATATTGTGGGAATTGGCAGTGGGCAGGGGGGGAGAGGAGAAGAAAGTAGTTATAAGAGCTATCACAGCAATGGTAAATAGTATAATCTGCAAAAACAACCTAAATACTATCTACTTGAAATCCAGTCAAATAAAAAATGCAAGTGTAGAAATAGTTTTTGGCTTCCTGCCATCATTGGACTTACTTGTGTATTGTGGTTTCACAATTACTTATTAAAAAAAAAAAAGACAACCCACAAGGGAATAACAAACGTTCCCATGATATTGTTTGACCCACACAGGCGTGTATTTGTTGTGAAATTAACAAAGATCACAAATTAAATAATAAACTTTAAAGAGCTGTTAAGGCACTGATCACAAGGACAGATAACTGAAACAATTGAAATGCAATAAATAAAGACTTAGGTAATTCTTACGATCACTCTGTTTAAAATTAGTAGCTCCACGATGGCTGTTTAAACTGTCATGGCAAGTAGTTAATGTTGAAGTTTAATAAAAAGTGAGGTTTACATCAGAGTACAGTAATGGAGTGCACTTGCACCAACATGTGTACAGGTGTGCGAATGTACATATTAAAAAAATACAAATGAAGATATTGGCAACTCCTTTTTTTTTCCTTCTTAAACTTTGTAAAAGGCTTTAGAAGCCTGTAGGGGTAGTGAGTAGAACATAAACTCCCATTGCAATGCTGTCACTAAAAAAGCTACTAGAGCTTCCTACTGATAGGCACCTTGATAGGAATAGCCATCACTCCCCTTTGCTTTTTGGACTTTGCTGTTAGCTGATTTACCACAGACATCAAGTTGGAACTTACAGAAAGGATATTAATAATTGCAAGCATGTCAGGTCTGGCTTGCGTTTTCTTTTTTTTTTCCTGTGCAATTGAGAGCAAAAACTGTAGGAGAGATTCTTTGCAGAGAGAAATGAAATTCCCAAATGGTCACAGCGCAGAAAGAGAAGATTAATATAAATGGGTTTAGGAAAGTAAACCTAGTCATGTTAGGCATTAAATAAAGGTAATATGTGAACAGAGGGATAGGAACTTCATCGCGCCAGTGCTGAGCTGAGTGAAAGGAATCATTCTGCAATTAACAGGGTTGCAAAATTTGTCTCTTTCATGATAACTAATTACTTGCAGCCCACAGATATTATCCTAAATGGTAATTCAGCCATCACAGCAAAATGAGTTTGTCACCCTTAGGCTAATAGAGTGCTTGCATATACAAGCAAGATTTATGTTCAGAGGGAAGAGAGAGTTGATATTATAGCTGAATAATCATTATTCAAAAATTACTAGAATACTGGGGCCAATTTTAAACTGTGGACAACAAAGGTACCTATCAAGACTTCATTAATCTCCTTTGTAGAAGTGAGAACTAATGAGTAGACAATAATGTGCATCATGAGATGGTGTCAGGCAAGTGGCAGAGATGGTAGGAACCGAAGAAATGTTTTTTTAAATGAGTCCCTTACATTGTGTTCTGAACTATGTCTAAAACACTTGCAAGGACAGCTTGCATGTGAAAACGTTTGGGCTGCCTTTTGTTGCTGACCAGGTTAAATGCTTTATGCAGCAGTGGAGCTCTGTGTTAATTGACAAAACAGTTAGAAGTGCTTGAGTTTCAGGAAATACTGTGAGAAAATGTGAGAGATAATTCAAAGAGAGTCTTCCTAAAGTTACGCTTACCAGGGACCTCTCACACTTTGTGCACTGTCTCATGCTTTTTGCCCTTTTAAAAGAAAAAAGTAAGGCATCTGATTTTTCCGAGCCCCTTGCTCTATTTAGCCAGAGAGTAATAAAAAGATTTCAAGGCAATAACTTTCCAATTATTTTGAAAAACTTCAGGAACAGAGGAATCTTCTGTAAATCTCAGTGGTGCTTCCAACCCTGATCTCCATCTTGTTCTGTAAATTCAGGACTTTGTTGACACCCTCACTAAGCTGCTCTTGGCTCTTGCCCAACCATTGCTTAAAAACCTTGGCGGCTGCCAGCCGCAAAATTCCTTTCCCTCCTCCTCAGTCTTGGGAACCTTTGAAGTCTCCTTTAACCAGTTGGGCATTCCCCAGTAGGGGAATAATATATTCTCTGCGTTTGTCTGGGGCTGTTCTTGAATCACTGTTGTATTTTTTTTATGATTATTATTACTTTAAATCAGTTATAAAGAAACGAAGGAAGTGAGTTTTGTCACATGTAGCTTTAATTTTGTTGCTACATGGCAAACTTGTGTAGAAATCCAGGGCAAAGTGAAGCCTCTGGACTTTATAAAACAGAAGAGAAGGTCACTACTGTACTGCAGAAGTTTTCTGCCTCAGAAAAATGCTGCTAGCTTTTGGGAAGGCTTCTGAAAGAATTTCATAAGAGATGCAGTGCCCTGAAGTATAGGACCTCAGAAGCTTTATTTGGATACAACGTAACATTTTAGCTTTGGCTGTTTATTGAGATTATATCTATTAATTTCCTATTCAAAAAGAGATACTTACTAGGATCCAGCTTTTCTGTCTCAAATATTTATTAATTTCTGCATGGTTTCCATAGAGGATCAGCAGTTTTAGGAATATTAGGTTTGCACAGATTTCAGGAATGCTTATGGACAGATGAAATAGCATTGTAAATTATCGTGCCCTCAGTAAAGATTGGGCTGCAACCTGAAATCTGTTTTCTTCCACTTGTGCTTCATGCAGATAAGGATTTACGGAGACTGGAACAAGCTACAGCACATCTTGCCCTGGGCTGCAGAGTTAGCCTGGGGGCATTGGAGCCAGAAGGTGCTGCTGGGAATTGGGGTCCCTGGGACGAGGGGAGAAATTGCAGAACTGTAGGCACGATCTTTACACTGTTGCAAAGAGAGCAGCTGTGGGGAGAGAAAAGCTACAGCTGTTGAGAGAAAAGGTTATTAGGAGCCTAATATACAAATCTGTTGGAAGGTACTGTTCATAGATGAGCTTTGTGTTTTTGTTTATGTACTTTTCAGAAGGTTCTCAAATGGTAGGGCTGCTAGTGTGACCTTGACACCATTAGAGTTCTTAATGCATTGGGCTCAATCTGTTATAGTTTCTTATTTCATCACTGACACCAAATGTACTGAATCGTGTACACAAGATTAATACAAAACATAACTGGTTTTCATCTCTTGTGAGAAACTAAGTTTGGAAAAAATGACTAGGTGCTTACCTCCTGACTGGGCTGCAGGTTCCTCCACTACTTCGAACACTTACATTGCATCTGCAGCAGCTTCTTACTGGTAGAGCCTCCATCATCAGAAGTTAACATTCACTTAGACGTGAGATTTTACATGGACATCCTCATGTAAAACAGAGTAGCTAGCTTGAGCATCACCACAAAAAGAACAAATGAGCTAATAATTTTTTGGGATTTTAATGCACGTGTCCTCCTCAAATGCCTTTGCAACTGCAAAGAGATTGCTGTACGGTAATGACTTTGAAAATCAGTATATGTGGGAAAGACTTTGTACTGGAAAACTGTTTTTTATTTGTGTTTGAGTAAGAACTGTTCTAAACCCTGGAAAGGGAAAGCATGAGAAGCTGTTCCTTAAGACAAAAATGAAACAATTTAAATCCATAAAAGGATTTGAGATTAAAATGCTAACTTTTCTGTTAAATGACATTGTTCTTCTTAATTACACAGGTGTAGTCACTGACCTTTCAAGATATTACACTTAGCAAATTACCTGTAGTATCTTAAGGTAGTTCCAACCATTTATAGAGTTATGGGTGAAGCACTGAGAGACGTTTCACTCTACTGCGTGGTTCTGGGTTTTAAGGTAGTTCTCAGAATTTTCAAGTTGAGAGAAGGTTAGAGCCAAAACATTGTTTTCTTTGGGTTTGCTCTGGTTTGTAAAAAGAAGAATCAAATTTAAATGCCTTTTATATTTGAAAGGGCTTTTCCTGATCTTCATCTCTGCATCCTTCCTTCTTGTCCAGACTGGAGTGATTTTGAGCACTGTAGTGTTGATTATGCTGGTTGAGAACAGACCTTAACAAAATAATTTATACTCTGTGGGGTAAAGTGTCTTATGAATTTTTTTTTTATGCTTTTCTCCTTAGAGCTCACACAAATTGAGGACCCAAGGGAGCAATGGAGAAGGGAGCAGGAACGCATGCTAAAGGAATATTTAATAGTTGCCCAGGAGGCACTCAATGCCAAGAAGGAGATATACCAAATAAAGCAGCAGCGTTTTGAACTAGCCCAAGAAGAGTATCAACAGTTGCACAAAATGTGTGAGGATGACAGCCGTTCTTATGCCAGCTGTGAGTTTACTCGTCTTTACTTGATTTACCCACCTGCCTGTCACAACATGGGCTATAAGAATAGTGTGAAAAGGAAAACCTGGTTTTCCTCTGAATGAAGATCCTGACTACAGATGTGAGGTGCTATCCTTTGACTCTGCTATTCAGGGACTTCCATCTCCTGTTAGGTCTGTGTGTCAAAGCAGGCATCTGGATAGAAGTGTTTAGCTACTGATCCAGTGGTATTTATTAAGCCAAGGTAATTAATACGTAGGCCAAAATCCTGAATAAAAGATGTTTTCTGGGGCTGAGATGTCCCAAATCATCTTGACCAAGTCTTTTTTTACTGTTGAACTGGGATTATCTCATCTATTTGTTCAGTTTTAATGTCTGTATTCTGTGATTTAGTTTGTGGCATAACTGAACAAATGTGACCAGTGTTATTTCTCCCAGCTATGTTGAAGTTTCTTAAGAATTATTAAGAAAGATGAATTTTTTTTTCTTATTAATAAAGAATTTTTTAAAAAGAAATTGTTTAAAGACGCTTACTGTTTAAAGATTGGAATAGGATAAAAGTATCAATATCTTTTTAGATTATAAAATCTAAATATATATTTATTACAATACTTCTCTAGGAGCTTGGGCTTTTTGTTTTCTAAAAATTGCAATAGTTCTGTGGGATATTTTGTTGAATTACTTCAGATGAATATACAGAAAGAAACTTCTGTTGAAGAAGATAATATACTAGAAAAATATAACCTGTTTTTTGTATTTTTAAAGCTATTGGAAAAACAAATTGCTTGATGCAGCAACAAAAATGACCATCAAAAATGACAAAATTAGAGGTTAGCTGTAGCAGGAATGCAAATGCTATCTCAGTTGACATTTATGTTTGTTGATCTTCTGATAGATTTTTATTTTAAGGTATATCTGTGGAATCGATAATGAGATACAGTAAAATCAGTTCAATAAAAGCTTTCTCTTGTTTCGAGGTAAAAAAAAAGTTAATTTTCTACAGATGTGTAATATATCTTATATTGGTTTAAGGTCATATGCATCTGTTTTGAGAAAACGGGATGGGGTGATTAGTCAGATGATATATTAAAAAAAAATAAAATCCCTTTGGGGATTAATCATGCCATCAACTCAAGATTCCCCAAGGCTTCTCTACTTGTTTTTCTTAATTCTACTCCACTGCTCCATGCTGGGATGCTTGCTTGTCCATTTATTGTACAGGAATCTGAGACTCCGAGTTCAAGTGCAGTTAGATGGCCAAAGTTGTGTGCTTATATTGTGACTATTCCTGCCTTCACTGACACTTGTTTCGGTCTGTGAAAAGAACTCAAACTTCACAAACTGTTTTCTTCCTCTTTGCTTGTGGGTGCTGCTATTGCCTCGGTGGCGTGTGCTCGTGAGTGGGAGGTGGCGTGAGCTCAGCGGCTGTGGGTTGGCAGGGAGGTGCCCATGCAGCAGTTTTGTGACTCAGTTGTGATCAGCACTGTTTAAAAAAAAAAATCCATAGAAAATCCTGGATTTAGTGAATTAGTCCAGGCATGACTACTCATTTTGGCAAGTTCCTGGCACGCTTGACATGACCTTGGTGTTGCAGTGTTCTTTGGAGAGTCGAAAGGCTCAGTGCAGCGCAGGCATGGATATGGGATGCAAAGCAGTGGCCTTCAGCTCTACAAAAGGATGGGAGGTCTAACAGCACAACCCCATCCACTCACATACCAGGCATTTTTCAGTGGGCCAGTGCTGCCGTGAGTGGCTCACTCGATAAATCCTGGTTGGTTTTGCCCAGCCTATCCTTTACTTCATCTGTCTAGGCTTTAGCTTGTAATGCCACAGCTTGAAATCGTTGCCCGACTCTAGATGTGCTGTGTTAAGAGCTCACTTGCCAGGGCTTGGTCTGTATGTTGGTTCCCTACGTTGTTGTTTTAGGAGACAACTTCTCTCTGTAGCTGATTGAATCTTATTCTTACAATAGTTTTGTTACTTTGATCCCTATCATACTGCTAATTCAACATACCTAGGAAGCAATTAGCAATTGTTAATGTTACACAAATTGCTTGCATCAGTAAATGCCCCCATCCTGTCATGGAAGCTAGTTGCTTTCAGGCAACATGCAGTGCTGTTATGTACAATTTTTGTTGTTGTCTGGGCCCAAAAAAAAATATCAGGCAGGCCAAAAGTAATTCTTCAGATATACTTTGACACAGAGGATTATTTTAAAAGCTACTGACTTGTAACACAATGAATGAATGCAATGGTCTGTTAAATAGTGCCACATCTGAACAAGTGTATTAGAGAAGCAAAAAAAATAAAAGTAAAATTCTGTTTTCCATCTGTTTAGCATTCTCTGGATTTTCAACTAATACCAAGTATGACCCATATCAGATTAAAGCAGAAATAGCCAGCCGTCGTGACAGAGTGAGTAATCTCTCTTAATTTCATAAAAACACGAATTAGGCGTGGGGAAGGGAGGAGGACTGTGCGTTTTTCTTTGACCTTTTAGCATGTACAATGGATGTTGCGTGCACTTTTTGAAATGTAATATTAAAACCTGCTTTTCTACTCTGACCTATTGTTCTATTAAAACGAGCCTACATTTACTGCCTTTCAGTGACTTGCAAAGTAATGCTTTTTCCATGTTACAAGCGTAAAGATTTTTGTTATGGATGTCAGAGGCAAAGGCAGCCAGGCTTGCAGAAACTGCTTTCTCTGTGCGAACTGTGACAAGTAGTAAATAGTCTGCAGCCAAATTCTTTCTTGATTAACTGCAGTTCAGACCTACTGTCTTCATATTTTCCCATTTAGCCATTTTCGGTGGGGTTCTGTGGATGTCATTGAACTCTAGATTTAGTCATTTATTTGGAAATCTGTTCACTATTCAGTAGACATGTTGGCCAAATAGAACTTTTTAGCTGATTTGGCCAGAGCTCCACTATGAGGGGAGGGGAGTTCAAGCATTCTGACAGCGATAGGCAGTTCTGTAATAAAAATATTCCTTCTTTTTTACATACTGTTTTAAACTAGAGTCATGCTTTTGATACTGTCTTTGCTGAAAAAAGAATAGTTGACTTCTTGAATTTCTCCCACACTACTTTAGCAAAGAGTCTGCGTATTGGTTTCAAGCAAGTTGATATAGAAGTTATAAACAATTCTAAAAAGCAATTTATAATATTAAGCTCTAAAACCTATTTCTAAATGGAATGTTTCTTTTTATTAATGGATAAAATGGGATTTACTATGCCAGGCACTGGGCTCACAAAATAAATAAAAAATACTTATCTTTGCAGGATAGGGTTCCATTTTTGTTGTAGTGACCACTTTTCACATGAGTGCCTCTGAAAATAAATCCCATTCACCACCCTTCAAAGGCATTTATTCGATCTGTAGATGTTTACTACGTGCTGACCAGTGTTTGCTTGGTTTACATACTTTAAATGTCAGCATATTCCAAACAAGAAACTAAGCCTTATTTATTTAAATAATATTTAAAGAAAATAAGCAAGGTCTTCACTTATGTGTCTGTTTCTCTCTGTTCCTGCATCTTAAAACAAAATGATCTCCTAAATGCATAGGATAACCTATTCAACTGAACGTGTGCATAGGCATTGAATTATTTCAGGTAATAGAATAAAATATGCACTATAAAGTGTTTGTGTACATGATATTAGTGATGCATTTTTTCATTTTTGTTTTGGTGCGTGTTGAAAGAGTTGGTATAAGAGTGTTTTTGGGGGCTGGTGCAATGAGTTTTGAGGAAAGGGCAAGAACACATGGGAAAGGGAGGGCTGCATAAGTGTTCATAAAAACCACAAAAATACGTTTTTGGAGACATCAATGCTTTGTCACATTTGATTTACGCTTGCTGGTTCAATCAAGGTACTTGGTGGGAGGATTGAGAGAGCAGCACAATATTAAGATAACTGTAGAAAATCAAGCTGCCGTTTCTGAGAGAGAGACCAGTTCTTTTGCCACTGATTTTGTTCTCCCAGATTGAAAACTTAACAGCATTGAATGTTCAGTCTTTTTTTAAGCCAACTAAAGAGTTAGAGATAGTTGAAAGATGTCTGTCTGCTACAAGGGGAGAAGAAAAATCATACAGATTGAAAAATTTGAATTGGTAACCCAAGTTCTCTTGTTTTCTGGCTTTAAAATTTGCATTAAAATACAAGAAGACTTTCTGAAGTATGGTAAGATCCAGTCAAACAGCAGTCACAACATTCAGCTTTCAAAGTATCAATTCTTCGCCTGCTCTATTGCTGTTCTATCTCCAATAGCTTATGCTAATGGATAGAAAATTTCAAAGTGACTTAAGATTTTGTGTTTGAAAACCAATTATTTTTATTATGAAAATTTGGTTAGATATTATTACTTTAAATTATTTTGTTATATTCAGCTTTCTAGGCTAAAACGAGAATTGGCGCAGATGAAGCAAGAGCTGCAATATAAGGAAAAAGGAGTGGAAACTCTGCAAGAGTAAGTTAAGAGTTTGCGGGAGGATCCTTTTTTTTTTCTTTACTTTGTTCACTTTGGAATGAATTACTTAGAAAATTGTTGCCAGAAACAAAAAAAGGTTGAAACCTCTTAATTGCTTTGCATCAGAATTTGCGCTCTGACGAGTGACGATAGTGATGTGGGGTGAGAACAGTGTGAAATGATGGAAGAAGGGTTGAACAGAATTTGTTAGAATGGTGGTTTCATAGATACACATGGAAAAACAGTTTTATAGACCCTGTTCTTTGACTCTTCCTGAAGATGTCAAGGTGGAATTAGATTTTTGAAATACTTTCTGAACATTGTCTGGAGGTACTTACCACCTGGGGCACAGCTCGAAGCACCATGCAGTAGAGTTGTTTTCCCGTGGTCAGTACTGAAGCCTTCTGGCTGGGCAGAGTACTTCTGCTGAGGGAAGGCTGTGCACCCCAACACTGCTGCTTCCCTTCACCTGACGGTCAGGCCGTTTCACTCTGCACAGTATAGCTGATTTGTGTGTGCACTGGAAATCTGATCGTCTGTAAGACCTTGGATTTTATTGCGTGTGTGCGGAGTGAGTGCATGTAAATGGGACTCCTTGTCTTCTCTCTGTGAGTTAAGGTAGCTCGGGGCAATTTGCCACTGCTCTCAGGGCTATTAGGCAGCCTGTGCTCTGTTTGCTTTGTGCTCGGTGGTGGCAAAGGTTGCAAACTGTTGTGGTGAACCTCTCCCTGCCACTCTTTCTGCAGGCCATCAGATGGGAACTTCCATCTGTGTGCTGCACACACGTAGCACGTACACGGGATGCCCGTTTGCATAGGGAGAGAGGTTGCCAGGCCATGGAAAAGATGGCAGGTAAACGCAGGTTGTTGTGACTTCCAGATCTGTTCAACAAGGCTAGGGACTAGACCGTGTGTTGAACAGCTCTTGGATTTGCCTTGGCCATGCATTTGGAAATCTTGGCCTTTTTCCCAGCATGCATGTGAATGAACTGCCTAATGCAGGCGCTTCCTGAAAATGTTGGAACTGTTGCATGCCTAATGCATTTTGCAGCATAAATACAGTATCTGTGGAAATACTTTGAAGCTTTGGATTTATTGCATTGGTGCTACAAAGCATGGGCACACACTTTCGTTTCAGGAATTCTGGCAAAAGTCCAGAGATCCTGGAGGTTATTTATTTCCCAACTCTGGTTTTGATTGGTATTACGTTAACAAAACAATATAAAGGGAGATACTCAAATTTTACTTTTAAAGGAGAGGGAGTAGCCCATGCACTTCATATTGTGTGGTTTGGTTGGGTTTTTTTAAGCTTGCAAGGTTCCTTTGTTTTATGACACATTTTAAAAGCTTCAGAGAAGGAAACGTTCAACCAGAATCCTTCACGGGCAGATAGAATGTAGTCATTTTCAGGCATAAATATGTTTTTATTGACTACATGAAGCATTTACAGGTAGGTAGGGGAAATATTGATGTGTGATATTAACTGAAAATTAGTAAAGTAAAGCACTCATTATATTGAAACAGCAAATATTTTAAGTAATATTTCAAGTATAATCAACGTTTTAGGATGGTGGCCTAGCTACTTAAGCAGTAACAGAAGCAAACAATTTTCTCTTAAGATTCTTAATCGTATTTTCTGTAAGTGAGTAAGGATTGCCTTGCCTTCTCTACTTTTTAAATTTGTTTTCCTCCTTCTGGTTATTGAGTATTTTAAGGGTATAGGTTCAATTGCTTTATGAAAGGACTAACCACTTGCCTAGGACGATGGAAGTATTTGAAGGCCATATGAAACTCAATATTGTTTTAATTAATAATTTGTTTAAGTTAGCCCAGCAAAGTAGTGCAACTTTTTGAAAAGTAAAGTCTGTGAATGATTAAGGATAAAAATGTTAGTCTTGGATTTTAGCCCAAGTGAAGTTGCCCATACTCCAGGAGGGGGGTATAGGAGAGACAGTCAAGAGGGGAATTATTTTAAAGTATATCAGATTAGTCAGTGGTTGCTCTAATCACCTAGTCTTAAAGTTCAAGCATGACAACTCGGTGCTTCGATGCTGCTCATTGCTGCTGTTGTTACAGGCACTCTCTGTCCCGTTGGTGCACTGGGTGGCATTTGTTGTTGCTTGCTGAAGCTGGGGAGCACATTTTGCCCTTGCGTTCTCTGGGATTGCAGTGAATTTCTGTCAGTGTTTGTGCCTCGCTGAGTTGTGCTCCCTGCTCTTCTTGACTTGTGAACCAGAGGCTTGTGGATTTGGTTTTGTGTTCTGAAGTAATTTTTTAAATTGCCTTTCTGGTGAGATATCTGCTTTCTTTTGAGTATTTTGCTTCTAGTAGGAAGTGAGCCAATTTGGAGAGTACTCACACTGTCTAACAACTGAAGAGAGAAATTTCTCTAGCCTCCTTGTGTAGGCAGCAGACAAATCAGGCTAAAAGCCTAACTGTGCTCTAAGTTGTCCCTGAGCACTCTCTCCCCTACTCCATGTATTTCTCGGGAGGAAAGGGTCACTCAAGTCAAGTATCAAAGCTGAAGTATTTTACTTTCTGCATATCCACAAAGTAAATGTAGTGTCTGAAAAGAAACTCTTTGCGTCTGGGATTTCCTCCTTTCCCCCCTCCTTTTATTTTTTATTTTTTTATTAAATGTTCCATACCTCTCAGACATTTTGCCTTTTTGTTACATTTTCTAATTTTTGGTCTATGTAATTTGTCTTTCTTCATGTGCTAGGTCAAATCTTCAATGAAGTGCCAAACTGAGTATGGCATGCATCCTGTTCAGCTCTTTTAAAGCCATGTTCTTCGCTTTATTTCAAGTACAAGCCAAGAACAATATTGGGAGCTGTCACACTTTGGGCTTTACATCTGGCTGAATGTTTGCTTTGAAAGTCTGACCAGAATGGCGTTGTGAGCAGGTATCAGAACCTGCTGCCGTGGGACTCCCTCTGCAACCTCTGCTGGGTATAGCTCTCAGAGAAGAGACAAATTTTATGGTGAAAGTGGTTAGGTTGCTCAATATTTCCATCATTTTATGTTGCTGTCTAATTCAGATGCCTTTGTTAGATGCATTGGCATTTTCCACGTACAGTGTCTGCCTTGGACTGTGTTTTGTTTTCTGTTCTTTTTAATTTTAGTAAAATGGCTTAGCCATCTTTGAGGAGAATAAAAAAAACCCAAACCACGAAACAACTCGAGAAGAGTGGGGGTTTTGTGGAGGGAGAGAGGGAGGATTGGGGTTTTTTAAATAGCTCTACAACTCCAATACCATCACAATTTCAAATTTTGTACTGCTTCAGCTTTTTGTTAGAGCTGTATTTTTTACAGTTTCATCCAAAGTTGACAATCCTGTGATAAGCCTTTGGTCATCAGTCTGCCTTTGCCCACTGGAGACTTTCTAGAGCTCATTGCTTAAAGCGTGCAAAGATCCCACCCTGCACGACAGCGTTCCTCGGCCTCCCCAGGCGCCTTTGCCCCGCGGTGCGGCTGATCCTGTTGCAGATCCCGAGTTACAGGGTTAAAGATGAGCCTCTTCTGGAACAAACTCCTTCCTGTGACCTGGCAGCAGAGACTGAGAATGAGGAGCAGTTCCTCCTTACGCTCCCGGCAGGAGTTTTGGAGGAAGAAGGCATTTAGCAACAAAGGAAATGAAAATTTGGCCAGTTGGCCGCAAGAGCGGAGCGAACGCTGAGAGAAGTTGGGAGAAACAGGGAATTCAGACTGACTAAACAATTTGTAGCTACAGACTAGTTTAGAGAATATGAGACCTGATAAAAGCTTTAAAATTGGATTTTAACTCGGTTACAGACCTGTGCTTTGCTGAGGATGGGGAGAGTCCTGTGTATTTGAAAGCAGGTGGAGAAAAGTAGAGGGATGTGGAAAGTGCCCTATAGCGTGTTAATAGTCTGTGTATCCTATAAACAGCTTCCTCAGAAAATGTATATTTTATTCATAGTTTTGTGTATTAGTTGAATGCTCTTTCTGTTCATACAGAGGTCTAATATGTATTTGTATCATGCTATTTTCCATTCATAAACTGGAAGATTCTTGTTAACTTTGTGGCTTTCAAAACCAGAGCTTTATGAAAGGAGGGAAAAAAATAACAGACAATAAATAACAGGTAATTAAGAGACTTAAGTTAGTTTGGGGCTGACAGCAATACAGATTGAAGTTCAAATATTTCTGGCAGTAGAAACTTTTCTTTCTTTAAACAAATACCAGTTCATAACTTGGGCTCCAAAGTGACGTCCAGGAACATGAATATGTGGGTAACTGGACAAAAATCTGGTTGAAATTAAATAATTTCCTCTTCCTGAAATGCCACCTTGGACCTGGCAAACAGTATAACATGCAGTTGTGTAGAAGGCATTTTTGGGTCTAATGTTTGGGTGGAATCTATGCTCTTAACATTGAGGTAACCTTCAGATAAAACCACATTATCTTTTTCATGTAACTTTTAGTGAAGTCAGCCAGTTGTTTTACCATGGCTTTATGTAATCTTTTCAGGATTTTAACTAAAAATGAGTGAAGACTCAAGTAAACATCTTAAAAGGAGAACAAAAACAACCAACCAAAACCCCAAACTTTAATCTACGTGACATTTAGGTCCTTTCTTGTTCTTGAACCAAAAATCATAAAGGCTTATTATATTTTCATACAAAACATGGGGAAAATTGTGTTTAAGTAGAAAGCTTGAGGTTCAGGCTTACTTTGTTGTTGTCTCCAAGAGCAGGAACTGTCAGAAAAAAACAAACCAAAAATGTAGGAACCCAACTTGCATTTTTTTTCCAGAATATTGTGAGCTGCACAATGAACCCACAGGATTTTCATTCAGGCCTTTTCATGTTTCATTTGAATATTTTAATTTTAAAGGAAGCAATAAGTTTCCAGTGGAATTTCACTGATTTTGTTTAACTGGCAGAACACGCTGAGTGAGTGCTGTTGACACTCTTAGCTTAGTATAATACCTATCTTAAAACTTCTAGTTATTCTCAATATTTTAAATAGAGTTTGAGTATTCTTTTAAAAATATGTATAGCATACCGTCTCCTACTGCATCTTTTTATAAACTATCCTGTGTTTTATCTTTAATTCTGCTGACCAGAGACACCTTTTCCTGGAGATGTTTGTTCTGCTCATTGGCTTAGGGACTATTACACATACCACCTTTTTCTATATACACACTTTGTATGCTAGATTAACAGGAAAATGGAGGTTTTCATATTTTAACAGGAATTTAACACAATTTTCACTAGTTGCTGTGGGTAGCCTGTTAAAATCCCATAGCTGTTTCATATAAACTCAAGACCAAATGATTCTTCTAGTAAGTTCTGCAGTTCTATGGTGTTGTTCTTTATCTATAAATCAAAGCAAATTATTAAGATGATACAGTGGACTTCTGCATCCTGATCTTTTGTCCTTTATTATTACAAAATGCCGGAAAAAAAGTTGAAAACTTAGCTGGTAGATGTCCCACTTAAGATGAGAGATTTTTACGTCAAGATGGAAACAGTAGTAGTACTTCAGCCTGATGTAGTGAGTAGCGCTCTTGCCCCGTGCTGAGTTTGCATTTGAAATCTTCAGGGATGGTCCCATTTGATGTTCCTTAGAGTGGGACAGTGATACATTCTAGAAAAGATACTCAAAGATGCCCATAATGGCAAGAAAGCGTTTGCAATACAATCTTCGGAATTAAAAATTCATTCCCAAGAAACTGAAATGCATTTGTTAGAAGCTGCTAAAGCAAGATCAGATGGAAAACCTGGAAGAGATGTTGCAGTGTATGGAGCTGCATGGAAAATGTGACCGCTAGATTGCTAAAATCTTTAACTTTTGAGTTATTCCCATGTAGGTTAGTTTTAAGTTGATTTCACTTTTGTTGCATGAAATAGCTCACAGATGTTGCCTGTAAATAAGCTCTGTACTAGGACATGAAAATGAGGAAATCTGTTGGTTCTGCAGAACCTGGGTAGATAACTGCATTGCTTTATCTTTAGAGTGTACTTGGCAGTGAGTGCTGTGTGAATTCCAAGTAGAGTATAATTTTATTCCTGGAAATTAATTGGTACGTGAATAAACAAGAGGTCTTAACGTGTCTATGCACTTTTTAATTATGTTAAAATTCCTGAATTTGTCTTAATCTTTTCAACAGAATTGATCGTAAGATGTCAAGTACTCATACAAATTACAGACTGGATGAAGCACAAGCTATAATGAGTGAGCTTCGAACCATAAAGAAAGCTATATGCACAGGTGAAAAAGAAAGGCAGGACCTTATGCAGGTAAAAAATATGCTACTGAACAAATAGCTTCTAAAAAGTAATAACCTATGTCTGTTTTCTTGTTTATGGTTGCATTGGGGTTACCAAGTCTAAATAAGGAAGAGGGGTGGCCTAAACTGATTTTTCTGTTTGATAATTGCCAATAGCAGGCAGCTTGAAGGAGGTAAGTAGTAATTGTCTTTACTATAAACACAAGACTTTGTATATATTTCATATTTTTGTCTTAGATAATGTACGATCCTTACAGTCAGATCAATGTCTTTATTGAATATAGCTCTCCCTTGCTGCTGACTATGTTGAAGACTGCAATGGAGTAATTATGCTGCGTTTAAAAAAAAAATCTCTTAAGTTTTATGGTATTTGTTCTTCATTTTGTTTAATCTCTCTTTGTATTACCTAATATGAAGTAGGACTGTGAATTCATGTGCTAATATGTTTACCATGTTGTCTACCATGTTTTTCTTTTTATAAGCATTTCACAAAACTGGATCTCTCTGTCACCATGCCACAGTTTGGCAGTTCTCCTTTTTTTGCCCCAAACTCTCCTCCTAAGTACCCATATCAGGACACATGCTAATTTCAAATGTTCTCACAAAACCCTCAAAGAGTATGATTAAATACAATGTGTAGAGAAACCATCATGCAAGCTTTAAATTGTCTTATGAATCAGAGTATGATGATTGAGGGGACATAGATGCCTGAGTAGTGATCTAACTTTGGAATGAATTCTTCATCCTGCTCCGAGCTCTCAATTGCTGTATTTGCGTTATTAATGTGATGGGAGCTTGATCAAAGAGCCATGAGCTTCTGTCACCACAGGGACTTTAGACCAAATAGACTTGCCCAAATACGCTGGGTGACAAGGACAGTTCTCTTCACCCAGTCTTCAAACTGCTAAATGGAAAAAGGCATCTTTGTTACCTAAGTTTTTGGGACTGTACTAATTAATATTGCTATGCAAACATTTTCTCTGCAGTAGTGTTTTGCTGATTTTTTTTTTTACTTTTTTTGTTGTTGTTGTTGTTGTTAAATGATATGGGTAGCTTGTAATCTGCATATAATGAATTTCCATAGTTATACAATTATTCGGTCTCCAAAGCATTACCCAAAGGTCAGCTGATGGACCACAAATCCTTGTTCAAGTAGACAGAACGCTTAAATCACTATGAAAAGTTTCTGCCTTGGCAACTTTTAACATATTTGATATTTTGTTTTGGCCAAGTTTTAAAAGTGATTCTCAGTCTTTCACATGCCTGCCTAGCAAGAAATGATTAGAAAGGCAGTTCTTCAGGGATGCAGTGATGCACATTTTAGGAAACTAACTGGTAATTTAAAGACCTGTGTGTGAGATCTTGGGACAGCTTAACTACTGGCCTTGTATTGACTCCTCCATTAGATTATTTTTTTTTTCCTCTTTTCCTTACATTTTCAGTCCTCAGTGGCACTAAGTTCAGCTGTAAACATTGAGATGCCTTGAAAACCCTGTCTGCAAGTGCACTTAAAGTTGGTTTAACAGTTTCTTTAAACACAGTGTTGAGAGACTTAGAAGTCTGGAATGAGGCTTAGCATGAAGGATTGGGCAGTACTGGCAACACCAGAATGTAGAGGTTGCACAAGACAAGTGAAAATGAGAAGTGTTGCCATCCTTCTTCGTTTACTTTTTTTGTATACAGGAAGTCTGTAGAAGAAGACATACAGTCTAGGAAGTACAATTTTTGAAGTCAATGGCAATCTGTTGTGATAGCTTCCAGTAAAAGCCATATAGTTGAGAAGAATCTAGAGAATAGTTGTTTCACACAGGCCTAGCATGCAAAACAATTCTATCTGTTTTGTTGCAATTATAAGGGATTAAATGCCATAGTTTACAAGATCAACAGTTGTAAAAATTTCTGCTAACTTATTGTGGTCTGCAAAAATATCCAGCTTTCTGATACTTTTTTTAAAATTTTGACAAAAAAAATTAATTTTTTTTTGTTGTCACTAAACTTTTATATGCTTTGCCTTCTTATATTTAGTTGAAGATTATTGTTATGCATTTATTTAGCTTTGTCGAACAAGTGCAAGTCTATTTTAAGTATCTTCCTAATGAGTTCAGAACTTGATTTTTGATTTCCTATGAAATTTGAAACTGTTTTGTCCTCAAAAATGCTACATTTCAAAGCTATTTTTGGTAAGGTGAGCTTTCTTCTGAAAAACTTGTTTTGAAATGTGTTCATAGAGGAGTTTGAGCTATTGTGTAGGTAGATGGGGATTTATTTCAGAGAAAGGAAATAGTAAGAAATTGTCTATTTCTGAATCTGGCCAGTGTAAGCAGCAGAACTAAACATAGAAGTGACTCAGTCTTGTGTAGGTGCTTGGAAAATTGTGGATGTCATAGAAATATGGTAATTGGATTGAGTTGTGTGGGGGAGAAGGCTGACGAGCGAAGGAGAGGGTGGTCAGTTTTGAACTGGATGCTGTGGTTACAAATAAAGCCAAATATGCAGTGTCACTGCTCCAAAAAAGTGGGCGAACTTTTTATGTAAGATTGAGTAACCAAGGTGTGTGGTTAGGTTCCTGAAAGCTGTGTGTGTTGCTCTTTCCTCTCTCCCCATCATTTTCATGCTTTGTCTCTGTTTCATTATGTGCCTGTGCTTTTAAAATGTTGTCCTTTATCCTTAGGAAGCATTGGAGTTAGTTTGGTTTGGTTTGGTTTTTTCTTTTTCCTTCTTTTCTTCATTGGTTAAATAGATTACATAGGTTAGATAGGAACTGCACTGAAATTGTATGGGACAGAGAGCTCCTAAGTCCGACAGCAACAGACAGTGATGAAATGACAGTGCTCATGTCTCTTTTGGGGTAGGTCTGGGCTGGTGTGCTTAGAACTTCACGTCCACATGATAGGCCAGTCTGGCATTTCTGTCAGATTGCCACGAACAATCCATAAACACCAGATGAAAGATGGGTTCCTCCATACAGCTGGGGAGGATATAACTCCTAGCCATTTATGTGAATTGTTTCTATCTAAAGTATGCTAACTGAGGTTGTAATTTTCCATGTTAGGATTGCTGGAGGCTGTGCTTTCACTCATCCAACTGGAAGGACTCAAAGCATATATGCTTACCCTAGAGCATAGTCACCTATGCACGTAGATGTAAGTTAAGGTGATGATACTTGGTGATTGCCACCTGCTGAATACTGTGTAATTTTTAAGTAGTATCCAGGGTTCAATAACTGTACCTGGACAGGAAGCCTGGCCAGCAGCCAAGCAGCTCTTCGTTACCTGCCAAGGAGATGCTGGAGGGTGACAGGAGCACACCAGGAATGCTCAGAGCAGCTGAAATATGGGCAAAAGTTTAGATTTAGGTTCTGACATCAGGATATTTGGTGTTACATATGCCTGTAACATAATATGTCTTAGCCAAAGGTGCTAGATGGGACATAGCTTATTTGGGAGAAACCTCAGGCTTTCTGAATTCTCAGTTTTTGTTCATGTGACTGGCTCTGCTTACTGGGAAGAGGACATGTTAGATGTTTGATGTTTGTGTAGCTATGATTGAAATTATTATTTATCATAGAATCATAGAATGGTTTGGGTTGGAAGGGACCTTAAAGATCACCCAGTTCCAACACCCCTGCCATGGGCAGGGACATCTCCCACTAGACCAGGTTGCTCAAAGCCCCATCCAACCTGGCCTTGGACACTGCCAGGAGGGGGCAGCCACAACCCATAATTTCCATGTTATAAATCCATTAGAGATTCATCTCGATCTTCCATACAGCAGGAGGCTGACAGGACTGGATGACTGTCAGCGAGGTTTGAAGAAAGACAGGAGTCTGCAATTTTCCATTTTCATAAGGTGGAAGATAGTGGTTTTCTTTTTGCCATGTTGTGAAGCTGTTCGTTTTGCAGCAAGTCTTGGAGGATAAGGGGACACTAAATAGGGACTTCTCAACAACATAACTTGAAATTGAATTTTGCTGTCTCAGGTCTTAGAAGCTATTCTGTTTGTCCTTCATATTAAGATGGCATAGTTCAGTTGGGAGGTGTCTGAAGGATTGGCTTTTTTTGTAGACCCAAGACAAATTGAGCTTCTGGAGGCAAATAGTGGTAGCCTTGTCCCACTACCAGCATGTCCAGCATTGCTCTGCACTGTCCTCTGTCCCTGCCAGAGCTGAGGACAAAATCCCAGCCCCACTCAGGCACTGTCGTACCAGCAGATGGAGACTGAAGAAGGGAGCACCATGTGCTTTCCAGTGCGTGGGGTGGTGTACCTATGCCTTTCCCTAATGGGAAGAAGACAAAGTGTGTGTGATTGGGGGAGTGGCAGGGAGGAGCACAGGCCCCCCACTCTTGTGGCTAGGGAGCCCACCCCTTCTTTCATCCTGCACCAGGCTTGGTATTTTCCCTCTTTTTCATCTCTAGCGGAGGCAAACCTGAAGGAGGGACCAATATATAATGAGAACAAAAGGATGAGTCATGTATGGCGGAGATGGAGGCCACCAGAAACAGCTGGCTAGTTTCAGGCCTGCTGCAATTCCTAGGAATGCTTCCTAGGCTCCGAAACTGGACACCTTTATCTTCAAGGTGGCCTTGCTGTTCCTGTGAATTCGTCGTCTTGTCTCCATTAGTTGAATTTGTTGTAAGAAAAGGCAGGGTTGATGTGTTATCCTTTTTCAACTGCACATTCAAGACTGAGAAATCTCCTGGTAATTGGATATGGACAATAACCGGAGCTTGTTGCAAATCACCAGTTGTCAAAGCCACTGAGATTCTTGAGGGCCAGCCTTTTCCTAGTGCAGTGCTTCACGTTTGTCTCTGATTCTGTAGTTTAGACACTGGAGTAAGCAGTTGTAAGAGTTTTTATGTATACAAGCCAAGTGTTTTGATTTTGTTATGATTTATGAATTGATACAGCTCTTCACAGTTTTGACCTTTTTTTTCCCCACAATTTGATTGTCCTTTATCTTTTGACGAGGGACAGAATTTTATTTTTTAATGTCTTTTTTTTGTTTTTTAAATGTTCTTTTGATGCGTAGTGCTTAGGACCTCTGTCATAAATGACAGCCTGCACAGTGGTTTTGTTGTTGATGCCACATTATCTGTAGTTTTTGAAAAAGAGAGTGCACAATCAGAAAATACAAACAATGTTAATGATTTTATCTCTTTTAAAAGGAATTTTAAGAGCCTGCCAACCAAGCTTGTATCGTCAAATAAGCTATCGTTGTTGTTTTGTGTGATTCTGTCTTCCCCCTTAAAGACTACTTGAGGTTTCTGCTTTACCCACACAGTTTGTGTCATTGTCTAGACATCTCTGAGATGTTCCTTGTTTAACCCAAAGTGTAAAATATCTCTTAACTATGTGAACCTTGGGTATCACAGCACAAGGGTGAAATGAGCTGTCGTACAAATGCAATCAATACAAGGTACTCCTCAAGCTGGATGTGATAGCAGGAGTGGCTAAGGAACGTAACCTGTGCGGAAAATGGCAATAGGGCAGGTGAATCACATTTCTCATCCCTATCAGCTAACCTGACAGTTGACACCTGCTAGATTTAAAGAACTGGAAGACATACAAAAAGCTAAATCGTTCATAGATCTGAAACAAATAATTTAAAACCGGTTTATTGTTAGATTCATCTTTTAAAAGAAGAGGTTTATTTCAAAGCAAAGCTTCTGCATGTTAGTAACGCTAAGATAAGTTTTACTTTTTGTAAATAGCTCTTTAGAGGCAAGCTGCCTGTCATTTCTAAAATACAATTTTTGCTTTGATTTCTACTAATAAAAGAATTATAAAAATATTTTTATTTTATTTTTTTTTTTAATTCTTTTCTCCTTTAGAGCCTGGCCAAGTTAACAGATGGATTCAGGAATAGCTGTTGTATTACAGATTCCCTGCAGGATCTCCAGCACAATTCTAGTTCACTCAGCGACTCCTGTTTACCTCAACAACACTGCGATGCTTGTTCTCAGACTGACATCACTGGAGAGGTATGTGTTCCTATGCGAGACAGTTGCTGTAAAACATAAGCTGCTTTTGGGCTATAGTGATATGTCGTTGTTTCCTGGTTTAATTCAAGAGGTGTTGGCTGTAGCAGAACGAAAAATCCAAAGCAATATTGGTGGTGAGGGAGTTGCGTTTGCTTATTGTTTCCAGAGCGTGTAAGCGATGCTTGTGGGTGGTGGGCTTCATGGTTCTGCTACTTGAACGTGGCACAGGGGTGTAGCAATGTGCTCGTGTTAAAATTCAGCTCCCGGGCTCAGCCAGCCCGATGGAGCACTTCTTGTGTCATAGCTTCGGTGACCGCAGGTTCATCTCTATGTAACAGCTCTTGCCGAGGTGTCCATGGACCTCTTCATGTCACCAGCTCTGACTTACTGCTAATTGTTGTGCTGCAGGAAGGAAGACAATGCGTTAGCCAGCTTGAAGTTGCAATAGAGACCTCATTGTACAATGACGTGAGATGTTAGCCTTCTGGTAGTAGTAATGGATGTGGGGGTTGGTTTGTTTGTTTTAAATCTCGTTTTTAGCATGCTTGTCACCATTGTTCATACATATCAAAGATGTAGGGTAGACTTCTGTTCCTTTGCTGTGTCTGGGACAAGAGAAGTATATTAGAGTCTCAAAGGATTTTTCTTAAAAACTAACAAAGCTTGTGAAATAATCTGTCATACTTTTATGCTCGAATACGCCTTTAAATATGGTATTTGAGAGGAACATATTAGTATTCCTTGGAAATAGTTCTGTGTGAATGAAACTGTGTATTCCAAATAATAAAAATTTGGCTTGCACTAGTACTATGGCAACCTGGCTGTTCTTCAGCAATAAAACATTTGCTTCTGTGGATGAGACTGACAAAACAAGAAGACAAACTAGACTACTAACTAGTTTGTTAGTACTGTAGCTTTTGATTAGAAATCTTTATTGAACTACGTAACTTTTAAAGTAGTCTTTTATCATCCCATTTCACCTCTACTGTCTTCTTTCATTGCTGACCGGTTGCTAAGTTGAGAGTCTCCAGAGGGCTTCTACAGAAGAGGAAATCTGTGTGCTTAGGAAGAGATACTCCTAAAGCATCTAAGAAAGCTTAGGTAACACTAGGCTGGCTTTCAGTGCCTTAGGTAGATGGTGCCTTTGGGATGTCATTTTTCAGACTGGTGGTGGATGTGATTATTGAATTCCCAAACAAATTACCAAAAGGAACATAGCAGTGTTTTCCCATTCACAATGCATGTTGAAAGCTATCCAAGACAAGCTAAGCACAGTCTGAAAATTGTGTTTATCAGGTATAGGTTTTTCGTTAGGAAAATAAAACTGCATCATTATATTAAGTGTTTTACTGAATTAAGTAGTGTAATGCGAGTAAAAAAGAGGTGGATTTTTTACATGTCCGATGATGAAGAGAGCAAAGGCAGCAGTTAAATGAGAAATCCAAAGGTGCAGCAATGCACTTAAATAGGGACTTGGGTTTTAAGTGTTAGACTGTACGCAGACTTCTGAACAGGGGAGCTGCTGATGCTCTGAGGTGAAGTTGCTATAGAAACAGGACTGCTTGCAACTCCTGTTGTAGCATAAATGTGCATTCTGCAACTGGTTCAAGAATCAGGTGATGTTTTTGTAATAGTGTTTAAAACACAGTAATGATCTAGATGCTGGGTAACACATCACAGTACAAGAAATGTAATTTGAAGTACTTCTAATTAAACTACCTGTAGGATAGCTGTATCAAGTAGCAAAATATTTCAGTTAAAATACTCTGTGTTTTAGGTTTGTATGAAGTTTTAAACCTTTGATCATTCATCAATGATTCTATTTGCTAACCCTTGGTTTCCAGGATCATAATTTATTGAAAGGGATCATTTATCTTCTATATTTTTAGCAATAAACCAGCTTTGTATTTGATTTGTATTGTTATTACTTGAAGCATTGAGCTTTTTTAGTGAGTCCAGTAAGTCAGATTATTTTATCCCTTTCTTTATTGTGAGAGTTTTTAAATTCTCATTTCTCCCTCTTTTTTTCCCCCTCTCTCCTTGCTCTTCAACTCTGCAAAAGTTTGGGTTTGATGACAAAACAAGACTTGTAGACAAAGTAAGACTGAACTGGCAATATGAAGAGGCCAAGAAAAGGTAATTAAAGATAAATTTGTTGGTTTTCATTTTTACCCTTATGATTAAAGTTTTCAAAGTAGAACTGGAACCAGCCTCCTTGCTGAAATGTCTTTGGGAAGACTAATTTGCTTACTACTGAGAAGTTCACAGATAATAAAAGCTTAGGTAAACATAAGGCTTTATAATAAGATTATTATATTTGTTTGCAGAGATAAAGCTAAATGTCAGCCCCATTCTACACTTGTATAAACAGAAAATTGTGGTAGTTTAATTGAACAGTTTAACCTTTTTCCCCCCTTCTTCTCAAACCTCAATATAAACAGTCTTTAAATTTACACTTATCAGCCTGGTCTGTCAGTATATTTGGAGCTTTGCATACCTGCGTTCTAAGTTCAGTATACTGAAGTCATGAACTCAATGTGAAGAAAGAATGCAGAACTTTTTGTGAGATAAATGAAGATCTTCAGAGCTGAACAAAAGGGTACATAAAATAAAAGTTGAGATTGAAAAAAATCTGATTAAAAAAATGTAATAAATTACTCGAAATATATGCAGTCCTTCAATCTAATTGCTTATCATAAGTATTTCTTTTGTGGAAGTCAAACTTACAGTGTTTTTTTCATGGCTTTGTAGAAGTAACTTATTCTTAGTACTGTTTTAAAAATAATACCTAATAGTATAGTTTAATGGGTCCTCATTTAACGTAATTGTTTTCGAACTGTTTTGCTACATATTCAGGACAATAGTGTGGGTATAGATGATGACTTGAAGACAGCAATTTTATTTGTTTATTTTAATTTGTGCTGATATAATGTTCTCTTATTAAAATTGACTGACACTTAAAAGATTCTGTATAGTTGACTTTGAAAACCTTAGTTTTTAATTTTTTTTAAAGTAAGGATTTTTCTTTTTTCTTTTCAACTTTGTCTATTTTGCTGGTTTTTTACATCTCTCAGAAAAAGGGTTAAAAAACAGTTGAATACTTTTTGTCTCATTTTTTTTGTATTATGATGCCTTTTTCTTCGGGGGAAACCGTAATACTGTCATATGTCTTGGCAGGGCTTGGAAGCTTTATAGGCAATTCACCATTTTGTTGGTTTTGGAAAATGTACCCACATTTGGACGCAATACAGGCTTAAAAAACAAAATTAAATTGGATCAAGCATGTTAGAGAGATGCAGCTAAATCTTCAGGACTTGTAACTGGGATGAAAGTCTGCATTGTAAAATACTGCATGTGAATACCAGTGACTATTACCTAATAAAGGGTAAATAATTGGGCTAAAAAAGGCAACCCAAAAACCCTTCGGTGTCCTGTTTGGTCACAGGCTTAACCCTTAGCACTTAATAGTCCAGTGGTGATTTAGGAGTTCCTGACAGTTGCTGAAAGAAGAAGGATAGGGTTTAGTTTTATGCTGTTTAGTTTAGCGGAGCCACTGGTTCTGTGAACATTGTCTTAAATGTTTTTAGCTTGGTTTTCTGACATACCTTTTCTGTGTGTTTTTCAAAATAATTCTCTTTGTGTGTGTTATTGCAGGGAAAAATGGAGGTGGGGGGTGGGGGTTGAGGTGTGTTTTTTGGTGTTTGGTTTTTATTTTAGTAGCAGAAGCATGTGCATGGAATGCAGTTTTTCTGGACATCAGAAGTGAGCGGGGGTTTGATGTTAATTAAGTGTTGAAAATCTGGGTAACTAACCTTCCAGCCAGAGAAGAGTAATTGCAGTAAGGGTAGTTTGGCTGTCCCGGGATAGCAGCTCTGATAAAGGTCCGTTATTTAGCAAAAGCATGTTAGTTGCTTTAAAATAGTAGCTGCCTTCTGCCCAGTATGTTGCACGGAAGTAATCAGCTTTCAGCTTTCGAGTGGAACTACACAAAGCTCATTGCCCCTACCAGTTATCTCTGTGGTTGCATTCTTCATTTATCATGCATTCCTTCCCCTTAGCTTACTGACATTTCTGTAGGGCTTTTGTCTCTGCTAAATATTTTGGTGCTCGTTCTTCCTTGGCTGTTGAAATTTCTACTGTTACTGCACAGTGTGGGTGATGGAATGTGCTGCGATGGATTCAAATCTACAAAGTAGAAAATGAAAAATGCTACAGTGTCTAACAACTGTAAAGCCCTATATTATGACTCCTTGCTTGTCAAACAAGGTGTGGAAACATATAGCAAATAAGTACAACACACAAACTGTCTTATTTCCAGGTTTTAATGGGAAACTTTTAAAATACACTGTAGGAGAAAAGGAAAGCAGGAAAAAGCCCCACAAACTGAAGAGCAGTGTGTTGCATTTTAGTCACTCTTGGGAATCTAGCCAGAAGATCATACTGCTCTAGGTGCAAGCAGAGTATTTGCCGTATGTAGTAAAGAAGTTTTTAAAAATAAAAATGTGTTCTCTGTATGTGCTGTCTGATCAGAAGATGCAGCGTTGGGGTTTCTGAATGAACTGTCTCGAGGAGTTCAGCAGATGAGACCCAGTCATAGTAGAAGAGTTGGCTTAAACTCCCAAAATCTCTCTCCTCCCCCATAAAAGATAACTTGATTTTAATTCCTCCTTCTAACCATCCAGTAGTTAGAGAGATTTTTGGCCTGTGCATAAATTAAGACATTCACATAGCTTTTTTTTTTTCCCCTTAGTTTCCCACTGAAAGGAAGTTGAATAAATGGCAATTTAATTTTTCCCATGGGTATTTCAGATGTTGTGAACTGTGGGTTCTGACATCTTCAGCACACTGTGGAAGAGGTCCTCGCTTCTGTGTCCGATCCAGGCTCTGGGTGGAGGCTTGTAAATGATACTTTTTAACATGCCACTCATGCTGAAGAGAAGCTCAATCACTTTTCTTCTGCTCTTTACTCTTCCCGTCCACATTATTTTAAAACAAACTGTACCTTATTTCCATGAAATGTCTTCTGTCAGATCTGTCGGTGTGGCCCCCCGGAGAAGCAGGAGGGAGGAAGGACAGCCTTTTGGAACAGACAGCCCCAAGCTGCCTGCATAAATACCGTTTTTAGTTTCAGTTGCTATTTCAGTGAGACCACCTCTCATGAAAGCATTTGCACGCTGGAAAGTGCACCCCTCGAGCACTTTTCTGAATAGGCTGTTTCATAGAAAGCGAAATCAAAAGCAAATTGTTTTTCTTTGATAACTCTTAAATTGTGTAGTTCAGTATAATGACTACATGAAGTACATTAGCAAATGATCATGAAACGACGTTGCTGCAGTGCCTCATACCCTGCAAAGTGTATGAATCAGTAGATGAAGAATGGTCTCTCCAAAAAGAAGCACCAAGATTTTTAACTGTGATTTTTTGAATTATTATTTTTTTTAATGAACCAGTGTGATGGTAGCTGATTTTAATGAACTAATACATCCAAGCATCTTCAACCAGCTTATCTAATTTGGGTTCAAAAGCAGTAATTTGTTTATACCTTCTGTTATTTGAATTCAAAGATGTTATTTTTAAATTCAATTGTTTAAATCATACAGTGGCTGTCAACAGATTTATTTTAGCCTTGAAAAAATCTTCTCCATATCTATGCTTAATATTTCCACATTCCCTTTAAGAATATTACTTCTTTCTTTTCAGTATAGTTGCTGAATAGTTACTTTGTTACAAACTTGTCTCATTACTCAAATTAATTTTCAGTTGGGTTTTTAAAAGCACTGGCACAAGCAGAAGCATGACAGTGCAATTTGTGCTTGTACTGACAAAATATGTGTTGGTTGGATATTGATAGGAGCATTCCAGTACTGATACAGTAATATAGTCAAGTATTTTCCTGTTAAAATTCATCCTGTATAGGCAGGTTTCAAGGTGTAATTGCCTAATTTCTAGTGAAATCCAGTGGATTTGTATGCTTTATTGTGCTAGACTAATCTGAAAATCTGATTTAGGGATCATTTGTCTGATACCACATAAATATCTGGGCTCAGCCATGTCAGCTAAACCTAAATCTCCCAGTGTCTGTTTTTAAACATAAAACTTTTCCTTTGGCTTATAAAGGCAGCTGACATAGCCTCTTAATCTGTCTTTAAAGCTTTCATTGTACCAGTTTACCTGTGAATTGGTGAAAATACTAGTTCCTCTCCTCCATTGGTTTTATCAGGCTTTGCAGCTTACCTAAAGGTCAATAATTTTATCTGCAAAATGCTAGTGGACTCTAAAGGTTTCATGAGTGTCTTAAGCCAATTTAAGACCTCCTTGTTATTGGATTGGGCTGTCAGGAAGGCTGGATATTCTACAGAGCGTACTCGTGTTGTCCGCCAAAGCCACAGTGGCACATCGTTGCAGGAACAGCCAAAGCAGACACAGTGGAGAAATTTTGTGAGCATTTGGCTGAGTTCCCCAGCTTCTTGTTCTTTCCATTTATTTCTTCTCCTTTCTCTAGCCTTCCTCTCTTTGGATAGAAATAATAATGCACTCTCAAGTGGGTCCTTAAATACCAGAAATTTTCGACTTCTTACACCCTTCATTATGTCTCTGCAGTCCCACAGGCGCCACCTCTGGTTATTACACGTGGGAGAAGTTCCCTGATACCTGAAGTGTCAGACAACTGGGTCCAATTACAAGCCCATTATAAGCCTAAAGCAAAGAGTAGGCTGGCCTGATCTGTGTTGATCATCTCTGAGTATATATGTGACCTTAGCCACCACTCTCCTTCAAATCGTAACTGTGGACTTTTTTTCATTATTTTATCCCTAAATTTGAAGTTTGAAGAACTTGTTGAAGCTAGAAAGACCAGAGGTTGTACATTAGGAAGTGCCAGCTGGAATAGGATACCCATAGTTTGCCCCTTTTATGAGGGTGAGCTAGGACTTTTGTATTTCTTCAGAGTATTGTCCTCCCTAAGACACCTGTCTTGCTCATAGTCTGAGTAATGACCTAAACGCAGGGTTAATTGTAATTGTAGATCAGACTCTTACCTCACAAAAAGTGAGTTTTACTTTAATCTTACTTCTTATGCCATATTTTAAAAAATAACCTCTTCTAAACGGAAATGTTCTGGAGCACTGTGATTTCATTAGTGCTGGCTTCAGATAGGGATCTGGAAAATGAGGTTCTAGATGCTAACAAAAATCTTCTGGGTTCCCCAGATATTTCCAATGATGGAAGGACTGACCTATTTTGCCTAGGACAGAGGTCTGTGTAGATATGTAATGATTCACACATGCTGTAAATTCTGAAAACACACACTTTTTTGCTGCCATGATATAGTTTGTGTAGTAAACTACTGACTGTACTCATCTCCACCCTCTTGCTATGCCTACGTTATTTTGGGCAAGACATCATTCTAGCTACATTCGTATGGCCATTCCAGGGCAAGTTTGCCATTTGAAGTCGGTGTTTACTCAAGATCACCAGGTTAAACCTTTGCCATCCCATCTGTGCCCCTCCTGCTTTTCTGCTGAACGGGAACTGTTATGTTCATCTCCATTTGAAATTTTTAAATACTGGAATAGGCAGCAAGTCAGCCTGCCTACCTAGGAAACCAGTCATTTGATACCACCTACTCGAGGGTGGAATGCAAGCTCCTCAGCACTTGTTATGCAAGGATGGGAATGGGCAAAATGCCTGGAATGTTGATGGCTCAAAATTAACTGGTTTTTCCCCAGGAATATGTTAAATTGCTGTATCAGTAGCGACCTCGGCATGTGGCTTTTGGCCAGATAAAAGTACTCTTTCACAGTGACTACATTTAATAAGTAGTATCTTAAAAAATACCCAGTAGGAAGCAAAAATATGTTTGAAAAAGAGACTTTATAAAGGATACTAAATATTTTTTTTTCCTTTAAATTTCCTTTAAAGTGCCATGTCACTGATTTATTTAAGTGGGTGTTTAAGGTAGGTGAATACATACACTGAGTCTGAAAATGCAAAACAGCCACTTCTTTGTAACTTACCAGCAGTGAGAATGACTGGTGCAGTATAGGAATAAAATCTGGCATGGACTGACAAGCACAGTGAAATTGCTTATTTATGCATTTATTGTATTTGGGAAGAAAAGCTTGTGTTGGGAGAAGACAAATTGCAATTATGGAACATGCCTAAAAGGATTTCTTGTTACGTTTTTAGCAGAACGGAACATGGCTTCTCAGATCTTTTTCTTAGGTTTGAGTGACCATAAAATCCTGAGGGATGTTTCCTAGCCAAGGAGATCAATCTTAAGAAGTTTATCACTGGTAGCTTTTTGGAACAACTTGCCATACAGAGGGAGCCCTCAATGGAAAGTAAGCAACAAAATTCCTGAAAAACTTGTGTTGATTTTCAGGAAATACAGGTTGCAGAAAACGGACTTATTAGCACCGAAGTTCCCCTCCCAACAGATTCCTGCGTTCTGTAGTGTTTTGTGAGTGCTTTTTCTGTGCTTAAAGGGAAAATGTAGAGACAAGAAGAGCTAGCTGAAATGCCAAGTGTGTCAAAGGAATCAAAATAAATACCTAATCAGATTTTGGAACTCTTCAGTGATACAGATGTTGTCCACAGCAGTGCTTTTCCCTTTTATAATAACAGTACAATTAAGTTACTTTATGACAACTTCCTACTTTCAAAGCATTATCATAACAGAAGTTGAGGGGAAAAAACAAACTTTAAGCTGGAATGTCATACATAAGGGAGTTACATGCTCTCAGCAAGCTCAAGAGTCTAAATTAAAACCTCTTGTATTGAGGATGGTGTTTTATTCTACAGCTGAGCTGATTCAGTGGTTACCTGGTGTTGAAAGGGGGAATCCCACCTTCCCCCCTTGCCTCCTGGTACTTCTCTTTCCTTTGTTGCTGCATTAGCATTTATTTGCTCCTAAGGTCAGCTTCTTAACCAGCTCACCCTGTATTAGAAAAACAGCTAGTAAAACAATTGTGTTGAAATGAAGAAGGTCAGTCCTTCAGCTATTTTATAGAACAGCACAGAGACTTCACCAGCCTCATCATCTTTCATCCCTAAGCTGTGTAAGAGCTTATGGACATGGTCACTCAACTGCATTGCCAGGGCTCACCTGATTCAGACTCACTTGCCAAGCTACGATAACCCAAGTGTATCTGAATTCTGTATTTCTGTTGGAAGGACCTTGAGTTCCCGTGTGTTTCGTTTGGCACAAAACATGTGCAAATCAAGCTGTACACACTTCCAGGAGCGTTTGCTGGATCCTCAACAGCGTAGCAGCCTGGGTTGGTGAGAGGAGGGGCCCTGACTCTGCTTGCTCTTCCTGCCCCTGGTGTTTGGTTGATGGGGTGAGGTGTTCTTCAGGAAGCTGCATCTGGAATTCATGCACAACAGCTGAGGCATGAAATATGTAGACTATATGTATCGATTCACAATGGTGCTTTCAGTAGCTATTGGCAGGAAGTTGTTATTAATGCAAGGAGGAGGAAACGGTATTGAAGGGCTTGATAAAGTATTCTACTTTAGACTAAAATGTAACATAATACCCAAGTTGTTTCCTTGCTGTAAGTCAAATCTAAGGGGGGGGGGGAGGGAATCTATTTGACAAAATTCACAGTAAAATTCCTATTCATATACAATGTGGTAACTGCAAAATGACTTATATTGATATTTTATTTCCCTTCCCCTGATAATAAGATGGCTAAATACTTTCCAGATGTCAGTCTGAAATAAATATTGCATGAAATTTTGTTTTTAGATTGGGAAAACCTTACCTTTGTCATGTCTATGCCTTTTCTTTTATTCTTAAACACATTATCACACTGTGGATCTTCTGTGAATCTTCTGTTTGCTTGTTATATGCTTTTACTTTGCTTTGTTGGTTGTGATCTATTCTTTCTTATCAGATGTTTTGAAAAAAAGATTACTTTAAAAAGCAACTTACCAAAAGAATGAGTGCATATCCCACTTTTATGGCTAGCTTTAAGTGCTTTGATTTATTTATTTAAAGGCTGATAATGTTTTATTTTTATTATGAACTTTAAATGCTGCCATTTCAAAATGAAGTTATGTGCAATCACATAACTGTTTTACAGTTCTTTAGTTTCGAATGTTCAAAAATCAGAAAGCTAGATTTTTTTTCATAATGAGTTTTCATTTTAACTGTAACATTCTGAAGTGCTTAAATTGACCATTGTAAGAGCAGCGTAAATACCTGTCAGTAAAAGAGGGTTCTCCCTGTTACGCTTATTCACTTTCTGGTTTTGCCAAGTGAACATTGTGAAATTGTTAGCTTTAGGATTCTCTGCAATATTTATGAGAGTTCAAAATTTGTTCAGAATATCAAGTTAACTTATTGAACTGCCCAATTTGATGATGGATCCATCTAAAGTCACCTATATTTTGTAACCGGGAAATATTTTTTCCGGACCTATGTTCTTACTTTGCTGGCGGCTTATTTATTCTTAACATTTTGACCTATTGTCACTAGATAAGCACCCCCCCTTCATCCTCTTCAACTTCTCACTGCACTTTTTAAATCTCAAGTTAGGGTCTGACGGTGGAAGAATGAGGAATGAGAGGATGTTCAGCTGCATCAGCTGTACAGGCAGCAAACTCGGGAGCTCTGAAATACGAATTAGTTTATTACAAAATGAGAAAGCTGTGAAGACAGATATTGTCCATGTGATAAATAAAAGCACTGTAGTTCTTCTACAGCTACACAACCCGAAACCCAGAAACAAATAATCATCCAAACTCCTCTGAATTTTCTCCTTTGGAAATTTAGAAGAAAAAAGTTACAGAACTCAACAGGCTTCCCCGTTTGATATTTTTCTTCTTAATTGTTTTAAAATATTTCTCTCCTGAGTTTTGAAATATATTTATCCTCTTTTGAAGGGTTTCAAATATACAACAGCAGCTGGCCTTGCTAGAAAATGAATCTTGGCCAGGAATGGCTGAAGCGGACAGAGACCGTCTTCAGCTCATCAAGGAGAAGGAGGCACTTCTTCAGGAGCTGCAGCTCATCAGTCGACAGAGACGATCCCCAGAAGACATTGCACGTTTGGAGGAAGAAAAAAGGCGCTTGGAGGATGAAATTCAGCGGGCTCGAGCAACATCTGCTCATGGGGCCACTGAAAGGTTTGAGAAGTTAAATCCTTTTCTTATCTGTTGTAAGATCCATATAGGTGGTTTAAAAAGGAAGAGTAGGGAATTTCACAGTGTTTAAGAAACAAAACAAAAGAAAAGTTACTAGAGTAATTGGCTTTCAAAAAAGGAAGAGATTGCTCCTACCTGCTGTTGTTTAATTCCATCTTGAAATTTTCTGAAGGAGAGTTAGAGTGATGTTGACTAGTTAGTTCTACTTTCATTCATTTAAAAAGTCTGAATAGAGTCACAAAAGGTGCTTGGAAAAAGTCTGAGTGATATCATCTGATAGAGAGGCCTGAGTAACAGTACCTGAATAGTGAAAGATTTTTCTGTTATTTTGCAATAGAGTAATACTCTTCTCTAAAAGCATCAGAACAAAGATCCTTTCCTGTATTTGGTTTCTGGTTTAGAACAGGAAAGTTAAGTGATTAAGTTTTTACTGCCTTTTGTGTATAATTTTTCTTTTTAATTTGCGATCTCAGCAGTGGAAGCACAGCCCAACTCTGACGTTCAGAGAACATAGTAAAGAGACTGATTCTTGAAAAATTAAATTAAATGTCAAGTAAAAACAAACAACCCTCAAAACGTATTAATGGAAACACTGTGTTTATTTCAAAGTTGCCCAGTTTTTCCTGTAGCCAAAGAAATGGACAAAACCTCTTAACCTCTTCTCGTTACCATAGACTCCTTGCAGTGAAAGTGAGAAAGTACTGGTTCTTGTTTCCCAGACTTGCTTCTCTTAAATAGTGGTAAGAAGCCAGGTTTGACACTTGAGGAAAACTACATGAACCAGCTTTAATGTGATCTGGGTAAAGGTTAATATTTACATAATTAAGACACTTTTAAAATATTTGGAAGTGTCTTCCATATACAAATTTTGAGAACTTCAGTTCCTTGGAAAAGGCTTACTTCAGACAGTAAATTCAGGCAATAAATAGAAAATTCACAGCCAGCCTATGGTTCAATGTTACCTATTTTGCAATTTTTGCAATATTGTTACATTGGCTTTCCAGCTTAAACTGACAGAAAAGGGAGTTCGCTTTACACTGCAGTGTAGTAAGTTTTATTTGTTGTTTTTGGGCTCTAATGTTAGGTAGTGCACACTAAGTTGGCAAGAAGGCCAAGCTATTTTTCCATGTAGTTCATGCTGTGGAAATCAGCATTCCAGTGTGATACTTGATATTTCAAATGCTAGCAAAAAGTTGAGTAGAAGTTAGAATAATAATGAAGGGCACTCTATTTTTGTATAACAAATTAGAGGAAAGCTTAAGTATTAGTAGCCCTAATTTATTTGTTTGCTTGCATTAGGCTCAGGAATAACCAAACCCATTCCTAGTTCTGCTTTTCTATTTCCATTTTTTTGTAATTGTGAAATACAAAGAAGCTTCCTCTTTAAATAATTACGAGTTCTGTTACTGAATTTTAAAGGCACTGAGTTATGCGCAGATCAGAACTAACTTAAAATCTGTATGACAGAGGTGGAGGTGCTCTTCTTTTTGTAATTTTTCTTTGCTTCTGGTTTGTCGGGGGTTTTTTTGTTTTGTTTTTTTAAAGATTGGCCGTTTTAGTTGGAGGCATTTTTTTCCCCTGTAGTGCTTACCTTACACCATTGATGACTGTGGACTGTAGGTTCCCAAGTTTGTTTTTTAAAGCAGATGGTGTGATACCCCTTCCTTCCCCTGCAAGCTTCTGAACCAGTTAAGTTTCTCAAATCCATGTGTCTTTTTCTTTTTGTTCCTGCATGCAGTGCCTTTATCATGTAAGTTTACATATCTGACCTGCAGCCTCCCTTGCACCACTTGGTAAACCTTGTCTGGAGTCTGCAGAAGCAGGAGAAAAGCTTCAGTATTGCATGTGCTCGGGTGTGCAGCTTCTGCAAGGTGGTTGCAATGAAGGGAGGCTCCCCAGGGGGCAGTGGGGTTGCTGGAGCGTAGCACTGCAGCCCCTTGCCAGCATATGAACTGATGGGAGTTGGAGGCCAAAGAAGTTGAGAGATTTATGTTTTACTGCTAATAAAGACATATTTTTTTCATATCTTAACCATTCAAAATTTATTGAAAATAATGGTGCCATTTTGTTTTATGCAGAAGGCCTCCCTTTTTGTTCATTTATTTTTATTGTTTTTTAATCCTGCCCATTAACGTTGAATTCCAGCAGCTGCCTTTTGAGGAAGGTTTGAAGCACTCAAATTAAGTTTGATCTGCTTTCTCCAAACAGTGTGTCAGAATCCTGATTTCTAGCCAACTGGTGAATGCAGAGCTAGAGCAGGAACTTGACTGATCATACAAATGTACAGCACAAAACAGATTACCACCCTGACTTACTTTGAAGTTCAGTGATTGGGCTTGGAAAAACAAAACACCAGGAATGCTTATAATACTGGATTCTGGAAAAGAGTAAACGTGATATCAATAGATAAAATCTATTCCTTGAAGTTTTAATAATCTCAAAATGCAGAGTTTAAGTTAACTTACAGGTTTATGAGACCGACAGCATTATAGGTACATTCCATTTATATTGTGGTACTGAGTAATTCAGCTGCTTCTTGTCAGAATTGGCAAAAAATAAGTTGCAGTGAGAGATTTTTGTCATAGGTTAGTATTCAAAATTCTGTATCACCTGCTTAAATATGATGACATATAAATATTCCTAAAACACTCAAATTAGAGTTTAAAGTGGAGGTTTATGGTTACTGCTTACCAGAAGTCTTCAAAAAATTTTTTTTTAATCTTAGAAATGTGATGTTAATTAGCTTGGATAGTAGGGCTTTTTGGAATTTTTTTTCCTGCCAAGGTGATGAAAGTCGTAGTAGTTCTCTGGATTTTACTGGCACAATCAGAGTGTGAAGTCTGATGTTTTTACCTAGGAGTTTTTGTGACTTTGCTGATTGCTGTAATGTATTTTCGACATAATGACTCTTATATTGTGCCTCAATTACTTTTCTTGTCTGGGAATTCTGCTGAAGGCTTGGTTCTTGTGTTCTTGCTGGAATTTCCATTGCTGCATGTCAGCTGCGTAAATTAAAACTTCTCATTAAACAATGAAACTTCTTTTTCTATTCCAAACTGCAATGCAGTGATATTTTTCTGTACTTGGAAAGCTCCTGGCACTTCTTGAACACTACTGTAATGAAGAAAAATAGTAATATGTATCTGTTTAATTATAGGATACTGTTACAGGAAAAGAGAAATTGTTTGCTTATGCAACTAGAAGAAGCTACACGTTTAACCTCATATTTACACTCCCAGTTAAAAAGGTGAGTTATGTAAAACCAGCAGCTTTTGAAGTTTAACTGCAACACAGAAGAATATTAATAATCTAGAAAGTTTACTTTTTAATACTTCTGTGTATGTGTGCCAAGTAAATTAATTTTTTGCTGTATTTATAGAGTTTGGTATATGGAATGTGATGGTCTGGATGGAGTTTTATAGATAGTTATGTCTGTTTGGGCTAGATTGTTACGTGTATATTGGAATTTTATGTTGTCTTATTTTCTGAAAAGAGGATATGTACTTAAAATCCATTATAATATTGTTGCAGTTTTACTAATATGAAGATAACATTCTTTTAAGTTCCATGAGGTTAAATATTCTGATACCTCCTCCATAGGGGAGGGGTTTTTGATCCCTGGTGAGGGTGACAAAATTTTGCCATTTAAATACGAGAATGTGCTAAGACCCACACAGAAGCCCAGAATGTTTTGCATATTCACACTTGCAGCTGCCTTTTCAGATGCAGCTCTTGGGGATTCCTCAGCCCAACACCATGCCAACATCAAAAGCTCAGTTCCTGCTGTGTCTCCCTTCGTCTCTCTCCTTCACTTTTATTCTTCTTTGTCTAACTGTCTGTGCATGGTAAGAGGAACCAGAACAGGATTCATCCTGAAGTCTCTTTTATTTTGCACTGGAAAAACCTTTGAGGGTGAGGCTTACTCAGCAGTTTGTTAGGACTTTCCATATCCCTCTCACTTCTTCTCCCTGATATGTTTATGACCCATCATTAACATAAATTCCAGCTGGATCATGGTAACCTACCCTCCTGGCTTTACATTGAGTCCACTGATCCAGATCCTGCTCTGGCCTCTTTTCTGCCAAATTCTGGCTGCTTGCATGTTCGAGGGAAGAGTAGACTCGTCCTGTTGGACCCTTTGTCTTCAGGCACATGGTCCTGATTTGATTGTCACTTGTGCTGTTCAGTCAGGGTTGTGCTTGAGACCAGGGCAAGAGACATGAGCTAGACCTTAAAATGCCAAATCATCTCTCTGTGTCACTGTACTGAATGCAGGTAAAATTGCTCGTGTAGTCTGGATTGATGGTTCTGTGTCTGCACTGGTGTTTCTGATTAGTTTTGAAAGGGTCTTTTTGCTTCTCTCTTTCTTTGCCTGCCGTAGTCTGTCGGCTAGCAGCCTCACAATGTCTTCTGGCAGCAGCAGGGGATCCCTGGCCTCCAGTCGAGGGTCCTTGGCCTCCAGCAGAGGCTCCCTCAGCTCGGTCAGCTTCACGGACATCTATGGCCTTCTGCAGTACGACAAATCAGAGAGCATTACAGACTACGGGCAGCATTTGCGCTTCGACATCATTCCCTTCGAGTCTCTCGCGAAGGACGTGCCGTACGCCGATCCCATTGGGCACGGGAATTTCAATAGGCAGCGGAGGTCTCTGGATACCCCACAGTCCCTGGCGTCCCTGTCATCACGGTCCTCCTTGTCATCGTTGTCCCCTCCAAGCTCGCCTCTGGACACCCCGTTTCTGTCTGCGTCTCGAGATTCTCCCTTGGCTCAGATGTCGGAAGGTTTTGAGGAGATGACAAGCATGGGAGCCCTGGAAATGCTCAGGGCTCAGACCACAGCGTTGGGTGACGATGAGACGCAAGGAACAAGCTCATCTCAGATGTCCACTTACCCTGTGGACAATGAAGGGCTGCGAGAAATGGGACCACAGCTGACTGCTGTCCAAACGGGTGGAGGTGAGTTTCTGGACATTATTATTTTGTCACATTATCAGAAAATGTCACACAGACCTAAGCATACTAGCACAGTAGAGATTGTTCCTCAGTTTGGC
Organism: Aegotheles bennettii; assembly: GCA_013398125.1. Classification (NCBI taxonomy): domain Eukaryota; kingdom Metazoa; phylum Chordata; class Aves; order Caprimulgiformes; family Aegothelidae; genus Aegotheles; species Aegotheles bennettii. Next base: position 829,377 of record VZRW01004389.1, on the reverse strand, counting down.
TTTCTTTTACTTCCATCAGGTAAAAATTACATGGTAGGTGTTAGCTGTTACAGAACCAACCAAGCAAACAAAAAATAGAAAAGCCCAAGCTTTAGATTTAGGGCAAAGAGGAGAAAGAGTAGAGAAAAACTTGTAAATAGATCTTAAAATAGTGGTGATTTGGGTGCATGAAAAGGAATGGAATATGAACTTTGGAGTGTAGCACATCAAGGAATAAATATTTTGGTCTTGGATTGGGAGTTAGTGAAAACAAATGTGGTTTAGTTAAGTTTGAGGTCTCCAGTTTTGCCCATACTGCCATTATTCTGATAATTTTAAGCCACACAAACCCAGGGGAGATAGGAAAAAACCCAAGGCAAACACAAAACCTGGCATGAGGTGATGCTGCTGACAGTGCTTGAAGTCTGGCTGACTCCATGCTGAATTTCTGTAAACACCCCGAAGCAGGTTCCCATGTCTGAGTTCTGCAACGGACCAGAAGCTGCAGTGGCATGGCAGTCTTGAGTGCATGGTGCGCTGTGCTCATGAGCAGAGTGCTTTGTCAGCCAGGTAGCAGGTTTTGTTGGGGGTTGGTGAAGTTAATCACCCACTGGAGTGGTTGGCTCAGAGAACCTGTGCTGTGTGATGGCAGAGGAGTGGTGTGTGCAGTTACCACGGCACACATACCGTAGAGTTTTCTTTTCCTGCTTGGCTGTGAAGTCGATGGTCTTGCTTTAGCTTGCATTGGTGGAAGCATCTGAGGCACTACAGATGAGAAACATAAATTAGAGAGATCAAAAGAGGAAACAGAAACCTTTTTAAAAAACAAAACAAACAAATGTAAAAACCTGAGCATACAGACACGGGAGAAATTTCTTGTTTTAATAGATCGAGTGGAGAACTGCTGTTAAAATGAAAAAGAATAATCCTTCCTGATGACGTTTTTGTGTTGGCTTGCTCATTTTGCTAATAAAATCATAGCAGTAGAGAAGAACTTCTAGAGAACATTTTTAATATGAAATATTACAATTCCCATTACATTTCTTTATCCAGAATTCTGTGTTAGCAGTTGCATAGAATGTTGCATTCAGGACTTACGACCTCAGGATTTGAGTTTATAATTTGAAATATAACCAGAGAACTTGCCATATTATCCTACCAGAATTACTTGTCAAGTACATTGACAATATCTAAGGAAATGCATTCAGCTTTTTATTTTTAAAAAGAAAATGTCACCACTATGCTGAAAAACCTGTGTTGAAACAGCATTCGAGCCTAGACTCACCTATTTTCCTTAAAGCAGCCAGCATGGCCAGAAGATGCTGCTGCAGAATTTACATTTACTAGATGTAAACATTTCTGGTGCCCATATTGCAGCATTCAGACCAAAATAAACAGAATTCCAGAGACCAGTATGTAAGTTTGTGCTTAATTTTGTGCCGTGAAGAGGCTTCCTGAGGCTTTCTTTAAACCTCAGATCAGACCACAGCATGTCTTCACCCGTTGTGGTAAGTCAAACTATGTTAGTAGTTCATTTATAGCTCGTATGAGTTTCCTAGAAGTGGAGGCCTGGTCTGAGGGCCTAGGGAGCAATGGGATGAGGGTCAAGTTCCTCCTTTGTTTTTCCTTTTCTCCCTTCTCTGTCTCGTTTCTACACAATTCGTGTTGCCCTGAAAGCCTCTGGCAGAATGTGCCTTTGTACCTGCTGTCACGGCAGCTTGAGCTCCAAGTCCAGGGGCTACAGCTTTTCTCTGTGAGCAGCAGAGTGCTTTGTGTTGCTTTTGGAGGAAGAATGTATAGTTAAAAGGTAACCAGGCTGTCTTATTTTGAGATTTTTTTTTTTTGTAATATTTGAATTTGACAACAATTGCTTAGTAAAAATTTGTTGAATCTTTCTGATTTGTGGATGGAGTCACGACTGCTTTGAGCTCCACACTCCCTAGCTGCTGGGTTTGCAGTTGTACTGCAGTTGTTTGCAAGTAGAAGTTGGAAGTTTCTAAATGATTTTGTTTTTGTATTCCTTTCTTGAAGAATTTGATGGAGCATCAAGCTTGTATCACAGTTTGGGAACCCCCAAATGTTGGGGGGGTGTTGGTTTTCACTAAGCAGTGTGCTTTACTGCTGCCACCCAATGGCCTGGTAGCGTATGTGATGCTGGAAAACCAGTAAGTATCAGCTCAGACAAATCTGCTTGTTCCATCCCTAGACGAAACACGAGGTAATTTCTGCAAATTCTGCAAGCCAGGAGGGTGAACGCTGAATAAACTGCACGTACTTAGCACTGAAGCAGCACTTGAGCAAGTTCAAGGAGTTCTTCAGGAACCATAATTTTGATGTTCAGTTGCTGATCTGCTCTTTTCTTGTATTGCACCTGTTTCAGGGACTTACTGTGAAATATGTTAGCATGTGTGGATGGAGGGAATATGCCTGAGAGGTTAAGTCCATGCTATTTATAAAGCTGGGAGTGGGATGAAATGTTTTAATAAAATATTGGGCTTTAATATCTTCACTATCTCTTCCTCTCTATTCCAAAATAATCTTTCAAGTGCTAAGTTTCCTTTAGTGCCTAAGTAATCTCTTGTTTGGAAAATATTGTCGCAGATCTAAAAGATGATTTATCATTGTGTGCTTTTCATTTTGTCTTGTTTCTCATGCGGCACCACAGAAAAATTCCCTGTAAGTGAACCTGAAATTACTTATTGTGCTGATTTTGCCTGTAATTCCCAGTGTGTTTTTCTGTGTGAAGTGTTTGTTGGTTGTTCTTTTGGGTTTGGGTGGCTTTTTTGTTCTTGTTTGTTTGTTTGTTTTTGTTTTGTGTTGCATGTGAAGAAAAAGGAGATTTTGCTACGTTTGATTTTGTTTGATATTGTGCTGTATCTGTTTAATCACTATGGCATACTTTATTTTTTGCTATGTCAACTAAACAATATATTCATGGCTGTAGTTAGATTTTGAGAAAAAGTGTTCTGCAGGCTTCAGCTTTATTATATCATAGTAATGCCTGGCAGCATCATGGTAGGTAAGATCTGTTTGTGCCTCTGATTTAGTTTTTATAAGGGTGTTTGACTCTTTCATTGGTGCATTTTGAGCTGACGTGCAATTTTGTAGTCTCCTAAGCTTGTGCAATGTGCTTTAGATTTATTTATGTATTTTTTTAGCTAATGAAATCTTGGACACTAAAATTTCCTTTGAAGTTCACTTTTTCAACTACGGACGCTTGAGAGTATTCTTTTAATCAGCTTTGTGTTATGTTTATCAAGCTTTGGAACCCAATAGTTCAGGAAATTCATAGATACTGTGCACTGATTTTTATTATTTAGATAAGAACATGAAAGGTAATTGCCTATCTTAGAAACTTTATTTTTAAACAATTTATTACCTTCCAGCTTTGGAAGGTCTGTAACCTGTGCTAAACCATGTTCTGTTTTTACCATAATCTGATGTTTTGTTTGTTTCTTCTTGACTAATTTTGCCTGCTGACTTTTTCTGGTCAAGGATGTGTTTTGATGTTCGCACCTCTCCCAAATTCTCTGGGATTTTTCAGATGTTATCAAATGCTTCCATGGCCTGCAGTGAGCAAATCATTGTCAAGTAACAGCATTGCTGTAACGTGTCAGTTTTTCATGACATTGTATTGGGGCTTCAAACCAGTTTTTCCTTCCAGACAAATTGGAAACATGAACCTTCAAAGCTTATTTACAACAAGAAGTCATCCTACTATGACTTGCTGAAATTAGTACAGAAATTACAGAAGCAATAGAAAACTTCTACACTTTTGTGAAGTTCAGCCTCTTTTCAGTGCTGTAAAATTATTGGGAAACTCACATTAAAAGATGTCTCTACAGAGTGCTGGTTTTGATTCTACGTAAATGTCAGTAGCAGAACCCAAAGGTGGGGGTCACCAAATTAAAAGTTCTTTTGGATTTTATTTTATTTTTTAATTTTTTTAAAACCCCAAACAAACCCACAACTTCATACAAGTCGTATGGAGGACAGTGTGATTTCTTTGCTTTCTATGAGCTAGCCTGAACTTGGCTGTCGTTTGAGGTGAGGATGCCATGAGTTCAACAAGGTTTGGATGCTGTAACTGGAGGGAAAGGGTGGTTCTTTCTTCAGGCACAGAGACAACTGCAGATAAATTTCCTGCATAGCTGAAGATGATTAAATCCTTTATTGAATTTGGAGGGGAGGTTCATAGGACTGTTCATGGATCCAGAAGGATGGAGAACTGGGAATTTTAGCTCAAAACAGGACCCTGTGGTATTTTGGAAGATGTTTTTTTGATACTGTGCTGTTGCAGCCCTGGTAAGATGAATGTACCTCGAGCTGGCGCAGGACAGATGTGCTCAATGCATCCTGTCTGCTGGTCTTGCAGTGGGTTAAAGCTAATCTTAGCCAGACACTTCTGTTGATGCCACTGGTGTGGTTGTGTTAATTTGAGGGATTTTTATCAAGCTTTAGGTCCTGACACCCTCTCCTCATGGTGCTTGGGTAGAAGGTACTATGGGTCCCATGCAGGGGGGTGGCTCACTCTCCGTATCTCAGCCGGGCTCTGCAAGTGGAGCTCGGGCCGTGGGCTGGTGCTCTGCTGAAGGCAATGTACTGATGAGATACCAATATTTATTTTTTATAATATTTGTCATTTTGATAATATGCAACAGAGGTACTTTACGACTTGTTACTGACTTTGAGGCATGTTTCCTCTTGATTCAGGGGTGGTAAGCAGTAAATGTTAGCTGGTGCTTGCCTCCCGTGTGATGTGCACTGTGCTACTGTCACTCCAAATGCTGTCTGCTGAAACTAGGAATGCTTCCATGCTGTCTGTTATAATTTTCTGAGCATGAGCAGAAGCAAACAAGATGCTTTCTCTACCTCTGAAGTGGCACCTCTTTGCCATTGCTTTCTGCTTTTAGGATGGTCATTGAGCCTTCAGCAAAAGGGGGGAAAGTTGGCAAAAATCCTTCACCGTGCAGTGAAGAAACTGTGTTTCCACAAGTCTCTTTAATGTCTCTCTCTAGGATGTGAAAGAAAACAAACTCAAGTTAGGAGCTATCATTGAAGTGTCAAAACCTTACGTATGCAGTTCTTGAGCATTACCACTTGTGCACATCCCTTAAAGGGTTGGTAGCTGCTGCACCTACTTGCCTGTGCAAAACCTGATGCGTAACATCATTTTTGTTGATAACACAACATGAACATGATTGCTGAGTCACTATTTATGGTGTTACTGGTGATTTGGGGAAGGGTAGAAGAGGGGATTGAATATTGCTTCCTCCTCCCCAGTCAATTTTCTTTGTCATCCACGAAGAATTTGAAAAAACAGTGGTCTGAGTGAGTTGGAAAGCGCTGTTTCTGTTTGATAATGCCTCTCAGACTGTAAATAAAAGCTGCTATTATGTGATGGTATAAACAGTGTGCTTTGAGACTTTGTGTTAGGAAACAAATGAGAACAAAACCTCACATTGTGTTATCAGATAACTTCTTAAAAGCTTTAGTCTCTGTGTTATTTTCAACCTATTGTATATGCAGTAGGTAAATCTTGAAAGTTTACGATCTCATGTGTAAATATGCTGAATTAATGTAAGTCTTCCTCCAGGAGGGATTATTCCACCAGAAAAGCACTGCAATGACAATGCAATTGATTTATACTCAATCTTGTAATAGAGAAATCAGCCACAAACTTCATTTCTTAATTCTCCCACAGAAAATCTCCCATTGATTATATTCTAGATTTTTAGCTTAAAGGTAGATGAAAAATCAATGAATTGTGTTTGTGTCAACTGTTTTGCCACTCGTTTTGATACAATAAATGTTTCTTGTTTAATTTTTAAGAGATTGTTTCGAGCTGATGTTGTCTTCACTTTTTCTCCACGACAGCTGTAACTCTGCGAGGAGACAGTGGTAGAAGATCGGAGAGGAGAGCCAGGCGAGTTTCAGCATGTCTCTCAGATCATTCACTGGCTAGTGACAGTGGCGTGTTTGAAGCTTTAAGCAAAAGGTCAGGTGTATAAATGCATAGTAAGCTGGAAATATTCCTGTTCTACTACATGGTCCGAAAGAATTCGTTGTAAATTTCTGAATATGCTTTCAAAATTGCTAATACTTGGTACTGTAAGAATATTAGGTTGCATGTTCTAAAGGAAAGAAGCTTTTTACATGCAATTCCACTGTCATCTTCACAAGTGCCAAGTCCCTTTCACTTGCATTGTCTCTTAACATTGTAACACCGTATACTTCTCACTTGAAAGTTAGCTTTCTCAGCTTATTAGCTGTAAATCAATTTTATTTCAACTGTCTATAACAAAGTTATACAGAGTTTGACTTACAATTCTGAGTAGCATGTGATAAAATTATAACTGAAATAAATATATGGCCTGCTGAAAGCCTAAAAAATGTGTAGGTTGGCAAAGGGTGGGTAAAGGTGTGGTTACTTTATACATTTGTTTTAACAGTAAGTGGGAATAAGATAAGGTTGTGAGGATGCTAAAGAGAAATGGAAGGCAAAATAAATATTGCATAAAATAACCTAAATATCTTGAGAAAGGTATTCTAAAATCTCAATTTTTAATATTGTGAATTACTAGTTCTGTGTGTTTTTAAATAGATATCTTAATTCTTCCCATATTACTAGTCCCTCCTGTATTACCCAACATTTGCTTATATCCACAAATCACAAAATACACGTTCAATTCATTCTGTTTTAACAGCTTAGGTCAGTATGTAGTTTACAGTACTTTCTGTTCCTGCAGGAACGAAGATCTGGAAGAGCCTGTTTATGGTGATGCTGCCAGTAACGAAGAACCGCAAATACACGTTGGATTTCTGTGAGTCATGTTACTCTTCTTTCTTCCTGTCAACTCAGCAGGAATTGCTCACTAGTTTTCTTGATTTTGGTTTTCAACTTTTCAGTGAACTTAACTGCTGTAGTGGATAGTTTTGAAAAGTTTCTAAACTGAAAGCCAAAGTTTAGTGGATGGGTTAGCCAGTCACATGCTACTTTGTACTGGGAATGTACCTTAACCATGGTTCATTCAGTGTGCTTTCAATGCTGGCTGATAAAAGGGCCTTCATTACTTCTTTCAGTAGCATTTATTTTCATTTGTCTGGGCCATTAGTGTGAGTATGTATATAGGGACATGTATCTGTGAGTGAAATATTTTTATGCCAGATAGAGGAGGATGACCTTAGGAAAGTCACAGATGAAGAGACACAAATACAGTTCCCAAGCAGAGCTTTGAAATCCTGTGCTTAGGACATGCTGTTGCTATTAGTGGGAGTACCTTGGGGAAGAGCTGATTATAGCAGTGCAAGGCGGGACGTCGCATCTTAGACAGTCCTCCAGAATCATCTCTATCCCTTGGAAAATGTATTCCCAAGCCTGTGAGTTTTCAAATCTCAACCAGGTTTGCTAGTTTCATTTCAAAATTCATGCTGATGTGAAAGAGTGGAGTTTTTTGTTTATTTTCATTAACCCATGGAAATAACACAGACTGATTTTTCTAATGTAATCAATAGGCTGTTACACATGTGTGTGCACAGGCATGCATGCCTGTAGCGTAACTGTTTGAACCAAGGAATGTATTTTATAAAACCTGTTCACTATCAAGATTCACAGTAGGGAATATTATTCTTTTAAAATTGAATAATGTTTAATTATCTTAGTTCTGATAACTTTTTTATTGTAGCTAATATGTAGCTAATGTTCTGGTATCGTAGTGTGATATATGTAATTGCTTTTGATTCAAAATTTGATTTGATTTTGATTCTGTAAGAGGTTTGTTTAACAGCAAAATATGCTTTTATGTTTTGAAATCTTATTAAGTCTTTCATCTCTAGCTTTTAAACAAAGTATTGATGTTTGGTGACTAACACGGGACATTTATTTTCCAGGCATGACAGTGGAAGCGAATGTCTGCTAGTCCATGTATTGCAGCTGAAGAATTTTACTAGTCTAGTTGTTAAAGAAAACTGCAAAATGTAAGCTTAAATTTCACCCAAAGTCAGTCTGATCATTGCTTGTTTTGCAAAATCCATTTCTGGAGAAGATAGTATGTCTTAGCTTACACAAGGAAAGAGTTAATTTTATGAACACAAAGTGTCTCTTTTATAGAACCTCTGTCATAGTGGTCAAGTAACAAGCATAGTCTCTAATGACCCCTTTTTTCTGTGTATTATGCACAGGAGAGTTTATTCAAAAACATCAAAGTCATGCTTCCATCACCCCATGCCATCTGGCCAAAAGGCCATCTACATTATTTTCAGTACTCCAGAGGTACTGTTTCCTGTACAACTTCTCTGCAGCTCATCTGTGATGTATCCCAGAATAAATTCAGTGTAATTTTCTCAAATTCCTATGGTCACATCTATATTAATAGTAAGAGGATATCTCTTATTAATAGTAAGAGACCTCTATAAATAGGCTTACTAGTAATAGTAAGTACCTCTGTTAATAGTAAGAGAGTATATTAATAGTAAGAGAGATACCTTGCCCTTCATCTTAAAAAAAAAAAAGAAACAAAACCAAAAACAACAAACCAACACAAACAACAACAACAAAAACCATCCAGGACATCTGCAGACTTTTGTGGCCACTACAGCTCTCCTTGAATATCTGTGAAATACGTTCCAAAGATAACATTAACAAAAGTACAATCTGGGAATTGGTACAAACAAGTTAATTTTTTAATTAACCTGTTTCAGCCTGTGCTACTTTTTCAAATTCGTATTGCATTATATAGAACATTGCTTAGTTTATTCTAATAAATATTTCTTAAATAATGGCAATGTTGCCATAAAACACAGTCTTATCTAGTGATACGTATCTTAACATATTTTAAAGAAATTTGACTTGTGAAAATTGTTGATCTTGATCTCTGGGAGATGTTGTTTGAAAACTGTGGAAAATGAAGGTGTAATAACATCGTTGTATTGTAAAATAAGTCATTCTGTGGGGCTTGTTAAATTGACATGCATCTCCCTGAATGAGTTAATCTTTGTTGAGAACGCTTGATCTTGCTAACCCTGCAAACCTCTAGTGGAAATTCTTCACACAGGTCAGTGCAGCAGTGTTGATCTTCTGCTTTGTTTTCAAAATGAGTGCAAGGGCACACGATAGGGAAAAATGTGAGTAATGAGTAGTACTCAACTGTGTTGCCTTGTGGTTAGAAAAAGAAATAAACGTCATCTGAAGAAAATAAAGTAGAGTCACTAAGGAAAAAACAAAGACTCCAGAGGGTTTGTTGGGCATTGTCATCGAGGCAGTCAGGCATCTAAGTGACTCTCAAAAGGGCAGGTCTGTTCCCTACTTGGGCTGGAATCAAGAAATTGCATGGCTGCAGGGTAACTCACTTGATTTGACTGGTCCAAAAATAAGTTTATCTTACCAAAACCAGAAAACGTTTCTAGCCAGTTTAACTGATGCTCCATGCTCCAGCACTGTGGTTGCACCATAGTGAGCTCTTCCAATCGTCCTCTGACTGTTTATTTGCCGTCAGTGTCGGCCCCTCTGGTGCTGGCATAAGCGTGCGTGCGGCTGTGTGGCCAACCTGAGTGAGCCTCTAAGCTAGATCTTTTTTTCAATCCTTGGACATTTTTTTTTTACTAGGTTAGCTTTTTAACCCAGATGATTTTGAAGTCAAATGAGATGGCACCAGATACTTAATTTTTTTTTAAAGATGGCAGGTGGATGCAATGATTGCAGGGGTTTTTTGCCATTCATTTATACTGAGTTTCTTAAGGGGAGGAAAACAAGGTCTGCTTACTGGGTGGAAGGAAGAAATGGATCAGGGACACTTACTGGGCAATTCAATGGCCTAAATATAGGCATGTGTTTCCATTTGCAATATCATAGCATAGCACCTGGCCTTCAGCTGCTGCTGCTCAGGGGAAGGCTGTAGCTCTCCCATAGATCCTGTATCAGGTTTGCTAGCCTCATGTAGATGCCATGGATACCTCAGGGCATCCTCAGAGCCACTTAGTGCCTCTGCTTAAGCACCAAGTTAAAAAAAAATAGTTTTAAGTGGAAAAAGATGGTTTTGAAATCAGCTTCACAGTTTTTCTTTGTTCAGAAATACCAAGTAAACTCCTGTAACAAATAGATCCCAGAGCAGATTCTTAATGTGGAAGTTACACTGATGTTTTTGTTTAGCTTGATTTTGAGAAATGCAAAATAGTTTTCTTTATCTGAATTGTGCTTTTTGTCTGTTTTGCTCTTTCCAGTCATGTGAGAGTTTATTTGCCACCACTTGAGTCAGGCACACCAACCACTTACTGCTCTAGAGCTTTGGAATTTCAAACGCCATTAATATTTAATGAAGTTTTTCAAATCCCTGTGCATCCGAGTGTTTTGAAATTAAAATCACTGCAGCTGTATATCTGTTCAGTTGACCATCAGCAGCAAGAAGAACTATTGGTAAGTGGTCCGTTTTCTTAAAAGCCATGTGACTTGAGGAATAATTTTTAAGATTAAAAAAAGAAAGTGAAGATTTTATTGTTCCATAAGAAGTACTGATGGAGTTACATATTAATGCACCCATTTGTTCACATAGGTAAATATAATTCTGTTAATAAAAAATTGAAATTGTGCATTTTAGCTTGCATAAAGTGTTGGAAATGATCAGCAAAATTAGCAGAGGTTGAGAATTGGAGCATTCTAAGCAGTGTTGAAAGTAATGTTATCTGTTCTGCTGTTTACTGTTGGCATGTTGAAAATTGATACAAGGTTTACATTCATTGCTATGGGATATAGTAGATAAGGAGTTAATTTTTTATTATTTAATGCATTTCTTACAAATGTCTGCTCTGGGGAAAGTTGAAAAATCTGCTATTGCTAAATTTTGGTGCAAGAAGGAAAGCATTTTGTAAAAAGTCACACTTTCTCCGGAAGACTTAACCTGACAGCTTTTAGACTACTGTGTGCTCAAGACTGCATGGCACTATAACTCATGAGTGATGAATCAGTATCATTAAAGCAATTTCCTAATAAAAATGTAACAAATAACAAACCCCTTGTCGCTATATGGCAGTGGGTGAAGAAGGCAACTGTTACATCAGTCTTAAATTTGTTGCGGGATAATAGTGGTCCAGACAGGTTTCTGTTACACCAACCTTTTACTTCAAACTGGTTGAGATACCCAATGTAGATGCTTTCAAATAAATGTAGCAATTGTTTAAATAGTTTACATGTGTTAATGGTGTTAACTTTAAGTGTGTTAAATGTTAGCTTTGTTTAGCTATTGTCAAATGTCAATATGCGTAAATAAATCTGCCCTGGGGCTGGTGCCCTGGCTATTTTGAAGTGAGTAGGCTGCCATTTCAGTGAGGGGTTTGAGTAGGTTAGCGAACTATTTTTTTTAAGCCTATCAAAGTAGTTAAGGGTTACAGGCATCTCTCTGTCATGCTGGACTATGGTGTTTATTTGAGCAAATCTGGTCAAGAATGCATGCTTGTTAGTCCACCTTTAAAACTAGGGACCATCTTACATAAACATTGGTCTTAACGTTGACAGAAGTGGACCCAAGGTTTTGTCTGCTGTAGGAAGTTTTGTCATTTTTGTGATACAATGTAATGAAAGAGGAAGCATCTCAAGAATGGGCTGGGTATATGGATGTAAAATGCTTTATACTGGTGTAGCCTATTCCTATGGGAAGCTAAATAGCTATTTCAGTGTAAAGTATCTTTATATTGACACAAGTGCATGTAAGTTTAGCGTGCTTTTATTAAAACTGCTATTGCTGAATTAAAAAAAAGTGATAGGTCTTCAGGTTATGTTGGTGGTAATTTTTTGTCTTCCATAGTCAGTGTAGATTTGTCAGAAATCTGTCTTGCAGTGGTTGGTAACATACTTAAGGGTAAGTTACCAATGCTACTCAAAAAGAGAGAAACAATGACATTGTCTCTTAAGGTAGGTGCATTGAAATACGTATTTAAACATTATGATCATTGCCTTCTTTTGCTGTAAATTGAAAATAAACATTTTCTCAAATTGAGAAATCAGTTGCTACCTCTCTTTGGAACTGTTGTGATTGCGTCTGTCAACAAGGCCTGTCTTTCAAAAGCTCTTCCACTGAGATTACAGTTTTTTCCACCTATTTAATCATCCATATATTTCTGAAATTCTTGATGACTGCTTTCTTTTCAATTAGATTATGCCACTTTAATGCTTTCCTAAATGCGGAAGCCAGGCTGGAGTTTATCCTAAGTTATACAAGTATTTGTACATAATGGGGAAAAAAAAAAGAAAGAAATGTTCTGGCAGATAGTTCTAAACTTCACTTACACAGAGAAGTAAATCTACTAAACTTGTGGGATGTTCTTTCCATTCCCTCAACCTTTCACTCATGTGCCGTGCCTTGCTGAAAGATCTTTTTCTGTTTTCCACAGCCTTCTGAAACTGTGCTTCCTTAAATTGGCTTATTTCTTTCCTGGTGGCCTCATCAATGCTAAGATAAGGGAGTTGTTATTTTCCATGATTAGCATATGTAGCCCATGTTAAAACATGAAAGAGAAGCAGTTGCCATCATTGCAATCACATGGCATTGCTTTCCACTCCCAGTTTCTGATCTTGACAGCCCTGACCAACCAATTATTCCCCGTGTCTTAATTTCTTTGAATTCTTGAGTGTAGCATTTGTCTTTTTGCATTTTGTGGGTTTATTTCAGAGCATCCATCCCATTTTTTTTAACATAATTTTAAATTATGATCCTTTTCTCATGTATTTTGCAATCCCTCTGTTTGACATCACTGAGAGATCCATCAATGTGCTTGCTGTTCCGCCATCCAAGTTGTTAACAGATGCATCAGAGCAGGCACATGACAGACCTCTAGCAGACCCACCTTGGTCTCTTCATCCTTTCGAGCGAGCTCCAATTCTTGAGTCGGGGGTGAAATATTAATTAGTACTTTCAGTACTGGTAATTATTAATTGGGTTTGGTGATGACTTTCTACCCAATTAGACAGTCATTTTGTAGGAACAGCTTCTTGGCATGCTTTCTTAGCTGCTTAATAAATGCAGTGTCAAGACATCTTGAAAGTTATTGTATGTTTTTTCCAATACTGATGACAGAAAATAGCTTTACCCTCTCCCTCTAAACCCAAGCCCAGCATGTCTTAAACATTTTCCAACTCTGATGCAAAAGAGTGAGTATTCAATACATGTTTCTTTCTTACACTACATCGAAGCAAATAGATAATTAAAATAAATAGATAAGCATCTCTCTCTGTTTCATAGATAAGGCATCTCTGCAGCCTCCAATATACTGACATAAAATGACATTCTCAGTAACGTGTGTCTCAGTATGACAGTATTTTGTGCCTCAAAAGCTTTTCTCCATTGTCCTTTATACACCTGTTTAAACAGAGCCCCAGGGAACATTCATCTTGGAAAAACAATAGTGATTTTTTAAAATTATTATTATTTTCTAATTAACTGTTTCTTTGCCTGCTTAAAGTTGACGGTGATTTCTGTATACATTTCCTACTGCCTTTACAATCAGAATCATTGCATCTAGCTATTTGCTTTGAGAGATTAAAACAATTTTGACGTTATTTTTCCAGTGTAATAATTGAAAACGTGCTCAGCATGGGGTTCATTAGCACAGATGTGAACAGGTTGTAGTGATAGCCAGATAAATCCAAAAGCAGTAATTAAAGGCTAGCTAATATAAAATCATTGCTAGGTCCAGGTAGTGAACTGATTTCTTTGTTTAAAAAAAAAAGGGCATGGATTTGCTCTCAGCTGTTCTTCATTTAGGTCACCACAGTGCCATAATTCCTTACACGAGCACTGTCTGATTGAGTAGGACTCCTTTAAAGTTGTGAAGACTTTTAGTGAGAAGCCTCAATTAAACCCGTTTTCACCTGAATCTGGGAGATGTAAGGATGGCTTGGAAAGTGGAAAAATGGCTTTATGGTCCATTTGACTACCTTATGATATAAATGGGCAGGAAAAAAATCATTTTACACAACATTTTTTTCCTCTTTGGAAGATGCCTCTGGACCAGAGAACAGAAGGGTATCTCAGAAAATAGTTCTCTCAAAAGAAAAGAGATTAATGTAATATTGTTAAAGTATATTAATTTGAGCAAACGTAGAAATTGGATATGTAATTGAGAGGATTTTTTTAATAAAATATTAAGAGCTATTAGCTGTAACAATCACATCTACATCAGTCACTGACATTTTTTTTTAACATAAAAAATCTACTGTGATCCTACCTGATCACAGAATCACAGAATCACAGAATTCTAGGGGTTGGAAGGGACCTCGAAGGATCATCTAGTCCAACCCCCCTGCCAGAGCAGGGTCACCCAGAGTCCATCACACAGGAACGCATCCAGGCGGGGTTTGAATGTCTCCAGCCAAGGAGACTCCACAACCTCTCTGGGCAGCCTGGTCCAGTGCTCCGGCACTCGCACAGTGAAAAAGTTTCTCCTGAGATTCACATGGAACCTCCTATGCTCCAGTTTGCAACCATTGCCCCTTGTCCTATCATTGGTCATTACTGACAAAAGCTTGGCTCCATCGTCCTGCCCCTCACCCTTTACATATTTGTAACCATGGATGAGGTCCCCCCTCAGTCTCCTTTTCTCCAAGCTAAAGAGACACAGCTCCCTCAGCCTTTCCTCACAAGGGAGATGTTCCACTCCCTTCATCATCTTAGTGGCTCTGCGCTGGACTCTCTCAAGTAAGCAAGTAAGCAAGAGACAAGCATCATAACACAACAGAACAAAGCTGTCTCTTTTTAAGAGACACTATTAGTATTTGATAAAGTGATTTTTTTACATTATAAGTGAAATACTCTTTAGATGAGAAAGTGTCTGCTCTGCAGTGTATATTTATCTTATTGTAGTCAATGCTTTTTGTTGTTTACAGGGCATTGCTCAGATAAACCTGACTGATGCAGAGAGTTCTGGTGAGATGCAGCTTCACTGGTATACCGTTCAGATTTTCACTGGTTCTGACCCCCAGAGAGCAAAGAACAAAAACCAGTGTGAAGAAAGTATTTCCCGGTCTTGTGGAAATGTAACTACAGTTAAAACGGTACGGCTCTGAAAAAGTCATTTATTTACTTTACTTGACCCACTGGGTGCTTGTTTGTGCTCTTATCTCAAGTGCAATTTGTTTTCAAGGTGCATAGAAGGTAGTACCTTAATTTAGCTCTCGTGGCAAGAGTTGGATTTAAAAAAAAACAATTAAAAGCTAGATCGTGTCTGGACAGGTGCTTGAAATAGTGCTCTGTGCCTGCTTGTGTGCACACTTCCAGTCCAACTAACTAAAGCTCATCAAAAGTTTCTGCCACTGCACTTCAAGAGATTGTCAAGAAAGGCTGTACAATTTCCATCCTTGGAGATTTTTCAGCCCTTGACTGGGCCCTGGGCAACCTTATGTGGCTATGTAGCCGTCTCTGTTTTGGGCAGGACATCAGACTAGGTGACCTGCAGAGGTCTCTTCTGACCTGACTTGCTGGATGTTGCTCCACAGTGAGATAAAGCCTGCCCAGTTTGTGTGAGAAGTTGCATTCATGGAACACCCCCTACTTTTTGATCATTAAGATTCACATTTTATTTTTTTTTAAGAAACGTACAATGGTTATGTTTTTATTTTGTTTTCTTTGAGTAATGTACCTCAAATACATTGTCTTGTCCAAGTGGTTTTATCTGAAGTCTAGTTTACCTTTCAGGATGCGGTGACAGCCCTGTTAGCTAGGACCACTGCCCAGCTGGAAGCAGTTGAGAGAGAGTTAGCAGAAGAGAGAGTGAAACTGGAGTACACAGAGGAGGAAATCCTGGAGATGGAAAGAAAGGAAGATCAGGCAGAAGCCATATCAGAAAGGTAAAAATAGTAGTTTAAATACCTCATCAAACAGCCCAGCGATATTTACACTATGGCTATAGTCTGAAATACAGCAGGTGAAACAACAGGTCCTGATTCTGAGACCTGCTCCCTGTTGAGTGTTACAGGTATACAATCCTGTCATTAGGTGATGATGTTCTAACAGGAGAACAACTTATTTAAACAGCTGGCTGAGTTTAAGGGACTCGGAATTCAGGGAATGGGAAAACATTGTATCAAAAAAACTTTGCTAGGGAGGCAGCTCGGGTTCCCAACAGCACCATCCTAAAAAATAAATAAAATTTTGTTGCGACGTGGGAAAATGTCAGATAGATGCATTGCAGTGCTTATGGAGTTAACATGCAACACAGCTTTTTACTGTTTCAGGGTTTATTACAATGCTGTTTAGTCATGAATAATACTCCTAGTTTGTTACATGAGTTGCATTGTTCTTTTTGTTATTGTTTTCTCAGTATTGTTATAAAGAGCAGGACATATGCTGAAAGAAAATTGGGGAAGGTGATTTTTTTTCTTGTTGTTATTGTTGACATGAAATGTATTTGCTGATCTGCATCTTCAGAAATGCAAGCGGGATATGTTCTCCCTTTGAAAATTCTGTATTTTTATTGGAGAAATAATACTGACCTGATTAATTAAATATATAAACATGATGCATAATTGCACGTTGGGTTTTTTTAATACCTATAAAATTCTTGTGATGTTCTGACTTTAGGAGTTGGCAAGCAGAATCTGTTGACAGTGGATGCAGTAATTGCACCCAAACTAGTCCTCCTTATCCAGAGCCATTTTGCGGGGATTCGTTAGCTGGACACATGTTTGCAGCTCAAGCAGGCCAGTACAGTCCTGGAAAAATTCAGCCTCCGCCACTAAAGGTAATGAGAGAAGACACTGCAGGACGGAAACTGCTGTGCTGCCTGGCACACAGAGTGTGTTGCTGCTGCTCCTTGAGTTTGGGTCCGAGTTGATCAGGAGAGGAAAGATTCAGACATGACATTAACTAGCCTGTATGAGCACTTCCTTCAGGACAACAGTGTGCCTTTTGAGTTGTTAAAAATGCCCTCTTTAGGGCTGGGGTTTTTTGTTTGCTTACTAGTTATTTCTGGACAGAACTAGTTTTTTATATCAGAAGGTATTTTTACTGTGGCCTTTATCTAATGTGTAAATATGCACTCTGTGTTGACTTGTCGACCTGAAATTGTAACAGAAAAGATCATGATCAAATGCCAGTACTATTAGAAATAAGAATTTTTGAAGGAATTAGCTTAATGTTTTAAGACTTGCACTGCTGTTTAAGTGTTACGATAAATGCAGCTGAAATTTTCAGAACAATTGTGCTGAAACTGATGTATTTAAAATCTTTTGTATTCAAGATATGAGACATTGAAAATAATCCTGAACAAGCTGAAATCAGCACACTTCCATTGAAGTAGAGGAACATAAGCCGTTTGTGTTGCCTTTAGGGAAGATCATACCTCCTATTGAGGAGTGAGTTATCTTGAAAGTTTGGAAGCTTTGCTAGAGTAGCATATGTTTTCTGTATTTCTGAATTTTTAGTTCTTGTGTCATTGTTTCAACAGTCTTTCAGTTCTCTTTTGCTGAGTTTCTTCTCTTCATTTGACTTCCTCCAGTTTTAAGGTGGTTGCCCGCTTCAGAGTCACCTCATTGAAAGGTGACTCAGTTTTCTTCTGTTGAGGCTGGAGGTCAGGTGGTAGCTTGGTTAATGCCCAATTGCCAATGCTGAATGCAGTCTTTGTGCTCTGCAGCTATGATTCACGTTATAACTGCATCTCAAAATTGTTACTGTTCCAGCAAAGGCCTTCTGAAAGGTAACCTCACAATTTTGAATGACCTAGTTTAAAACTCTTTACAAAATGAGGTGATTCATCCCCTGTTCTCAGTGTTGGTTACAACTTGAACTCAGCCAGCAGGACAAATTGTTTACTTTTGATATTGTGGAAATGCCTGATTGTTTTTGGCGAGAGAGAGAAAATAAGGAAAAAATAAAAATTTTTTCTTCATTGAAATTTTAGGTAGATAAGGAAACTAACACTGAGGATCTGTTTCCTGAAGAAGTTGCTATTCTTCCAAAAGAGAGAACCAGCCGCAGGCCACGGGGTTCTGCTTTTGTTCGCAGTAGCACTATTGTTCGTTCCCAGACCTTCTCGCCTGGAGCACGAAGTCAATATGTTTGCAGAGTGAGTAAGGCTCAAAAAGAAGAGGGAGGGGGAGGCTCCACACAAGTATTTTGTATGGTTTTTTGTAATTTCTTCTTGAGATTTTATTACTTTTATAAGAAATATATACTACTTTTTAATATTAATGAATAATCTTTCATTGAATTGAAACATTGCAGTGGGGAACAGGTTCATTTTAAGAGTTTAAATCTGAATTTATTTAATTTAAAATTTTAAGAATCTGTGAAAAATTAGATCTTAAATTCTTTTCCCTGGCAACCTTTGATGTTAGGCTAGGGTGATTGATTTTAGAGAGGTACAATGCTGTCCAGTGAGGTGTATAAAGTTAGTTTGAAAGCCATGTTAACTTTCAGGTACCTAAAAATTTGGGAACGGGGACTGAATTCATAATCTCGGGGTTAATGCATAAATAATTTTATGACTCTGGGTGCTGTAGTGAATATCAGTCATAGGATGTCTGTTACAGTGGGACCTGAGATTCCTGGGTACACTGGTGCAGGTAACTGGGAATCGGCACAACCCTTTTCAAGCTCATGTTAGCTGGTTGCTCTGTTCAGTGGCCAAAGGCTTATAAGCAGTTGGCTCATGGTATTGCAGATCAATACATGGGTATTGATTTTGCAGTATTGGTGGAATGCACATAGCTTTAATTATACTCTTTCATAAGCTTTTGAGAGCTTGAGTTTGAAAATGCAGTAATGATTTTTGACGTTCATGCTTTTTCCTAAACCAAGGATCTTCTGGTTTTTGCTCTCTTATTTACATTGCACACAGAGCATCTATGGACTCTGTTTTTGATATAGAGGATGTGAGTAAAACCACCCTCACACACCAGAGCAAAGATAGTGCAAAAAGGAAAAGGTTGTTAAAAACCCTCATTTAATTTGCATTTACTTAAAATCAGAGTGGGAAAAAAAGTAAGAGACCGTATTGCTTGTGCCCATGACAGTAAATGTTCTAGGAAGAAATATTATTGCCTTTAACATCTCCCCTCCCACTTTTTTTAGGTAACGTTTTCTTGGATGTATAGTAGAATGCTTGATGAAACTTAGCTGTAAAACATTGATGGTTTTGAAGTTTTCTTGAATTGTTGTAACTAGACAGCATGAGCATTATTACATAAAATTTTTTATAAATAAAGCTGAAAAAAATAAGTTGTCTAAAACAAGATGGTTTCAAAACAAATCTCAAAAGAAAAAGAAAAAAAACAGACAACCCTGTAAGCAACCTGTATTTTCAATATCTTTTCTAATCAGCTGTATCGCAGTGACAGTGACAGCTCAACTCTGCCGAGGAAATCCCCTTTTGTCCGGAACACCTTGGAGAGGCGGACTCTACGGTATAAGCAGGTATACCTAGGAAACTGGTTTTTATTTTTCACTAAGTTTCCAGATCACTTGTTCTTTTATAGCTAAGCTTTAGATGTCTAGAGGTACATTCTGATGTTTTTAGGAAATGTGTAAGGCTTCTGTAATGTAATTGGGGGAGGGGTACGTATTTTGGGTTTGGTTTGGATTTTTTAAGCTAAAAGATAGACATAGGGAAGTGAAATATAGTTGTGAACAATTATTGAGGAGGAAAAAAAGGTGTGTTGGACAAAAATTAGTTTAACAGAAGATGTATGCTCTATATAGCTAAAGATAGACCAGGACACCATGTTGAGAGTAATATATTGTCCATTTTATTTGAATCCTAATAACCCAGCAGTCCTGCAGATCATCTTTGGCTGAGCTTATGGCAAGGACGTCCTTAGACCTGGAGCTGGATCTCCAGGCATCCAGAACAAGACAGAGACAGCTGAATGAGGAGATATGTGTGTTAAGAGAGTTGAGACAACGTCTGGAAGATGCCCAACTCAAAGGGCAGACAGATCTACCCCACTGGGTCCTTCGGGATGAGCGATTCCGAAACTTGTTGAAGGAAGCAGAAAGGCAGGTATGGTAACATGAGATGAGCACTCAACATGCTCAGAAACTTCGTATTTCAAAATTTCTTGATTGTGACAAGGTGTTTAAAGAGCTGTTTTATGGAACTTCAAGCAATGAATGTTACTTAGAAATTAGCACAATAAAAATCAGTGCGTTTATTATTAACAAACTGTGTATTTATTTGAGGACAATTACTGGAGAATGACAGTATTTGCCAATGCTACTTTCTGTTTGTTTTGGATTGTTTTTTGTTTGTTTTAGATATTTGTTATTGGAACTTTAATAATTTCCTTCTGATCTTTGAAAGAAATTTTGCTGATTTGATAGTTCATATTTTAGAAGTATGTGAAATGTTCCCTAAGTATGTGTGGGGTTTTTTTGATGGTTTGTTTTATTGTTGGTTTTGTTTGTTTGTTCTGTTTGGGTTTTTTTTGTTCTTGGAGAAAGAAATTCTAGGCAAAAAGTGACAAAAGCTGCACAACAAACAAAATTGTCATTGGATTATCAGAGACAAATAGTGAGCCTATGTTTATTTTAAGGTCTTGTTTGACAGGTCTGTGTGCAGTAAGTTTCATTAATTTAATACATGTCTGTCTGAAGAGCATTAAGAAATGAAGCAGCACTGTCAATCTTTTGAATTTGTAGTTCTTAGGTGATCAGCTGTTTCAGCCAATGTATTCTGAGGTTTTACTGTGGTCAGTGTGAAAAAATCCATGACTTTTACCTGACAATTCTTATGTTTTATTTATTCACGTGACCATTTTAAGCATTATATTCTTGTTTTCAGACCAGACAGACCAAATTTGAGCATCACCAAGAGCAAGCAGCTGAAAAGATGCTAAAGAAAGCATCAAAAGAAATATATCAGTTGCGTGGGCAAAATCAGAAGGAGCCTATTCAGGTGCAGACTTTTAGGTAAGTGGTAACGTGTACTGAAATAGCATAGCAACAGTTCGTTAGAGAGGTTAAAGCTCTCTGAACCATTTAGCTTAAATTCTGTGTGTCTTCTACATAGCCAGTATTTTTTAACTGTCTATTGATTTGGTCACATGGGTTTCCTTTGAGTTAGTAGTAGTGCAAAGAGCCAAAGCTAAGGTAAAATTGCAGTGTTACAATTCTAAAACACGTGAAATTTAACAACAAAAAGAGTAGTCTTCAAGTGCAAACATGGCTTAGGTGATTCTTTCAACTTAGTTTACTCACTATTAAGTTCAAATGATTTGTCAGTTCCTCAATGCAAGCCTGGCAGCATAGTTTGTTACTAGTAACACTCTCCCTGAAAATTACTCAATAATATTCCAGCTTTTTCTCAAGAAGCCTTTTCTTTGGACTTTTTTCCCCTATTTAATCTGTGTTCATATGGTGTGTCCTCTCTTAGGTTTATGTTTTTTTCTGACAGTTTATTTTGTGTACAAGTGCCATTGATAAACAGTGTGCATTTCACAGAAAGACTTTATTGCTTCAGAATGAATACCTTTATAATTTTTATTGGGAGAGTAACAATAAAGTAAGAAAATGTTAGTGCAGCATGAAGGTGGAGGGCAGACCAGCTACAATGTAATGTTATACCACTCCATCCAGTGCTTAGAGTTTTAGATCTTTTTTGCAGGGAATACTTAAGTGAAATAGAAAAGTTGTCTGTCCTTCAGTGTAGTTTTTTTACTTGAATTCTGTTGGAAAGATCTTTTTCAAAAAGGTGGGGAGGCAGTAAGAGAAAGAGAAATGTTAGGGTTGTTTTTATGTCTTATGTTTGTTGTAATAGGAGAGCAGCTTTTAATGCTTTATCTACTGAGATATAAAAAGATACGGAGAATTTAATAAAATGAGATGTAAAAAATGAAGCAAAAGCTGTCTTAATTGTTTAAATTCTTGCCCTTTTTATGCATCCATCCATTTCTTATGCTTATTTTACAGCACATACTGTTTGTTCAATAAAGAAGCAAAAAGATGACTCTGAATGCTCTTTCCTTTTTTTTGTAGGCATTATTGCAAAATGTACAAGGGTGAACTTTGCATTGTAGACGGGGTTTATGCAGGGCTCATCCTGTAAACCTTTTTGCAGTCAGCTATGACTGATACTAAATGAGTTGTATAAACTTTAGGTGGAAGCTTTCAACAAGGGTTATTGTGTCCAATGGGATGTTGTCGAAAGTGTACAGGGAAGTTTAATGTTTTTTGTAAGTTTCTTGTATTCGAATAAACCATCAGTTCAGTATGTAACAAATACTGACCATTAATCAGAGTAAGAAACCATGCTCTTTGGGAAAAAAAATGTAGGCATGTATTTGATTGACTTCCTTTTTATCTTGTTTTCATCACAGAGAGAAGATAGCTTTTTTTACAAGACCAAGGATTAACATACCTCCTCTGCCAGCTGATGATGTATGACATGTTGCATTGTAAACATGAAGTATTTATCGCTTTTATTTTAATGAAGTTATTAGATTAGCCAAGTTTCTTTAAAAAAAAATTGTGCAAAAGCTAATATACACGTTTTGTAAAAAATAAAAAAAGTAAAAAAAGTAAAAGTAAACAAAAACATATATATAAATATATATACATATATATTTTATAATAGCGACTGCAACAAGGCTTGGTTTTTCCTTGTTGTGAAACTGACATCTCTGAAGACAACTTATTTTATAAAAGATCGACTATCCTGTTAAGAGCGTGTACAGTTTTTATGCTGTTTTATTTGACTTAAAGGCTGGAAGACAGAAACAAAGTGAGTTCAGGCAAATTCACTGTAGTGTAATTTATTTATAGTGTCTTTTTTCCTTGAAGGAAAATACCTACTTTAAGATGTATTTTAAGACTGAAATTTTGTTCTTCAGTATTTGTCATACAGTAGAATGGAACCATTGAGCTGGTTTTGTTTCTGATACCTGAAATGAAAATACTATGTTCTAAAATTGTCACTTTTTTCAGCTTTATTATCTGTAGCTTATTATGTACATTGTATCCTTTAGCACTGTCTGTGTTATAGCAAAATATTATCACCTGCAACGTGTTTAACACTGATTAGAAGTGATGTTAAACATGGCAGAATTCATTTGCATGTTCTTACTGTGCACTAATAGATTGTTTTCATTTCAGTTGTGTCTAAAGTATCTTTATATTCTTAACTAGATTCTCAGTTTAAACGGAGGAAGGAAAAGGGTGACAGGCCTTTGTTTTGCTGTTTAATGGAAAGGCAGTTAAAAGAGCAATGTGAGCTAGCTGTGTGGAAAGACCGCTAAAGGAAGACGATAGTAATTTCTGCAGTTTTAAAGATTCTGATCTGATTTGGGAAAGTACGTGTGTGCTGATTCCAGAAAGCAGCTGCATTAGGTAAGGGTGCTTAAACACACATCCATCCCAAAAGACGTGCTGTGAGGTTACTGCATGCAAGTTCGGTTGAACAGTGACCCTTGCCAGGAGGAAGGTGTGTAATTCTGAAGGTACAGCTCACCTATTTGCTAGTTGGAACAGCTAAAATCTGGTAAGAAATAATTTTACTCGTGAACATTTGTTTTAATGAAAGACTGTCACCCGAAATTCCCGAGAATGCCAGTTTTGTGTCCTTGCATCCTGCAAGTATGTAAAAATACTTCTTTACTAAGCTACTATAATAGAGTTTCTCATATTTTTCTAATTATACATTACCTACAAAGAGAGGTGCCCAACACAAGACTGATTTTGCAAATTGCTAGAATCTCCTAGAAAGAAGATCATGCTGTCTCTTAAAGTAAAGGTCAAATTGGTTCCAGTTTTTTATATGTCAGGAAATCAAAACAGCAACAGCCAAAAACTACCCTGATTTACCAGAACCGATCCAAATATTTTCAGATATTTTGTAAGTATGTGTTCTTTGTGAGTTTCAAGAGTTTATACTCTGTCAAAGATCAGGAAAACCTGGAAGTGAAGCTGAATTGCTTTTACTTGTACAAGCTGAGGCAGAAATAATAGGAGAAAAGATTGTAAACCTAAATCATTAATGAGGATGATTAACGCAGGTATTTACTTTTAAAGTAGTATTCCCTGTTTCTTGGTATGGCCTATAATCATTACAGGCATCGAGTGATTCGATCGTATAGCAATATATATGAAATTCAAGTATATTTAGCATTTATCATGCTAACCATCCTGAAGCCTGGTTTTGCCAGTAAGCTTCGGTGGGTGTATATTGGGTTCCTTGGGCGCAACCAGACATACTCGGAAACTATGCAGATAAAAAACAAATCATGCAATCAAATTTTTAGTGTTTGGGTAAAAGTCTAGGGACAGCCAAGCTTTTCAGTGCTCATTACTTGCAAAGACCTAGTCTAGAAATTCTAACTAGTCAGAATTTCGCGTCTCATTTTCAGTGAAGGCCCTGACATACTTGTGTTTATCCAAAGTTACCCTGCAGTGACACCAGAATTACTCACTGTAAGCTAAGAACAGACAACAGCGTGCTCCTGTGAGGCTGGTCAGATCATGGAAGAGGTTGCCTGGAGAGATGGAACTCTCTGTCCATGGAGGGGTTGAGGACTTGACTGGGTGTAGCCTGGAGCATCCTGGTTGTATTAGGCCCCTTTGAGCAGGGGTTGGCATAGGGACCTCCCTTCCACCCGAGATTGTTCTGTGACTGTATAACGAAGGGCTGGTGTCTGGTGGCCTCTCTGTCAGGGGATTCAGTGGGTCTTTTAAAATAGTGACAATAGCGACCACTGTGAGATGTCGGCAGATCTTGTGGGTCTGTGATTCTGACTGCTGTAATGAGTTCTGTCTTGATGTGGTAAATATCATATTCAGTATTCATCTCTCTTGTTTTTGTCACAGTTCTGTATGATTGTGTCATTTTTGTATTATTTGAAACTATTTCTTCTACAAAATAAAATAATTTGCCATAAACAGAAACAGAGTTTTGTTGTATGTCACAGAGTAAGACATCGTTTGAACAGTTTATATTTGGACACATTCATGATGCCACGTTTCATCAAGAAATTTTGTGTTTTGAATAATGCTGTCATTCAGGTGAATGTAAGTGAATTTTCAAATGGAAGTAGGAGAGAAAATCTGTGAGATCAGAGATCCTAGAGAGCCTACACTGAAGACCTGAACGGAATGCAGACTGTAAGGAATGGCAGGTATGTTCGCCCGTGTGCTTATGGCTCAGTATAAGCTGGCAGCTGTATCAGAGGCTCGTAGTTGAACACTCCTGGAATTCGTGGGTAGTTCCACTTGCAACACGTTGAACTGCTTTTTCCTAAAAGTTTGTACTTTATAGATTTGTGCTGGAAGGGAGTTGATGTTATTAATTCTGTAATATCTTGCTTAGGGCTAATTCCAAGGTGGAAGCCACTCAGAAGAATATGAGTTAACTTTTTTAGGCTGAACTTTACTGCTGCTTTTGTAAAGAAAATGTTAAACCTGCATAATTGCAGAAAGGCCGTTCCTCGGATCCTCTCTGCAGCCCCAAGCTGCAGGAGCACAGGCAGAATCGTTGCACTGACATATGACTCTTGTCCAGTATTCACAAGGCGGTGAGGCTGTGACAGTCTAGGTTATTTTTAAATGACCTGCTAGAAATAGTCGTTTGGAATACCAACCATCCCTGTCTCACTCCCGTCAGGACCAACAACAAAAGCTGTAATGGGTACGTCAGTACGGGTTTTCTGTTATAAAAACGAAGTCTTATGTGTATTTCTTGCTGCAGTTCTTTTAAGCACTTTGCAAGACTTGAAGGTAAGTGTTGTATTAAAGGAGCAATTTTTTTTTAGGAATTAGATAAACCGTATATTTTTTTTTTTTCAGTGGATGTAAAACTGAAGTTCGAATTAAGTTTTTAGAGAAGAGGGCATTTCACAGCTTGTTTTGAATCCAGTCTCTCTTTTAACTATAGAGGCATACGTCTCTGAGAGGGGAAAATTTATTTGTAGAGAGACTTGAGAAACTGCAGGTTAGCAAAACCATGAACAATCTTATCCAAAACAGCGTGTGAAGAGTGTGTTCTTTTTCCTGAGACTGCACAATTGACTGAGTGTCATTGGAAGAAAATACAAAAGAGCAAAATTGCTTTGGTTTTGGAGTCTGTAAATGTCAGTTAGGTGATTTGCTTGCACTTTGGAAAATCTCAGTATTCTTGGAGTTAAAAGCTTCTTTAGGAGCTGTTCCTGGTTCCTTATGATTTCAAATAATCCCTTGAATTTGAACATACATATCTCTGTTACAGAATCACATTTTCAGTAGAGAGTTGGGTATTCTGTCCGCTTAATGTGTTTGCAGTTAGACCATCCAACTAAAAATACGCATTTGTCAGGAGACTCAGTTGAGTTCAGCTGTGGTAATAGAGACGAGAAAATTAGGAAGTGAATTTAGGGAAGTCCGTCCGGGAAACAAATGGGAGGTTGGGACCCCTGCACTGTTGTTGTTGTACACTGTTAGTGTACAAAATTACAATTCTGTGTCTAGGACATCGTGTTTGTGTCACAGTGTGTGTCTTGTGGCACAGAAGTTCCCAGGTATAGATTTTCGTGTTTGACCAACACAGTGCTGCTTGCTGCTTTCCATATTTTCTTCTCATAAACTGATTAAGGAAAATTGCAAATGCATTATCAAGAAAATAAATTAAGTGCTTCGTATTTGTTTAACTTCCTCCGCAAAATTCAATTGGCCTATTAATACTGATTCTAATGGGAGCAGCAGGCACTGGCAGGAAGTTAGGACTTCTATTGCTTTTCCACACTTCACTGACATGGTTCCAGGGAGCCTGGGGCTGTTACTGACCTGTCAGTGGCAGGGAACTGTGATCTGCAGTGCTGTGTGTCAAGGGCAAAATCAAATCTCTCCCCTGAAGGCACGCTCCTCACTCCAGAGAGGGGTGGGAACTTCAGGCCAAGTGTTCAAATTTCATAATAAAATCCAAAATGTGTGGCTTCTGTGTGGGGAGTCCATATCAGAAACAAGGAGTGCAGAGTTTGGAGGAGCTGTGTAGCCATTCTGAACAAAGGTTTTGTACACGCTCTTACCAACTGCTGTGCTTTGCTGGGCCAGGCTGCTTGCTTAGTGCATCCACAAATATCTGCCCAAACACACTGGGACAAAGCAGCATTCCTTGGCCTTTGAAGTGAGCGGGAGCCATGCGTGTGCCTTTGGTCACCCCTGGATATTTTCGCGTGTGCTTGTGCAAGATCTACCTAGCTGTTGCATCTCCTCGGTAATGCAAAGCACATCCCTGGGTACCCTGAAGGGTAAAACCAATCTGCACAATGTTAAAATAGGGGAAAATTAGTGGAAAGGGGAATGTCCTGAAATAAAGCAGCATCACACATGTTCAAACGTGTACGCCATCTGCACAAAGAACAGTTCAAAGCTCCACCTTGCAGAGTGTGGTCCCAGTGGCTCATAGGAGATTTGTAGGATCAGAACTTTGGAAATTGTTCTTTTGCTGTCGAACTCAAATACATTGTAGAGTGTAGTATGCTTTAAAGCAAAAAAGAAAAACCAAAACCAACTCAAAACCCAAAAACCCCCTCAAAAGTATGGTTCTGAGTTGTAACATACAGCTAACCAAAATGTGAGAGGATAATTGCTTTTTTTAAAAAAAAATCAGCCATTTTGGGATGTTGTTTTTAAATACCTGGTGGTAAAATTTAAGAGGAATTTTTGAAAAGGAAATACAACCTGGTGTGTGTCGGAGGGCATCCTTTGATTGGTGACAGTTGCATTGAAGAAAAGGCAGAATGCTGCAAGTGGAGTGATTTATTGAGGGATGGGTGGGGGGGAAGTGAAGAAGTGAAGGTGATGGGGACAAAACCATTGAGGTAAGCTCGCAAAGCTGAAATAGGACGCAGGCGATGGAGGGAGGACAGTCTGTATAAGCTTGAAATGAAGCGCTGGGAGAAGGAAAAATCCAAGGGATGGTGAAATTGTGGCATGTCTCATTTCCAAGTTGCTGTGATTACATATTTCATAGAGATGAAAGAAAATACGTCAGCTGGGCGTTGCTGCAGAGTCAACAGGAATGCTTCTTGATGTGCACACAGCGCACTGGCTGTGCTTTTTCCTCCTGAAATGTGTGATCGTTACTGCTCTTGCAAACAAATCCACAGACCCTTTTAAAAATAATTAGCTGGGGGTGGGGGGGTTGAGGGGAAGCAGCACATGTTCTAATGTGACCGAACAGGTAGGGCAGGGTAAAGCAGCTTGCCGTTTAATCCTGTCGGATTAGAGCCTGGTCCATCTCCTCTGGCTCCATCTCCTGCCAGACGCCCCGCAGAGGGAGGATGCAGTCACGGGGCTGCTGCTGCTTCCTCCCCGTGACATCACTGCCTTTGCAGCCACGCCGCCAGGAAAGGATGCTATTAAAATCTTTGGGACTGGGCTAAATGATGTTGCACTGCAGGTAAGCAACATTATTCTTCGAAAAATTGGTTTGCCAGTTGCTCTCGTGCTGCTGCCCGTGAGCTCCCGCTCTGCTGGGAAACAGCAGCACCGCTTCCCTGCGAGCTGGGGGTTTGCAGGTGCAGAGGCTGCCTGCTGGCTCTGTGCTCGTCTCCGGGCTGACATCTCCAGTGGAAATGCTGCCAGATGGAGCTTTAAAGCTAAAGAAGGCCCTTTGTCCCCACATTTCGCTATGGATGCTTCGGGTGCGTGCTGAATTCGCATTGACGTGAACAGCCACCATCATCCAGTCGTGTGCAGAGGGAGCAGCAATGCTGTTTGCCTGCACTCCCTGCTTGGGTTTTTTTTCTGGATGCCTAAAGGAACTTGTTGTACAGATAGATGTGTCTAAACTTATGAAGGAATGAGGATTAACTTGCTTAGGGGGTTAGTAGATGTATTTGGGGAAAGAGGCTTTTCCTTTATTGTTAATTTTTGCTGACATGGGTTGAAGGTACCTAGCCCAGCAGGTTTCCTGCATTAATTTGCTGTAGTGTAAGGTAGGTTTTGCTTGTTGTCCAACATAAGAGCGAAAAATTATTTTCCGGAAGGATCATACAAGATGACAAGCAGTTTTTTTACTCCTTATGCAAAATGCCAGTCACCAAAAGGCTGAAAAATTCTCTCTAGACTGCTATTTTGGACTGTTGGTATTTATACAAGCAGAGTCCAGAGTCTCGTCTCTTTTCCTGGTGTGGGTGTTTAATTATGCCCTTCATACAAATATATGGAGGCATGTGTATTTGTGGAGAAAGAATTGTGACTCTTTTGTGATAGTCTTTTTTTGTATTGGTTTTTAAATCTATTTAGAGGGGTTTTTTTAATATGTTATTACTTCTAAAAATTATTCTAATACAAATGTTAGAATGCAAGAAGCTAAAATAATTTTTGAGCTTATACTAGTCAGAAAAATAAAATTATACCTTTTTTTTCCCCCCCTTTTTAAGAATTCTGACAAATAATTCTGTGCCTTTGCCAGAGACTGGAGGATGACTCAGCTGCAGCTTCATCAGGCAGAGTCAGGTGACTTCATTCCCCGTCTGCAGGACGTTTTCTTATTCTTGAAAATCCCGTTCTTTGTTCAAATAAATTTTTCCCACTATTGGAAAAATCTGAAAATTTGGCAGGCCTAGGGTCTCTGTGTGCTCACCCACACACTCGTGGGGGAGATTTTGGATCTCCTATGCTGAAGGAGCTTGTACATCCTAGAGAAAGATGAATTCTTGGTGGAAATACATGCAGGGCAGTGGTTCTCCTGGTCTCCCAATCTGAGTCAGACGTCTTCTGTGCAACAAAAGAGAAGGTGCCAGCCTTAAATGTAGACTGGGGCAGCTTCGAAATGAAGGACTTCAGTCCTTTAACAGTTATTTAGTATAAAAGGGTGACCCTGGAAACACCCCCAGCCTGGAGGACACTCTGCCTGGCAGCACCAGGGTGCCATGCCCTGGCTCCAATGTGTGGCTGCACAGGTGCTCAGCCCTGCACATCTCAGGGTCTGCCTGGTGAAGATGGTACCTTTCCGAAGGTATTGGCTGGTGGCTTTTAAGTAAGGACTGGAGGAGGAGAAGGGGATGGTGTCAGAGGGGAGTGTTTGCCCTGGGATTAGGTCCTTCCCATCTGCCTGGAACAAACAGGCTCTCCGGAGTGCCACAACCTTTCTGGTCTGGGGGTTGCTTCATCATGAAGCCAGTGTCTGTTGGGTTGGAGGGAAGGTGGGTGGGATCATGACAGTAGTCCAGCACTTGTGCAGGGGCAAGAGGGAGGTTCCAATCCCTCCACCTCACCCATGGTTCAGGACCATCTCATGGTTTGGTGGTCAGTGTTGTGTTCCATGAGCCTCTCTCAGGTCTGACCTGCCCTCAGCTTGGCATGGTGCGTGACCCTCAAACAGTGAGGTAGTGTCTGTAGGCACCAGTCCTTTCCCCATCAGGTTTCTTCATCTCCAGTCCAGCAGAACTAAAAAAGATCATGGATGCCAAAAGAGAAACTCTGGCAAGGTTATAGTAGGCTGCTATTCCTCAAACACTTTTAACACATCCCCCCGAGGAAAAGGTTTCCCTGTCCTGCAGGTGGGGGAGCTTCCTCTCAGCAGTATGAAGTAACTCGCCTGTAACTGTGCAGCCCATCAGCATCCAACGCAGCAGTGAGAATCAGGGTCCTGTGAACAGGCAAACGTTACCCTCCCTCTGCCTGTGTGAAAATGACTCACTGCCTCCACTCAGATCAGGAGAAGTGACATGGTAGAACAGATTAATGGCTGCTGCAGGTTTATCAGCTTTATTTCAAGCTGAAGGCTTACAAAGATTTTCAGTGAGAAGTGCATTTAATGCCATTGACCACCCCATTTAAGGGCAGAGCTTTTTAGGAGTAACTGAATACCAGGGCATTTCCCTTCTGACAGTGCAACTCTGTTCTTTCTGACTGTGTTTGGCTTTTTTACAGTCCGAGAACCCCTCCTTAATCCTATCGTTTTCTGAGGAAACAAAAAGCAGCACTGGAAACCCAAATGTGGTGCTGCGAAGCTCGGCCATGTGCGGCACGAGGAAGAAAACTGTACAGCATCCTGTCCCTTCAGCCCTGGCAGTAAAAACAGCTGCTCCAGGAGGGAAACTCCCCCTTTTTTTGTGAGGAAGGGGACTAGAGGGAAGTCAAGAATAGAAACTATACTTGCTGCTACACTGGTAGTCTGATATCCAGTCTGTTCTGCCTTTTGAAGTTTAGTTTCTTACTCTAGGTGCTGAAGGCTTTTTAAGTTGTATCTAGGCAGATCTTTTCTCCTTCAAGAAGCAAGGGTATGCAGGGTTGATAGGGCCATGGGGCTCAAGCTGGTAGGCTGATGGCAGATGGGCATCCTTTCATGTTTCAGCTCTATTTGAAAAATGCAGATACATGTTCCAGAGCTAGCGACGCTTCCCTCCTGCTTTTTCCATAGCCTCAACGTTTATGCTAGCAACTACATTTATAGGAGGGACCTTTAAGACTCACTGGAAACAGAGACCTGAGTTTAGCATTTTTTTATACAGAGCTGATTTCGAGTTAGGTGAGTGCAAAAATTCCACTTGGAGGTCATGGGAAGCCCCTTCTCTTTATGACATAATTCAACAGCTGAATTAATTTTGCTCAGACTTTCCAAGAGAACTCGAACAGAGACCAGACACACGATATTTCATTCCAGAAAGAATTGGTTCCTAAAGGGCGAGTTGTCCCAGGAAGGAATGGGGAGGACATTGGAGTGATGTTCGCCCCCTGGGGGAAGAGAAGCATGGTGACCCAGGGGCTTCCTTGGAGGAGAAAAGGAGAAAAGGGAGTCAAGCCATTGGCAAAGGATTGGGAAGCCCTGATGGTTGTTTATCAGCTCCTGGGTTGTGCTGGTACCTCCCGTGGCCCCCCACGCTCCCTTCGCCTGTGCTCCCAGCCAGTCCCGTTTTCTCCTCTGCGCTTGCCCTGTGAGCATGTGTGGTGGTTGAGGAGGGGCAGTCTGAGGCTGTGGTTTGGTTTGGAGGAGCCTTTTGTGCCTCAATTTTCCACCATTTATTCCAGATGTTCCCTCCCGCCTCCCCCTTCTCTCCCGGGCCCTCTCCCCTGTGATCTGGTGCCCTGGTTTTTCTAAGCTCTGCTGTGGCTTCATAATTTTTTCCGTAGAGGCTACTCAAGGTAAAGCTGCACATCAAAGATGTAACTGTATTTAGTTTGCCCACACTATCATAGCAGGAACGTCCTTAGTATGTGGTGGTGGGGCTGTACAGTCAAACGCTGCAATATTTTACAGTAATGCTTCCGACACTGCAGCCTGCCTGCCCGTGTGTGCTGGGAGACTGAGGGTTTCCAGTGCTATTTGAGGGCTGCACAATTAGTCCTTGAATTGTAAGAAAGGCATTTGCCAATTTTATTATCCCATCTTCCCCCTGTATTTTCCCAGTTTCTCTATTCTCTGCATTTTATGTGACACACTATGTAGCAAAAAAGGCCTGTGACTGGGTTCAGCGTTCTGATTTTTCCAGGAGTCTGAACCTTGCTCTGATCCAAGATAATGTTAACATTTTTTCTAAACACCATCATTAAGACAGAAAGTCAATAAATCAATTGACTTGTTCAGTCCAAGGCTTCTAAGGTGCAGATTTTTAAACTGCCCATGGATACTTTTTCAACTGCAGAAAACCACCTGTTTAAGCCTCTGGGGATTCAGCCTGCTCACTTTTGCTGAAGACTTCTTCCTTGCAAGACCATCACCCAACAGTGTCTCGCTTCTTGTTTGGAAGAATGTTCCATAACCATACACCTGCAGCCTATGTCCTGCAGGGTGCGAGGTCACAGCGCGGTTTCTAGACCGCGTGATGGGTGATGTAAGGGGAATGACATCAACCCTCCTTGGCTGCCTTGGCTCCAGGCTAGGCAGGCCTCCTTCTTAGATTCCTCCCCAAAAAGCACATGCCCCTAATCATCTCTCTGTACTTTTCATTCATCTTTTTCAAGGTGACCCCATTAATAACCTTGGTTGCTGACTTCTGTGCTCTCAGGCCCATATTCTCTGGCCAGGAGGTACTGAAGACCTGTGGTGTAACCATGCTCAGCTCTGGGAACTTTCTCCTTCAGCCTTGCCCTTCTCTGGCTCTTTCTGAATGCTGACTTCTTCACCTCACTCTGCAGGCAGCACTGACCTCCTAATGCCCAGATTTGAGACCTGGATGGAGAGTGTTCTGTGTCCATCTCTGCCTCTAGGTCTAAATCCCTTGGGATGGGGATGGGTGCTGGAAGAGCACTTGGCTCCCAAGGCGAGGTGTCTTTGCTCAACAGATCACGCTGAGCAGTTAATGGCCATGAGGCTGGGACACCATGCTTGGCTGTTTTGAGAACATGGTACTAGGAATGTTTAATACAAGTATTAAGGGCGTAGAAAGTGGCAAATCATCAGTCAGCACAATGGGGTCTTGTGATGATCACCAGTTAGTAAACCAGTAAGATTGCATTGTTTGTTATTGGGTACTACAGAAAATAAATCCCTGGGATTTGCACAGCCTCCGTGTGCCGTAGTTTGTGCGGTTCCTGCTGGCGTGTCTTGCCACACGAGCACAGCTAAGCTGGTCAGCCATTCAGATCAGTGACGTGCTCGACTCTGATGGAGTCATGAATGACTTCAAAAGTATCGCGTCTGGTGTAGGATCTTCCCTGGTTTATCACTGTGTGTGTATTGGTGCCAGAGCACAGAAAAGCCCTGAGACCCACTGTGTCCTGCTTTTGTGTGTCGGCTTGCTTGTGCCACGTTTATAAGAGATAGAACAGATGATGCTTTGGACACACTGGAAAAGTCACTCCAAACAAATGGGAATTGAGGAACTTGCAACAAGCCTTTAGGTTTCTGCTTTCTCCCCCCAGTCTCTTGCCAGGTTCACTTCTTCCCGAGGCTGTAGCAGAGGAGTCACTGAAGAGAGGAATGTTTTGCTGCCTGCACGCTGCTGTGTTTCACACAGCAACCCCCTCACTGCTGTCTTCAAGGAAAACAGCATAAAGATGAAAGTGTATAGGTGAATGTTCATCTGCTAGAAATATTTGAAGTGTTGAAGTAATTCAGTAACTGTGAGCTGTTGAAAGTAACTTGAAACTTGTTGGAATTGCATTAAAAAACTTACTGCCTGCCTCAGTGCGGCGTGTCCAATTAAAACAGCAAACAGGATGCGGAGAACGTAGCATGGAACTAGCATGTCTAGTAGCAACAGGCTAGGGCCAAGATTTTTCCTTTGATGACTGTTCAGCTAGTTGTTTCCCATCAGTATGCGTTTCAGCTCCTTTGAACCATGGGATGTTTTGGTCTATGCTTGCCTTGTCAAATACTTCTCAGATCCGATCGGTCGGTCAACATAATACCTAGAATGTCAGTTCACCCATACAGCTGTGGCTTCTAGCTGTGGCTTTTACATTTGCACATGCTGTAACTACTATAAACCCGAGAGATTGTCAGCATTTCCATTGTAAATGTAATTTATCACTCTTTTATAAAACTTAGCTCTAGGCTGCAGTGTATCATACAGCTGGTCCCAATAATACGATGAGTTTACTCACTGTGAGACCAGCAGAAAAAAACATGACCTGAAACATGACAAGACTACTACCTTCTTCATTCTTCAACAAATGAAAACAAGTGAGTAAATGTAACAGAAGAGACCTGCAGTCCATGCAGTGCCTGCTGTGCTGGTTGGCACATCCTGGCTTGTCAGGCAACTCAGTGTGCTTGTACCCTGGCTCCTGTAGGTTGTTTGCACTAATGTCTTCTTGCTTTCTTTACATAGGTGGCTTCTGTGTTACTTAAAAGTTATCTGGCTTCCTGCACGCCTCACAGGCTAATCTTTGGACTCTTCCTTGTGACCCTTCTTTACCCCCAGCTGCTCTCATGCTGCACCTCTGACATTTGTAGGGCAATGTCTCTTTCTTTCTGGCCTCAGAATCAAGCATGGCTAGCTGGGAGATCAGGGACTGAACAGCAGGTTGACTTGGCCCAAGGTTTCTGGAAGATATCTAGAGTTCTGTGGCAGTCAGGAGAGCTTCTGTCAAGAGGCACAGTTGCTAGTCTAGCTCTGTGACCTCTCCCAATTTGTGAATCGATCCATGCCAGGACCTTGCTCCATCTGCAGGACCTCAGTAGTCTGGCACAGGTCTAAATCTAGGGAAATCTGCTAACCAGAACCCTCTGAGTTCAGGAGATACAGAGTCCAGTCAGATTTCTTTGTTTCCTCATTCATATTTTAGCAAGAACCTGTTTACAATTATTAGTGTTGACAAAAACGTTCAGTTGTAAATATACTAAACTAGTCAGTACAATGAGAGCTCACTGTAAAGAGCTGAAGAAAGCTCTCTAGGGAATAAAATGGCAAACATAATTCAGATTCTCTAGGGAATAAAATGGCAAATGTAATTCAAAGTCAATAAAGACAAAGCAAAGGGGAAAATGTCCCTAAAAGACCACAGAATGATGGGTTCCAAACTGGCCACTGCCTCTCAGGAAGGATAGCCCGGAGCCACAGCAGACTGCTCAGTGGAGATGTTGGATGTCTGTCCTAGGAAAAGCTAGTGGAATGCCAGGAATAGGGAACTGAGCAGGAAATGTTCACCCTTGCACAAATTATGTTGCATCATCACCTGGAAAAGTAGTGGAAGGGACAGTGAGGATTTCTAAAACATAGAACAACAAAAAATACGTCTGTCAACCAGTTACTCAGCAAGGTTCAACACCTTTCAGTGTATAGAATCTCTGTCAGAGCTTATATAAGCTCATATATATATATAAGAGTTTATATAGAGAGCTTACCCAAACCTCTTATATGCTCAGGTGTTAGGAGTGGCTATGAGTTGCATTTGTTACTTATTCTGCACCTAATGGTGTGTTGCAATGTTTTGTTTTGAAGTGGTAGTGTTGGACTCATTTGATGAGATGTTGACGTCTACCTGTGACATCTCTTTGTAATCAGTAAACAGAAATTAGCACTTCTAGGAAACAATCTGTCCCATTCTAATGTAAATATCTAAAATATATCAGACAAATTGCATCTAAATAGAGTTTTCTTCCTCTTATCAGCTATGAAAGGAGTCTAGATTTTAGTGTCCAGAGTCTAGTGCAGATTTCTCATGCTAGGTGAGACAACGTGGACTTTGAATGTGCATACTTTTGCCACCATCAGAGTGGATTGCTGCAGTACCCCTGGCTACAATTTGTGTCTGGATAAGATTAATTTGCCTTTACCCTTTGTGTATTAAGTTACAATATCTGTAACTGAGTTATTTGTATAAGGCCCCAGTTCTGCTGACAGAACTGGAAGCATCTCTGCAAACATCTTAAGAGGGCAAGTTAGTGAGATAAATACGTGCAAAGTAAAGAGAAAGAAAGTGATAGTTACGGTGCTTAGTGCTAGGATATAAAATGGGACTTCTGTAGTTGTCAGTTCAAAAGTGCTGTAGCCAGGTTTTATTTTGTAAAATTAGGTTTTGCATAATCTGGTATCACATCTCTGCTTTCCAAAGCAGAGTACCTGAAGTGAACTTTAAGGCCAATAATCATCCAGCTAGCTGCAATTTCGAGGTATTGGTACGCTACCTAGAGTTCAAAGTTTGTTTGTGTTCTTATTCTTCCATGGCCCTGTGGTCTCTAGCACATTTTTCTCTCCCTGGACGTGTTGTGTAGCACGTATTTTTGGGGTCAATTCAGGCTGAGATTGTAATTATACTACATAGTTGTGGTCTGGCCTGGTATTATCCATCACAATACTGTCATGTGCTGGGCATTCACAACATACTAAAAAAGCTATTTTTTATGTGCTATAACTAGCATTTTGGGTAGTTTTCTTGTAGAATTAAGGAAAACTTGCCAACTCTTTCAGCACAAGAGTTCCCAGAAGTTTTTTCATGTAGCAGGGAGGGCTGCCTTGAGCAGGCAAGCAGTCTGAACTGCGTGTTCTTTACAAGTCCTTTTTCAAGGACTACAAGTTCCCATTGTAGGGAAAGCAGAGGCTAAAGTAAACTATCTGAAAATATCACAGCATGACAAAATAATAGCACTGTCTAACCCTTTCACCTCATTTCAGCTTCCCATTCCAGTCTTCGGTCATGGTTTACAAGATGCTGAACTCAAGGCCCACTTGCAATTTCAGCTCTCTGGTGTCATCCACGGCATCCCGCCTTCAGACTCCCATTTCCTTTCGCAGATGTAGGAGTGTGCTCTCATCTGTTTGGCAAAGTACTGCTATTCTTAATTGTCACAGAATCCCAGAATCCTAGGGGTTGGAAGGGACCTTGAAAGCTCATCCAGTCCAACCCCCCTGCCAGAGCAGGGTCACCTAGAGTCCATCACACAGGAACGCATCCAGGCGGGGTTTGAATGTCTCCAGCCAAGGAGACTCCACAACCTCTCTGGGCAGCCTGGTCCAGTGCTCTGGCACTCTCACAGGAAAGAAGTTCTTCCTGATATTCACATGGAACCTCCTGTGCTCCAGTTTGCAACCATTGCCCCTTGTCCTATCATTGGTCGTTACTGAAAAAAGCTTGGCTCCATTGTCCTGCCCCTCACCCTTTGCATATTTGTAACCATGGATGAGGTCACCCCTCAGTCTCCTTTTCTCCAAGCTAAAGAGCCCCAGCTCCCTCAGCCTCTCCTCATAAGGGAGATGTTCCACTCCCTTCATCATCTTTGTGGCTCTGCGCTGGACTCTCTCAAGCAGTTCCCTGTCCTTCTTGAACTGTGGGGCCCAGAACTGGACACAATACTCCAGATGTGGCCTCACCAAGGCAGAATAGAGGGGGAGGAGAACCTCTCTTGACCTACTGACCACCCCCTTTCTAATGCACCCCAGGATGCCATTGGCCTTCTTGGCCACAAGGGCACATTGCTGGCTCATGGTCATCCTCCTGTCCACCAGGACCCCCAGGTCCCTTTCTCCTACACTGCTCTCCAGCAGGTCAGCCCCCAGCCTGTACTGGTGCATGGGGTTGTTCTTCCCCAGATGCAAAACTCTGCACTTGCCCTTGTTGAATTTCATTAAGTTTCTCCCCGCCCAACTCTCCAGCCTATCAAGGTCTCTTTGAATGGCAGCACAACCTTCTGGTGTGTCAGCCACTCCTCCCAGTTTAGTGTCATCAGCAAACTTGCTGAGGATACATTCTGTACCCTCATCCAGGTCGTTGATGAAGATATTGAACAACACCGGTCCCAGTACCGACCCCTGAGGCACTCCACTAGTTACTGACCTCCAACTGGATTCTGTCCCATTGACTACAACTCTTTGACTTCTTCCCTTTAACCAGTTCTTGATCCACCTCACTACCTGATCACCAAACCCATACTTTATCAGCTTATCTACAAGCGTGCTGTGGGAGACAGTGTCAAATGCTTTACTGAAATCAAGATAAACCATGTCTACCTCTCTACCATTATCTATTGTCACTCCTTTTAACTGCTGCTTTTTAAATTGCTTCAACCCTGTGGCAACCTGTATGCACTCAGCAGTTCTGTGTGGGTCACCTGCTCTGCATTTGGTTTCCTTCCCTGGGCTGTGATTCCCTTGCCTGAATTCTATTTCAGACAAACATGCCACAGTGCTTGGAGATTACTTGATTTACACAATTAAAAATGCTTCTGTAGAATTATAGAGGTGACCTACAGGCTGCTTGCCTGTAGGATAATGCTTTTCTCAGCTGCTTGTGCATTGTCTGTGTTGTCCAAAAAGTCCTACCTGGTGGAGTGAAAAGAGCAGACATTGACAAAGCTGAGTATTCATGCTTGTTACATCCCTGAGGTTACCACTGGGGAAAAAATTAAATGGAGAGGATTGAAGTAAAACAGATGAAAGCGGAGAGAGGGGGGAAAAAAGGCAGTAAGTAAAAGAGGGCTGAGCAGAGCAGCAAGGTGTGTGGACAGTTGATGAAATTTTTAAGCCAAGTTTTTACCTGTTCCAATCACAGAACTGGGAAATTTCCTCACAGGTTTGAAGATCCAAATCTTGTACTCATGGAATCCCAGTTTGGGAAAGTGGGTAGCAGTTGCTAGTACTGTGCTAGACTCATCAGTGACTTGCAAAACTCATCCTCTATCTGTCAAGGAGCTACAGGCACTGCAGGGTCAGTTCTATAAAACCCCTAAAGTCTGTCTCTGTCCCCATTTTTTCTTACGTTTTTTTCTTGTTTGTTTGTTTGTTTGTTTCTTGTAACCCTCTGTTAGCTGTGGTTTTTTAAGTTTGCCTTTTCAGTTCACCTGGGTACCCTGGGTACTCTCCAGAAGACCCCGTTTCCCAGGCACCTATTTTAGGGTTGATGGGATTAATCACTCTTTAAAGCAACACTTTGTTAAGTGATGTAGAAGTGTACATCCATCTCCTCCAGCCGCCCTTGCCCAGGACCCTCCTGCCTGGCTGCTGGATCCCATCTTGGGGACCTGGGGCCTCTGTCCGAGCTGAAGGATGTGGCTGCATCTTTCCCCTCTGTAGGCTCAACCAGTAGTGAAGCTGATCACATATCCCAGAGGCACACACACAATTAATAGCCTTTCATTAGTATGATGTTTATTGGTGATGAGGTTTGTTTCTTGCCATTGTCTCCATGTTCACTTTGTCAGGTATGTGTCTCTGGGTATTTTGTTTCTGGTTTCCCCCTTGTTCCATAGTTTTCCAATTGACAAGGTCCCGATCAAACAACCTCCCTGGCACAGACGTTCTCACACTCCCACATGCCCTCACCAGTGAGTGTGTCTGACCAGGACTGGTTCCCATCACCACCATCCAGACATTTCCTCCTGCTTTTTGCAGTGACGTCCAATGATAGGACAAGGGGCAATGGATGCAAACTGGAGCATAGGAGGTTCCATGTGAATAGCAGGAAAAACTTTTTCACTGTGAGAGTGCCAGAGCACTGGACCAGGCTGCCCAGAGAGGCTGTGGAGTCTCCTTGGCTGGAGACATTCAAACCCAGCCTGGATGCGTTCCTGTGTGATGGACTCTAGGTGACCCTGCTCTGGCAGGGGGGTTGGACTAGATGATCCTTCGAGGTCCCTTCCAACCCTAGAATTCTGTGATTCTGTGATCCATATCATTTGCATTAGGCTCATGTCCTCGTATGTTCTTGTTCATGGCTTCCTCCTTTTCTTATTATCCCTTGCTGCATTGAAAAAGGTCCTTGATCAAATACCCTTAAAGGAGCAGGCACTCTCCTGCCAACCCCACCCCCCCCACCACATCTTTCTCCATCTTTAGAGGCAGCCCGGGTGATTCTTGCAGTCCAGACACCAAACTTTCAGATGACTGAAGTTAAGTTGGATGAATCTAACTCTGTGTGCCTAAACTACTTTATTTAGTAGATTCTCATGCTACTAAAGGCTCCTCTCATCAGGAATGATTCTGGCCACTTCTGGCGTTTATTGTATTAGTGACTACTTTAGGACGTGACCTTTAAAGGAGATAACAGTCATTTTTGCACCTAGCCAGATGTTGCTGAGCTCTTTGTGGGCAGGAGAGGTATAGTGATTGTGAGTTAGCATTTTTATGCTTTGCTTATGTGAATTGTATGAATAAGGAATAGTTTCTAGGGCTTCAAAGCAATGGGCATGATTGTTTCTCTGCTTTTGTACCTGTAGAGCATAAACCCAGAGAGTGTGTCCCCCAAAAATATCTGGGCTGAAAATGTGCACCCAGCCCGTGCGCCACACTCTAGAGTGTATGTGATTTCACAGCCCACTTTGATCTCCTTTTGAGCTATCAATTGCCTCTGGTAACTGCTAGTTATGATTTGAGAATAGCTATTTTTATATTTCCTCTTGCACTCTAGCAGGACGTGTGGTGACTGTTTCTCCCCTTGTTTTCTTAAAAGCAAATTTGGAGTGTTTGCCTGTGGGACAGAAATTAACTGCCCGGGTTCTCCTAAGAATGGTTTTAGTTCTGCTCCTAGCCCTGAGAAGGAAACTTGCAGAAGATACTGCATTTCCAGACCTGATGCAGAGTAGCCATATTGTGATACTGAGCTTTGCCTTATGAGCAGTGGAAGGAAAGCGGATCAGTGCAGGGAGCTTTGAGAGTGCAACACCAGACAATGCTGCTGCGTTACAACTAATGGTGCCACGTAAAACCTGTGGTTCCTGATGAACGGTGAATTCTAGCATATTAGCATTTGTTTTCTGAGCTGGGGACCTTGGCTACTCAGTGATCTCCCTGCAGGCAGGGAACTTATTCCGACATGTGACCAGGATGTGTCATTGCAGAAGAAGTCCAGAAACATCAGGAGTTTTGGGGCTCTGCTTTCAGGAAAGCTGGTGTTTGTGCACTTGGACTCTGTGCTTTTTGTATGTGCTTTTTAAGGTTTGCTGAGCTGTCGAAGCAGTCTTCAGCAAAATACTTTTTCTAGTGGCAATGTGTGGATTGTGCCCACATTGTGCTCACCAGGACTGCTGACTTATGTTCTCTTGACTTGGTGGTTTGTGAAGGCATTTTGAAAACTTGATTCTGAAATCTCTGGCAAAGCTGAATGAATTTATTGGCATATTTGTTTTTCCTCTATGTACAGGTCCTAATATGGTCAATGCAGGAGACATGAATGGTTCTGGCAACCTGATGGATTTTCTGGATGAGCCTTTCCCTGACGTTGGGACTTACGAAGATTTCCACACCATTGACTGGCTGCGGGAGAAATCACGCGACACTGACCGCCATAGAAAGGTAAAGGTGTCTGGCTTTAATGCATTGTGGTGAGAAAAACAAGCAGTTTTCCAAAGTTATCTCTTCCTACCTTGTTAT
This sequence comes from Aegotheles bennettii, assembly GCA_013398125.1. NCBI lineage: Eukaryota > Metazoa > Chordata > Aves > Caprimulgiformes > Aegothelidae > Aegotheles > Aegotheles bennettii. Next base: position 787,757 of record VZRW01004389.1, on the reverse strand, counting down.
ATGACTCGAGGAAGACTTCTAAAAATATGGATGTGGTATGTCCTGAGTTTGTAAATATGAAAGGGCTTCCAGCAAGTTAGTCAACAGAGCATCTCTAAAAATAATTAAGACTAGGGGAAGTAGAGAAATTGTATATGTCTTCTAGGAGGTTAAATACATTTTGGTATAAGTATTACACACTAAAACTGTGTCAGCCTGAATCAGCAACTTGTCTATATATATGTTTAATTTCAGATTACAAGCAAAAGTAAGGAATCCATATGGGAGTTCATCAAGAGTTTGCTGGATGCCTGGTCAGGATGGGTTGTAATGCTTCTCATAGGACTACTGGCAGGTATGTGTGTGGTAACATTACTGTTATGCCTGAAACCATCTCACCCAAGTTTGTTGTGGTGCCATCTGCTTCTCTTTTGACTTCATTGTCTCTCCAATGAGGATTCAAGCTAAAAAAACCGGTATGCATCCAGACAGTCATAGTCCTTAATAAAAATACACACTTACAGAGTCTCCTGCTGAGAGCTGACCTAGAAAAAATGTTATTCACCAGTAGAGGGCTTTTTCTATTGCTTTTGAAAGTACGCATCAGAGCGCTTTGCACTTGATGACTACTTTGGCTTTCTTGAATCTTTGATTCACAGAAGTGAATTTTATTGATAGGTTTTTTTTTCTTGTCTTCACTTACTTTAATTCTGTGAGTAGATACTATGATATGGGGAAAATATTGGTTGTGGACACTCAAGGGGGAGCTTTGTAAATCGCTATATCCACTGGGTTATCTTCTTTATACATGTGTGAGGGGAAAATACTGAGTTTCATACTCAGTTTCAGATCTGCTTCCAGACCAGACAGACATTATATATTTTACAGTCTGCTTGAACTCAGATGGCAAATTCATTAATTTCCTTAATTGCTCCTGTCTTCCGCTCAGTTTAACACATCTCCCAACTCGGAAAGCTGCTCTTCTCTTACCAAGTTGAAACAGCTGCCATTTTTTATGTTTTTTCAGTGATGTCAGGGTGCTCTTGTATCATGCATGCATGATGTAAAGTTTCACAATTTCCAAGTGGTGTGAATTTCCTGCTTATCAACTGTCAAGTTAATATGCTTATTACAGTTGTTCAGGTGCCTCAGAAGTACTGGTGAAGTTCTTGAGACAACGTTGCTGAAGTGACATTTTTGACAAATTATATTGTTTTGTAGAGGTACACTTGTTTCCACAAAAGTTTTGATGGGAGGGTGAGATGGGAAGAGAATCAGATAGTCTGGGTACTACCAAGACTGCCAAACCTTGGCTGAAGGACAGGGTGGGCCTTATCTGGGATTGAGAATTCTGATAGCAAATAAAGTTAAAGCAAGCCCTTGAAGGCTCTAGTGACCTCCCACAAACTTGTCACTCATGTAGAGAATGTGGTATAAATCACACACTCCCATTTTGGTAAAAATATCCCAGAAGGTTTGTTTCAGTTCCAGTTCGCAGCAAAACCTCATACTGAAATCCTCAAGGTTGTTGAAAGCCAGAGTTACTGACCTCTATTAAGCTCTAATGCTGGCATGTCCAGCTTGAGAATGGAGGTTGAGGGTAAGCTGCAGCTGAGGTGTGCTAGCTTTTGCAACCTTTTCAATGGCAGGGGTGCAGAACAACATGCTTTACCTCAAAAGAGTAAAATGAAATTAGTATGTTTTTAAACTGGGACAAGGGCTCGTATTCATGAGAACAGCTACACAACAACCTGTGTGCTTGTGATCTGGGCTGAGCTCTGTAGACTTTTTCTGCCTGCCATTGAAATTACACACATGGTCTGTGCCTCCCGTGTTTCTAGAATGGGTAGAAGATGTACGCTTTGCTACTGGAGCTGGATGTGCAAAAATCCCCTTTGTGTTTCAGTCCCATGCCACTTGGGTGATGCAGTTTTCTGGCACAAGTTCATTGGGAAAACTATGATTTCAAAGCAAATTTTTTTAAAATTCTCATTAGGGCTTTGTAAAGGATCATTATTAGCCACCATCAACCAAAGGAAAAGGAGACAGGTGAAAGGCTAATATATAAAATGAAGTTCAGTGTTTTCTGGCTTTGGAGTGCTTATTTTTTCATTTTGGGCAGGAGGTTGCATAGAAGGGGGAACAAGTTCAGTTCCTTTGATGAAGAAGTAGGGGAATAAACTTATGCTGCATTGCAGAGGTGCAGAGACACTAATCCACGTTAAGCACAAGAATTTAAAAGTTTGACTTTCTGAAATGCTGAACACACTGCAACTTTCATTATTTTACTTAAAGTAGCAAAGATTCAGAACTTGGAAAAATTCTAGTCCTCGTCACTTGGCTTGTGAAGCATTAACTATTACCCTGTAGGATTTTCTTCTCTGTAAAGCGTGTAGCAGTTTCCTCTTTTATGTGGATCCCAAAGCATTTGGCAAAAGGGATTTTTTTTTTTCTAGAGGCACATTTTCCTAGAGACACTGTGGTGCATCTGAGCTTGGTCTATTAGAAAACTGAATGTTTGTTCCTCACTCTGTTTATTAACTTGGTTGGGGAAAAACATTCAAAAACCTGCCTTCCTTTGCACCTTCTGCCAGGCAGCACTAATACTCAATTAACTGATTAAGTGTGAGTTGAGCTTTGAAGATTGGGGTAACTGCAGAGGATGATAAAAGTCCATCAAGATATGCAAGAGGCACAGCATCTGGTGCTCATGGCCAGGGGCTGAGGATTCTTTGTACTGCTTCCTAAATGAAACTATAAAGTTTCATTTCAGATAATTGGAGAAGTTAGAGTTTACTGCAAAACTCAGTAAGCTACACATGCTGACATTAGTGGCAATGCAGTGATTTATCATCATCTAAGAATATGGTTCATTGTTTCCATAGGAACTTGGGAAAATGGAAAAGAGTAAGCAAGAGAAAGCCAAGGTCTTCATGAAAGAAAATAATTGGTACAGACATCATTCCTCCTTGCGGCAGCCTTTTTCGTGATCTAGTCTAGTGTATCTGCATAGTTCTTCAGTTTATTCCTATACCACAAAAATTTTTCACTACTACCCGAGTCACATCACGTGTCAATGTGGTAACAAGTATCCTTCTTCAGGCAGTGAGAAGATATACTTATGTGTAAGGCTCTGTGAACACTTTTGTTGGTTTTTGGTTTGGTTTTTTTTATTCTGTGGTATAAAAAACAGGTTACAAGTGCCTGATTTATTTGTGAATGGTTTGGGTTTGTTGTTGTTGTTCGTTTTTTTTTTTCTCTTTCAAAGAAATGAAAAGCAGAAAACTTTAGTTCTGCTTCAAATAATCTGGCTCTTGAGTCCACCTGTGTGCCCCAGATACTAGGGGAGAAAGAAGCAACCCCCATCTGTGCTTCATGTAATTGCATTCTTAGCAGGAGCCACAAAACTAAAAGGTTTGAAAATACAAAACCAAACCATTTTGCATTTTCCAAAACAGTTTTTCAATGTTTTAGTCCTACTGAAATGCACCAATGAATTCTGCTCAAATTCATTACTAGTTTCCTGAAATGGTATTAATGGTTGCTAGTAAAAATGTAGTTGACTTCTGCTTTCCATTTTATGTGAGGGGGCTTTGGGAAACACTCAATGACTCTTCCATCAGTTGGTGGTTTAATGCTCTCCAGAAACTACGGACAGGGACTGAAGGCAGGTCTGCCTTTCTGTGTTCTGGCTGCTCCAGACTCCCCATTCCCACCGGTGGTGCAGTCATGAGGACACATTTCTTCTGAGGGTGCTGCTGCTGGGGCAGGCTATTATCACGGATGAGTAAACGCCCTAGAAAAGCTGGATTCTCTATTTTGTGTCTGGTCACATCAACTTCACCCGTGTCTGTGGCTGATGGCCACCGGGTGTCACTGTAGCTCTGTGTAATTCCCAGGGAAAAACCTGGAATAAGGGTTAGTTTGGTAACGAGAGGATTTGAAGGATAATTTTAATCTGCATGTTTGGATTTCTAATGAATGTACACATCGAGAGCCCGATTTAATAAATCAGACTTTGGCATCCATATTGTTTCCATATTGAAACCGTCCTCTAAAAGGTTGTTGAGCTGGGACCAGTAAGGCTACAGGAAAACATAGGTATCCTCCCCCTCCCCTCCCCCTGAAACACACAGTGTGGTTTGAGACCTGCAGAGACTCTGCATGAAGTCCTGCTTATCCCAGGCAAATGGTGCACCTGCCTGGGACTGGCTGCAGGGTCAGGCCCTACAGCAGTTATGCCTTCCCTGTTTGGCAATCAGTCAGTCAGCAGGAAAATGATGATGTTTCAAATACAAGCTTATGCAAGAGCGTTGAAGGGCAGACAAGAAGCCAGCGTGGCTGTTTCTTAGAAAACTCATTCTTGCCCCCGGTTGTTTGGTATATTCGTGTTTACGTTGCAGCTGCTTCTCCAAATAATGTTTTTTTTCTCTTACTGTAATTAGATGTATTTTCCTTGCAACTTGATATTTTTTAATGCCACGGTTTCTTTTTCTGCATTTCTTTCCCAGGCACATTAGCTGGAGTGATAGATTTAGCTGTGGACTGGATGACAGACCTAAAGGAGGGTGTCTGCTTGTCTGCCTTCTGGTACAGCCACGAGCAGTGCTGCTGGACGTCTAATGAAACTACATTCGATGACAGGGACAAATGTCCCCTATGGCAGAAATGGTCTGAACTTCTTGTAAGCCAGTCTGAGGTATGGGAGACCCGATTAGGCTGGGATCACAGCAGGCCCGGGAATGCCCTTTTTTCATATTTGCTGATGTTCCCTCCAGAGAGATCTTCTGAAAGAGAAAGTAATGAACTGGGAGCCTTGCAAAAAAAGGCACTTGCAAAAGCAGTATCTGCTTAATTTGGGAATGATCCCATTGTTTCAGTGTTGTGTGAGATGGAAACTGGAAAACTGCTCTCTCTTTTTGCCAGTATTAAACCAAAAGTGTTTCATAACACTCATAACATAATCACCAGGGGACCTGAGCTGCTATCCATTTTTTTAATTTTAAACACAATTTTATGGGACAGAAAAGATGATCCCTGACAAATACACTTAAGAGGAAATTTTCAGGATTGCAGATGTTTTTCATTATTTGAATGCTGTGAGTAGTGGTGGGAGCTGCATAAGAACTGTTTGTTATGCCCTTGCAACCAGTTTTTCTATCAGATAGCAAAATATTTAGCTAGTGCCAAGAGTTGGGGAAATAATGGACTGCCTAGGAGATGGCTAAAGTGAAAAATTTGCAGTAGGAGAGGATGGGAAGGAAAAAAGCTGATCTGGACTAACATTTAACTTCTATCGTAAGAACTTCTTTTCTATATTTTTTTTTTAATTGAAGTACTTTCAAATACAAAGAATATTGTTTCAAAGCAAAGCAGGTGAACATTTTGTTCCGAAGACATCAGAAGATCCATTTCTATATTCTTTTAGCAGATGTTATTTTTATAAAAATATGAAAAGAACATTTTATTACCAACCTAAGCTATTCAATGTATTGAATAATATTGCTCCCTTCACAAGTCGAATTTCTGAGCAGAATTATTGTCTTGAACACCTCCGCCCCCTGCACTCCTCCCAGTTTCTACAGGTGACTTGAATATAACAAAAAATAGAATATGACATGGAGGTGGGATGAATGTGACTTTGAAGAGAAATGAGGACTTAAAAAAATATCTGGTGGTGGATTTTGGTCAATAATAGGAGAAGAAAATATATACTTCTATGGGAGAAATCATCGTCAGCCAGGCAATTAAAAAATGGGTGACTTGGAGAGATTGTCTCGGATCTTCCCCCAGTGTGGAGGTGGTCTGGTCCTGCAGAAAGTGCTTGAGGGCACCTTCATTGCTGTACAACTTTGTCATCCACTTTCCCTTCAGTGCCACTTTAGATTTACAGGATGAGTACCAAGAGATGAGAGTGTCTGTGAATATGTATAGCCCAATTTTCCATAGTTCCAATGAAGTATAGCTAAAGTAGCGGGGTGTTCGCTGTTCCCGAATATTCCCACCATTTGATCAAGGGCAGAAATCTGTCTGCGCAGTTTCCAGTCCACAGTGCTAAGCTTCCCTTTGCCAGAGGTTTGCTAGGTTCATCAACAGATGGTTTGAGTGATTGTGTCTGTAACAGAGAATAAATATTACCCTGGTATAAAGTTGCAGGACTGGGGACGATGTTGTAATTTAAGAGAACAAAAAAATGTGGGAAGGGAAAAAAAGAGGAGAATGTTACAATTGTTACGGGATTTGGAAATCCTATGCATGTGTTTGACTTACTCTGATAGGCTGGGATATATGAACAGAGCATATCCTTGAGAAAATGTATTGCTTTCACCTGCTACTCGAAATCAGCAGTCATGACTGTTGTATGCTGGGGCCAGTAAGAAAGGTATCAGCTATGTGGGTAATGTGAGACTTCACTCACTTTATATTCAAATTGGGTTTCTCACCCTCTAGTATACTGTAATGTTTAAAGAAAAAAAAAAGGTTAATCTTATCTTCGTTTTAGGCTCTTTCACAAAACAAATGGCCCTCTAAGATCTGTGGGTTCTTGGCTGCCACAACCTGATGGATGCTGTAAATACTGACATAGCTGTCTATTAATGCTACATTGAAATCCCAGGCAAAGCCCAACAAAAATGTGAATACAGAGAGTAAAAATTCTGTTTTGCAGGAAAAGTCTTGTGATATGGCAAGTTTTGCATGATTTCTGTAGTGGTAGGGGACTTTAGGAGGGATCAAAATACACTTAATTTGCCTGTGTTTCAGAATAATTTTGCCCTTTTTTTTGTCTGCTGCTTCACTTTGTACCTGATACTTGGGTAAGAGCCCTATAAAATGCACAGTGTACAGAAGGACTAATCTGGCGCATATTTTAGACAGAAAGGACTTGGAATGGTTTCCCTTAAGGTACTCTGGTCGGATGTGTCTTCTTTTCCATGCATGACCGTGACTCTTTCTAATCCCAGACAACTAGATTAGATGTTCTGAGGACAACTATTTAGATCGGTTCTTCCTTGTGGTTTTGCCGATTTATGGCTGTGATAAACCCTGTACGTATGTCCTCACTGAGAATTGTGACATCTCCTATGGCATATCTTGAAAACAGTGTTCATTCTAGTCCTCCTATAAAATGAATCTAAAGCAGAGACTTGGTATAAATTATTATGGAAAACATAATAGAAGATCCAAATCACGCAAAGCCCTTTTCTTCCCTAATTACTGTTTTGTAGGCTGATGGTAACCTTCCTCCCTCTGGTCCTGAACTGCTTCCAAAGAGCAGGTGAAGAGTTTTTTGATGTGAGAGAGTTTCAAAACCTCAAATTCACCAGAGGAGTGCGTATGTTAGAGCACATTAGATGCCATCCGCTTCAGCTATGTCTCTAGCCCATCTGGTGATCCAGAGCTTCCCCATTCTGCAGACCTAGGTGGGTCCTAACCTCAACTTCACCACAGCCGAGGACCCCATTTCTGGTGCCTCACATCTATCCAAAACAGAAGAAAGGGCTGCAGATCTTCCATGGCTCCTGACACTGGATCCAGCAATGGACTGGATTCTCATCCCAGGGCTTCTGGATCTCCTGTCATGAAGCTGAGGCCTGCAAGACAAGGAAGCCCCCCTGTACCTGGAATGCACTTCTCAATTTGTAATGTCCACAGGAGGGAGTCTGCAAGCTGTGAGATCCCAAGTCAAGTCAGAATAGAGCTCTTGGCCTCTGGAGAAAACAAGTATTGATCAGCCATGGATGGCATCCCTAGGGATGTGTTTTGTTTCAGTATTCTGAGTTGGTGAGGGTTGTTTTCTGTCATGCCCATTTGTACCTAAATTGGACTGACCCAAGATCTAAAATGCCTCTAGGTCTTGCAAACTAAAATACAAAATTGTGCTCAGTTTCCCTGCTTGCTTCATCACTATTGCTGTTGGTGTGAGCCCTACAATCCACTGGTGGAAAAGGTCTTAGCAAAACTATCTCTGCTGTTGAGTGGTTTTGGTCTCTGATTCCCATGTACATGGTTAAGACTTTTACTGATGCAGGTCCTTAGTAATGGCATGTAATGAATGAGAAAGCAGCCATTTGATATACTGAGTTAAAACTACTTCACTTCCCAAAGGTTTTCTTATTATTACTCATTAGAAACTCATGTAATTTGACCTGCAGAATGTCAGATATCTGGAAAATGTAACAATGAGGGTTGTCCCAAGGGATAAGAATGAACTGGCCATATTGACTCTTCTGGGGTCCTGCCACAGTGCTGTAGGTGTATGTGTGATTGCAGTAAAGAGCTTACATAGTTTTCATGTGACTTCTGAGATGTGAAAGAAGAGGAAGTAAAAAGAAACAAAGTTAATATGACTCCAGTGAATTTAGATGCAAAACTGTAGCTTTCGCTCAACATTGTAGGGCCAAATTACTGTAATGGTGTTGGTCTTCTTTGGAGTTACTCCAGGTTCACACTGACAGAAGAATTTTGCCCTCCGGCAACATATCCAGAGTTTTCTCTACAGGAAGAGTAAATATTGCCATAGCTGTTTGTAATTGAAAGCACTAGGAGAAGACATTCATGAGGAAATGAGACCGTCTTCAGCTGTAGCAACAAAGATCCATGGTTACTACAGATGGATGTCAATCACATGGCATCATATGGCTCTTCTGCTGTTATCAGCAAATCCATCTGCTAACTTCAACAAGCACAAGAGGACCTTAACAAATTGCCTTTCTTCCAAATATATCCATAAGGATAAGGGCAGTGGTTCCCTTACTGGCCTTTCAATTGGACATTGACCTGGAAAATGAGGCTAGCAAACATTTGTACTGTTAAAGGCTATTCCTTGCAGGCTTGCAAACAGGGAGACTTCTCAGCTGTAGGCTTTTTATGACTGGGAACTGGGCGTGACCAGCTATGTTAACTTAAGCCATGATACAACTGATTAATGCCTGTTTTCCTACTTGATTTATCATAATCTCGATATTCAGGCTGCTGTCCTGCAGAGCAAAGACAGGGGCCCTGATGTTCTTGGGCAGCTGGGATTGCATCCGGTAGGAAGAGTTCACTTAGAGGTGAAGGATTCATACCAGTTCATGTACTGAGGTTCATCTTGTTTTTTATTCTGTAGTGCCATTACTAGAGGAGATTGTTTGAAGGTTTAAGATCCTTGTATCAATTTGATGCCTCTGACTCTGTGCCTCTCTTTTGGCTGTGTAAGTGGGGTTTTTGAAATTAATCTGAAAGATTATGCTTGTGAAGAGGGAGGGGTATTCTAAGGCAGATTTTAACAACAGTTTTGACTTGACAATTGGAGACAGGTAGAAAGTTTGAAGGTCACTACTGAATATGCTTTCACTATGGCACTGCACAGTCAACCATGCTAATCATCATTAGCATTTCCATTCTGTCAGTAAAGTAAAGCTTATTGAGTTTGAAGATAGGTTTGTTATTGACTGGAATGTTTTTAAAATATCAGAGCAGAAATGTTTGAGATGTGTCTGAGTGGGATCTGCCAAGCTACTGTGTTTTCAACTGATTTTCAAACCTATCGGCGATAGCATCATATAGAAGGAAAGAATTCATTTACAGTTTTACCCTTCCCATTCATTAATTGAAGCGGCTATTGATATACACAGGGATGTCATTCAAAAAAATCAGCATCCGCATGGAGAGCTGACCTTCAAATACCAGCCCTCGGAAAAAGATGTATCAGGGTTTCATTCCCTGTCACCCAACAGCAGGTACCTTCATTAGGTGTTTTTTTACCACCAATTACTTATGCCCTTATGACAGATTTGTTTGACGTTTTGGAAGTTTTTGTGGTTGAATTATATTTTTAATGTCTGAAAGGTGCTCTGTTTCAGGTGTTTGGGTCCCTTGCCAACAGACTATATGGACTGGATTAGGTACATATTAGGACGCTACTTCTTTTCATGAGTAATAAAATTGTTGGAGTACATAAAGCCATTTGTCCCTCCAGAGGAAAAGTAGCAGGTAGCATGTAAATGAAAAGACCAGGCTCCATGCCATCATGATCCCTAGTAGAAGTGTGAGATCTACCAACCTGCATTTGTCTAACAATGTTTGTTACTGTTATTTTTCTAGGGTGCAAGTGCTTACATTCTAAACTATTTTCTATACATTATGTGGGCTCTATGTTTTGCTTTCCTGGCAGTCTCCCTGGTCAGAGTATTTGCTCCCTATGCCTGCGGCTCTGGAATCCCAGAGGTGAGTTTCTCTTTGTGCATGAATATCCAAAACCCAAACAAAACAAAGAAAAGATATCTTACCGCCTTTTCCCATTCCAGAAATGTACTATGAGATATAATAACTATATATAGGAACTATAGAATTCCTAAGAAGAAGTTTGTTTTTCCGTCTCATCTGCCTTCATCCTTTTGTTTATTGTTATTGGCAGACTTTATGCTGCCAATCTAAATTTTTCATAGTAGAAAATATTCAAATGCCTCTGTGACGGGTTAATGTACATACTTCTTCATTGCCAGAGCCTGAATTAAAAACCAGCAGCTCCCAGTCATCACTTTATGGACTCCAACTTTTAGTGGATGAGACATATTCACTAGAAGATTATATAGAATTTTCTTTGGATGAAATTACTTGGGCTGGTTACAAAAACAGTCATCTTCTAGGCTAGGCTTTAAATAAAACCAAAAATAAAATCAAGAGGGAGGGCTACAAAGCTAATGTTTCCTAAGCTACCAAAGATGTGAGATGCCCATCGTTAGGGATGCCTGAAAAGTGTCTGGCTGTCCATCTTCTGCAAATTGTGTCCTTGTACACCATGTTGTACATATGCTGCTAGCATAACAGCATTTTAACAGACAAAATCTCTACTTGGTTTTCAACATTTTACATATTGAACCTCAGTCCCTATTTAAGCTGTTAAAATGAGGAACCCTGTAATTCAAGCAGCATAGCTACTCACAGTATTTGAGATCAGGGCAGTCTTTTGTTAAAAGTGCTATGCAACCACTGAGATTTTTACTTAGGAATCTGGCAGACAGAATCAAGAGCCCAAATTTTAGAAATCTTAGCATACTTGTTTTCTCCATCGCTAGGAAAAGAATCCAAGTGTTTCATAGCCTAGCAAGAATAAAACCCACCACAAATAATTTGAAATATTTAAATGATTTCAATGTTTCCAAGTAGTCACATGTGTGTGTTTGTTGTGTATTTGATATACCTGTGTTTTTAAAATTTTTCCTAGTTAACTGTAGATCTAATTTCTGAGTGGTAAATCTCACGTGTAAGGTGATGCTCAGCTCCATTCAGTTTCCAGGGCTAGAGTCCAAATGCAAATCCCACTCTGGCAGCCTGTGTGTCATGCACATGCATTGTGCTCTATTCTAGCCACTCACATACAAAATTAAGAGGAAATGTGTAAAAATAAGATCTGTTGGACTTTCTAATTTCATAATAATAATTTGCGTGCTTTTATGCCATGGACATTCCAAATATTTAGAACGCTTTTTTTCCCCCTCTTGTTTTAACTGGGAAAAGTCTGTGGTTGTTTATTTGCTTTTTTGTGCTTTGTTAAATTTGGGTGTAGTTTTACTCTGATCCTGTAAGCCATGGAGATATGTAGCAGTTTCGTATTTCTATTGATCTCTGTAAAACTTCTTACCCACGCAGAGGACCACCCATAAGAACCGTAAAAGTGTGGTCTGCTTAATCCCTGCTCAGCTGTCATTGTGGGAAAGCCACCCTACCTATGGTTTCTTTCTCTCCATCACTGTCCCTTTTGAAGTAGTGTGTGATTTATTTTTTTTTTAACTCCACTGGGGTTTTAACTCCATTTGCAAGTTCAGAATAGAAAAGGTTTCTTCAGCTTTTCAACATGTTCTTCCTGCTTTCCAGATAAAAACCATCTTGAGTGGGTTCATTATTAGGGGCTACCTGGGCAAGTGGACACTTTTAATCAAAACAGTCACCTTGGTTCTGGTGGTATCTTCAGGCCTCAGCCTTGGGAAAGAGGGGCCGTTAGTCCACGTGGCCTGTTGCTGCGGAAACTTCTTCAGCAGCCTTTTCTCAAAGTACAGCAAGAATGAAGGAAAGAGGAGAGAGGTGAGGTTGGCTCAAATCGTCTCTCATTTCCCTGTCCAGATAGTCGGTGTTACAAAGGACTCATGCCTTGTACATAAATATTTGCTTTGTAGGTGCTCTCGGCTGCAGCTGCCGCAGGAGTTTCTGTTGCCTTTGGGGCCCCGATTGGAGGTGTGCTTTTTAGTCTGGAAGAGGTGAGACCTGGCAGTTTACTTGCTTCAATAAATATACTTTCACTTGATGTCTTTTTCAAATATTTATATGCTTCTTTTTCTTCTAAAACAAAAATAATCTTGGATTTCTAGTAATAGGAAGTAACCAGGTTTTTTAGCATAATTGGAGTAAGAGAAGAGCACTGGCTTTCTGGAAACAAACAAAATTATTTATTCTGGAAACATATCACTGTGCTGAGCTTTCTCCAGCTTTCAGCCTCCTGCTGCATGGGCCGAGCTGCCAAGCATCCATCTTATCGTCTCTAGCCAGCAACTTTGGATTTAGATTTATCAATTTTTCACTGTTTGCTGCTCCATATCTGAAATCTTAAAATGCCTTTTCCGATACCTTTCTGAACATCTTCTGGCTGTGTCAAGGACTGGCGTTCTCAGTAAAGCCAGGTGTAGAGTCACAGAGGAAACACCCGGCAATGGCTTACTGTGTGCAGTGCTCCAGTGAACAATTACAGCAAACATCCTCTGTCACACACAGTGAAGTGTTTATGGTCTCTGCTTGGTTTTAGGTCAGCTACTACTTTCCTCTCAAAACCCTCTGGAGGTCATTTTTTGCTGCTCTCGTGGCTGCCTTCACACTGAGGTCCATCAATCCTTTTGGAAACAGCCGTCTGGTCCTGTTCTACGTAGAGTACCACACCCCCTGGTACATGGCCGAGCTCTTCCCTTTCATCCTGCTTGGTGTCTTCGGCGGCCTCTGGGGGACTCTCTTTATCCGATGCAACATTGCCTGGTGCAGGAGGCGAAAAACCACCAGACTCGGGAAATACCCGGTTCTGGAAGTGATAGTGGTAACAGCTATCACCGCCATCATCGCCTACCCCAACCCCTATACCCGGAGAAGCACCAGTGAGCTGATCTCAGAGCTTTTCAATGACTGTGGTGCCCTGGAGTCCTCGCAGCTCTGTGACTATATCAATGACCCAAACATGACCCGGCCAGTGGACGACATTCCTGACAGACCTGCCGGTCCTGGAGTCTACACTGCCATGTGGCAGCTCGCCTTGGCTTTGGTGTTTAAAATTGTCATCACCATATTCACTTTCGGCATGAAGGTAAATCGGGGACAGGCGCAGAAGCTGTCATGAGCACATGGCACAGATGGGTTGCCATCATCAGCTGGGGTCTGTCTGGCAAGGCTTCTGTGTCTCTGACTTACACCCAGCCACACAGGTGTAGTTGGCATGCCTACTGGTTCACCCACCCTCCAGCACCTTGCTCTGCAGGTCCCTGTCGCAGCAAAGGGATGAGCCCTGCTTTTCCACCCCCTAGTCATCTGCAGTTTTATAAAATGAAAAAGAAATCTGGGTGTGAATTAAATTCTTGCTAATAAGCAAATGCAAGATGATTCCCACTGCAGCTGTCTTTCAGCCCTCTCAGGGACAGAGAATATTTATGGTTTTGTTTGTCTTGATTGTCTTAATGTGCCTCAAGGTAGCTAGACTCAGGGAATAGCTTTGAATTTGCTGATTTACACGTTTAAAACCTCACAATAATACAGAAGTAGCTGAAAAGTTCTATTTTTGAAACTTTTTAAACACTGTAGCTTGGAAAAAAAAGAGGGAACGAGTGGGAGGACTGACAGATGTATCATTTGATTGTTCTGGATTTGCAACTTTTTCCTTTCATTCCTCCTTCTCCCCATAAGTGGGTGATGAAAGGTCCAAGAACAATTTATCCAAGCTTTCAATATATACAAAGCTGTTTGTGGTGAGTTTTATATATCTGATTGCTAGAGCCCATATAAAACACATATCTGTCTGTCTACAGCTCCCATTATCTGAGCATTTGGTTCTGGATCTGATTGCAGTGGATGATGGGAAGTTTTTCTGATTTATACAATATATGTTATGCCACACTCAAAGCTAAAGCATCTCATCTTTCTCTTAAAAACTGAGCTGGAACTGAGGATCCATCTTTTAGAAGGCCTGATGCCCTCAAAATAGTAGGAAGTTGTTGATGTTTTGCTTTTTTTTTTTTCATGTTTTCTCCATTTTGGATGTCCCTGTTGACAAGAACTACTGAATGGTAGAAGATCACTTAGGGTCAGTGACTGAGTCCTGTAAATTTCTTGAGCAGAGAGAATGAGTGGGAGTTTAAGAGCCCAGGTGTAATATTTCTGAAGGAGGACTTGAAATGAGATGCCCTTCACTTCAGAAGGTTATTCTTGCTGGGGCTGGCAGCCAGTTGTTGTTGTGCTTGTTCACTTGTTTAAAAACTTCTGAGTTTGGTTGTTTATTTGATATGTGGTTCTTTATTTATTATATATATTTAAAATTTCTTAGAAGCAATTGACTATTTCAACTACTCTGGAAAGAACAGATAAAATAGCTTCACCCATCAAATCTAGAAGGCTCAATCCAATTGTATCAACAAAATCAACATCATACATTGGGGAAGAGAGATCCTGCTGTTGTCAGCCCCTAATGCTCCTGGGCCATGCTGAGGTTGTTACTTTAGTTTCTAAGAAGCTCAAGGTGTATTTTCAGAATTGAAAAGATAAAGCAACCTTTCCTCTCTGAAAACAACAAAAAGTCCATGCAAGCCTTTGCAACAGATCTGAGTTGTCTTCTCCACTAGGAAATTTGTCTCCAACTTGACAGGTGCACTTGGCATCTAAGAGGAAATGCATTTAGCCAAGGCTAAGTGAATTTTCATTTTCTCCTATTTTTTCTGTCCTTTTTTTTTTTTTATTTCAATACTGTTTTTTAATGATTTATGACTTGTCTGTGTAGCAGACTATGAGGTAATGACTCACAGAACTTATTGGAAAATATATAGAAAACTGAGATGAAGAAATATTTGCCTCTGAGCAGTAAGTCTCCTTTCCCTAAATTTTTAAATTTGAAATTTCATTTAAAATCTGGTATGATTTAGCCTGAAAGAGTAGTAATAAAACCATACAGTACTCCATGTGATAGAAATTGAAATCAAGATGTTATTTTCAGTTAAGCTTATTCTCAAGCCCATGACAGAACCATCAGCAGCTCCTCATTTCCTGCTGAGAAAGCAATAAAGGCAAAAGCAGGAGCATCCTGAATTTAAAAGCAGACTATTATTGAGAAACACCATTTATCTATCAATTTCAGTATGATACAGCTGGTAGGATTCAAAATTACTTTAAAAATGCATTAAAATTTTATGATTAATTATACTATTCATACACATGTAGCCACACAAACTCAGTCACTGCAGAAACCTATCTCAGACCACAGAGAACATCACTGTAGGCTGCCAAAAAGCTATGGCCTTCTGAACTAGCATTCAATAAGGAAACTAGGTTCTCTTACCACTAATAATAAATTGTTTGATCAATAAGTTCATTACTAGCAATTTTTGTCAAGGTGCTCATGTGTCTGTATTTTATTCAAGATCCCTTCAGGTCTTTTCATTCCCAGCATGGCTGTTGGAGCCATGGCTGGCAGGATGGTTGGGATCGGAGTAGAGCAGCTGGCATATCACCACCACGACTGGATCATCTTCAGGAACTGGTGCAGACCTGGGGCAGACTGCGTCACGCCAGGACTTTATGCTATGGTGGGAGCAGCAGCTTGCTTGGGTACAGTACCTGCTGATCATTGCTTCGTGCATGGATAACGCTGAAGTTTGGGGACCTACAAATTGTTTATGAGGGCTTTGTGTTTGTGTTAGGTGCTATGCTGGCATTTCTCAACATAATAGATGTGACAGATTAAAGCACAGGCAGCTTCCTTAAATGGTCTCTCCACTGATCTGCCAGCTAGTCAACAAAAGAGAGGCTTGCAGTCACCAATGTCTACTCCTTGTAATCTGCCAAAAAACATGCAGAACAAAAGCAAAAATTAAAGTTAGACTACAGGTTTCTAAGAAGAGTGGTTTTTGCTTGTCTTTTTTCCCATTTGATGTAATGAAATCCACTGTAGTTGAACTAATGCTACTTTCTTGTTTAGACTGTGTTCTCTTATCAATGCGGGGAACAAACTTCCCTGTTCTGGCCAAATTTTAAGCTACACAGAAGTAAAAATTCTGAGTCTTATTTTGGGTGTGTGTCACACTGTGGTCAACTGGGCTGTCTTTTGGTTTTTGTTTTGACCACAGGGCAAATATCTGATTACATTCAATCAATAGGATTTATTGGATATAACAGGAACCAATCTGATAACTATTAAAGCAAGATCATTGAGTAATACCTCACATATCAAATTTCTAGTCATAGATGCAACAGGAATGTTACAAGCATACCATCTGAACATATTTCTGCCCGATCATGTCTTTCCCCTTCTGTACTTGTATGTTCTACCTCCTTTATTGTTGATGCCATCATCAGATGATGAAATACTAGTGGGGAGCCATAATACATGATTAATGTAGTTGGGTAGATTTGAAATGAAAGGTGTACTCAGGGAAGAGCTGGAAAATTTTCAGTTTCGGAGTCTCGTGTTAGAAAAGTAGAATCATTTGTGCCATCAGTTATAGAGGCAGGAATGATGGGATTTGCTTGCCTAAATTTAATGTCTATAGTGTAGACGTCACCATCTGAGCTAGCTGTGTTGAAACCCTTCACAGTCAAAACAGAAAAATGAGATACTGGAAAGATCAGTCTCATCTGGCAATAGACATCTAAAACCAGGCAAATGAACAGATGAATTTGGCCTCAAAAGTCCCCATTCCAGACATTATGAATGCAATCTGGATCACCTCTTTGGATGTGAACACCTACAGCAGTGTAGACACATCAAGATAACTAGGATGAATCTTAGTGTCAAAAAGAGTGAAGCACTTCCTCTTGTCCATAAATTATCTTCACGTTCATAAAAGAAACAATACGCAAAAATTTTGCTCTGATATTTCAGTTGATCTGCTAGTCAGCAATTACTTCCTCTTTTAAAGGGTTCAAATCAAGGTGCAGTGATATTTATAGTACGGTGAGACATACAGCAGAATGGTCACGGCTCATTCTGAAGCCCAAGACTTGTCTAGCTTAGAGTAAAAGATACAGAGTAAGTATTAAATCATACTGGTATCTGCTCTCAGCTTTTCAGAGTCAGAAGTTTAAGGCATTCCTCAAATGAAAGTCACTTCTGGATCATTGTGTTAAATAATCAACAATTTAATTTTCCTGTATGCTGTTAGATTAAAAGCATCTTTTAATGGCCTGTTTCTGATTTCTCTCATCTAAACCAGTGCTGTAGTATGAGGCCTAAAAATAGCAGATTTGCTACATTTACCTTTTGAACAGAGACAAAGAAATGTTACCTAATAATTCAGTGATACATACACACTTGTCTGAAGTTATGTGATTATTTTTATCCTTTAATGTAAACTGAAGGAGCCAGGAGCTTGCTTATGAAATTAATACAGAAAGACTAGACTGAAAAGTGCAGCTACAACCCTGTCTACGGGTGCATGCCTAGATGGCCTCAAACCAAGCTGAATACAGTTCAAACTGTATGTTATACTGATACCAAAAGCTAGGGTTTAAACTCTAACGCAGTTCTTGTAGTGGCCCTAAACTATCCTTCTGTAGGATTTTGTAACCATGTCGTGCCCAAAGATACTGCTTCACATCCTCTTCAGTATGAATGTGATAGGTAAACCAACGTGAAGGCCAGCTCTCAATGCTCCTACCTGCCCCAGCCATAGTAGTTAGATGATTCTTGGAGTCATCTGAGAGGGCTAATGGCAAGATTCAGTTTTAGTTTCTCAAGTGTCCAGTATAGCTGACTTTTTGCATGTTTTCTGGTTTGACAGCTCAGTCTTTTAGCATTTGTTATTTGCTTTTCAATGCTTTTCAACATCTTTGGCTTGAGCAAGTTCACTCAATCTTTTTGATGAAAATTACAGTAGGTGAAAAACTTGCTCTTCAGTGAAATAAGCCAAAAATACTTCACAAAGTATATGGGCAAAGTACTCAGCATGAATAATCTCATGCCTTTTTGAGTGTAAGGCTCAAAAATATAAATGGGTTGTTTAGAATGTGTACTTCAAGAGCACTAAGGGAAACTGGACTGCTTTACTTGTTGGCAGGTGGTGTTACCCGAATGACGGTCTCTCTGGTGGTGATTATGTTTGAGCTAACTGGAGGCCTAGAATACATCGTACCTCTTATGGCTGCAGCTGTCACAAGCAAGTGGGTGGCAGACGCCTTTGGGAAAGAAGGGATCTATGAAGCTCATATTCATCTGAATGGCTACCCATTTCTGGATGTGAAGGATGAATTCACCCACCGGACCCTGGCAACTGACGTCATGAGACCAAGGCGTGGTGAAGCTCCTCTCTCTGTTCTGACGCAGGACAGCATGACGGTGGAGGATGTCGAGACGCTGATCAAGGAGACTGACTACAATGGCTTTCCAGTAGTGGTTTCAAAAGACTCAGAGAGACTTATTGGCTTTGCACAGAGGCGAGAGCTGATTCTTGCAATAAGTGAGTAGCATATCAGAGTACATAAATTTGATTTTGATAGGAATTTTGATGAGTTAGGATGCTGTTGGTGTTATTCACCTTGAAAAATGTATAAATAAGAACCAAAGCCAACTTTTTCACCAGGTCTGGCTATTACTGTTTGCTAGGACCCATAGCTGAAATCTTTTATATTGTAGCGTACCAGCTGGTAAATTTCTGTGGGCTTGGCTTTTGTGGGCTTAGTTTTGTCATTGCTCACAACAGTACAATACAATTTTACTAGAGGCAGCAGCGATAAACTTGGCAGTGCTATTTGAATGGTTGAACTTGAAAATCTTACAGGTCTTTTCCAATCAAAATGATTCTATAATTCTAAACCTGACTCACATGGCCAGAAGTTTTGTCAAACCAGATGAAAAGCCACTGCAGTGCTGAGCTTCCTGTAATATCCAAGGGCCACCCATAGCAGTTGAGGCAGTTGTGAACCTTTGTCACACTGCGAGGAAGTGCAAGTCCCTGTGCTTCTTTCTGTCACACTATGTCAATGTTTCTCACATGCAGGCCTTTTGCTCTAGGGGTACAAAGCTTTTCAGTGGAAGATGTTGTTTGGTAAGGACAGCTGAGTGTTGTCAAGCATCCAGTAGGTAGCTGGCTAGTTGCCTGAGAGCCCAATCCAGGTCATTACAGGTTTTGACTTATCAGGTCCTTTCCTGGTTGGCTAGGTAGGGATGCAAAAGACAGGTATATTGGATGAAAACAAGTGTTCCCACCTTCCCAGGGCATCCAGAACTGCAGAGGTCTGTAAGCCTGGCAAATCAGCACCATGGTCCACTCCCAATTCTGGCAGTCCTGTGGTGCTGAGGGCCAGCTGAGCAGACAGGCAGGCTGCTCGCTGGGCACGGTTGCCTTATACTTTGCAGGGGAGTGGAATGTCTGGCATATCCAAATCTCCTTGACACAGATTTATTCCTCTCTGCATGGGCCTGTTTCATGCTTCTGCTTCAGGCAACTTCACAAAGGTGTTGTCTCAAATGGAAACTCCAATATTCTTCAGAAAAGAAAATCTATAAATAGAAAATCAGGGCTATTTTAGAGAGCCACTTTCCTGCTCACTTCTCACAAAGCTAAAATAAAATTTGAAATAACAGTGTTTTTTAAAGCACATGGGTTTTTAATGTTTGGGGTTTTTAAAAAATATTTATTTTCATCTCCTGGATGTGAAAAGACTAAGTGATTATATTATATTCATTTATTTAAGGACACTCTGCTGTTACTTGATTAACCACTTCTCATCCCATAGCATAAAGTCACCAATGCTGCATCAATACTACACTCAGAAGAAGAAAAGAAATGACAGAGGCCAGTTTTTTCCTCTTAAAATGTAGTGTGGAATTCTCTTCAGTAAGAAATTCTTTTCTCATTTTTTCTCCTCTGCGGTGTAATTTTTCATTTCAGTTAGAGAAAATAGCTTACGAACTGCATTAATTTTGCACTTAGTTACATCACTGATTTCTCAAAACAGAGGGAAGCAGAACAGGCCTTACTGCCAGTTCTACAGCTCCTCTAACTGTACAATTGTAATTTAACTTCCAGGGAGTGTGGGAATCTAACTTTTCCATTAAAAACCCACTATGACTGATTGCAAAAAAAAAAAAAAATCAAGCAAAAAAAGTCCCCGTGAAGTTATAATCCTCTGCATGCCAACCCCAGTATAAGAGGATTTTAAAGACACTAAGATGAAGTCCAAGGCTTCCAGCTGCAATACCCCTTTCAAACAACTGATTTTCTCAGAGGGCTAATCTTCCTTTGGTAGTAACAAAAGGTGCCTTGTATGGCCAAGCTAGGAAAGTAAATATGTGTCTGAAGTTTCACCAAGTATGTAAATGCCAAGAGCTGATACCATTTATAAAATAGTTTGTATTTTATCCTGCTTTTGCTAATGATTTTCAGATGTCTTCTGCATTCTCCTGTGAGAAGTAAAAAAACTTTAATTAGATATATTTAGCCTACCCTGTGTCTGGCTTTTACACTCTCTATGCCATGTCATGGCTGTAACACTTGTTGCCAACCTAACTTTTTATGGGCTTTTGCACCTCCTTTGCAGGGAGGTATTTCAGTGGGAAAATTGCATGGAGTTAAGATGCAGAGCCCTCACTTTGAAAGCAGAAAGATCAGATGCTGTCTGATGCGAGTCAGAGAAGTTTGAGTAACTAAGCCTTGATTCAGGTCATAAATGGCAACATGGCTGAACAGGCTTGCTAGGAGACGTGCAAAAATGTCCAGTTATGCATGGATAATGAAGAAATCAGTCAAAAATAAACTCAGGAAATGTTTTAGATCAAATTCTCTCCTGTTTGAAAACTGTTTCTTTGACACTGACATTTTCCAGTGGAAAACTTACTGTTTCCTGATCAGTTCTAATTACGAGCATCTTTCATAGGCTCTGAAGCCAAACTGAGATTTAAAATCAAATCTTCTCTGCAGAGATAAGTTTTCCTAAAATCCTCAGCTGTCTGGGACCTTTGGTGACCCATTTTTTCTTGGGTTGAGTATGATAGCTCCCGATGTCATTTGTGCTGACTCTGTGATAAACGGTTAATATTTCCAGTATGGTTTCTGTCTTTGTGACTTTAAATCTGGATTTGGCTTCACTTTTCCAAAAGACACAGTGTAGGATTCCAGTACAGAGCAGCACAGAACACTGGTTTTGTACCATGCTAGAACTTTTTCACATCTAATCCTTTTTCCCTGAAGGCCAAAGTTGCTTTGCATTTATTGCAGAAGAAGTCACTGCTCATCATTACCACAGAGTAGCTAATGTGTTGCAAACCTTCACCTCAGCTAGCTTCACAGTTTTGTTTATGGAGCCAGACACTAAGTTTCCTTAAACTATAAAATTACTTGCCATCTTTTATTCTCCTGTTCAGGTTCTTACCTCCTGCTCAGCCTGACAGCATCCAGAGGTACAGGAGTTATGTCTGGGAACAGTATAAGACCCATCTGTGCAGCACTGTAGTCAGGGAATGAGGTCTTCTGAAAAGCAGAGTCAGGCCTACACCAGTATCTCTTCTTTCTTGCACTGTGTAGAGACATGCTTTCAACCAAGAAGCCCAACAAATTGTGCATCAGCAGTGTGGTGGCCCAGGGAATATGCTGGGGAAGAACTCCGATTCCCTCACACTACTGACTTCTTGGATGAATACAGTAGCTGTTGAGTCCCACACCGAATACATGCTCTCACACAGCTGTCTGCCTTGTGATTTACCCCTACATAACTTCTTTCTTACTAAGCGGACCACTAAGCATGCTCTAGAAATGCATCCAGTCCCTGTAAAGTGAATGGCAATGACAATTCAAATGGCTCAGAGGCACCTTCAGCAGGGTTGAATCCTCCCACTGGTCCTTGCTGAGCAGGTAGGGCAGGTCAGGTGGGCAGAGTCACCCTCTGGAAACAGATGTCTACACTGTAGATGACACATACTTTATAGTCCTAGAGAGGGGAGTATTTGACCCTGTAAAGCTCTTCTTAAATTTGGCCAGCTTCAGGGGTATCATACAAAAGGCAGAGTCCTGGGTGCAAGCCAGGTGGCCTGCATAATGTACTTTTTCCAGTGTGGAGGTGAGAGAACAACACAGTTAATATAGGCTGTGAACTGGGAACCCCTGAATATGAGAGGCTGTTTCATATTTGAGAGAACTAATTCAGTCTCTAGCTATGACAAGAGCCTTCTGCATAGATTACTCTGCAAATCCAGGCACCGTCATCCATTTGCTTTGCTCTTTCTGTTAAGCTGTATCTGCTTTTCTTACCCACTGACTGCAAAAATGATCCGTTCTTCTGTTTTACCTTTAACTCCCCCAATCCAGTGAGACTGCATACGAAGTCCTCCATTCTTCTGATACCACTGAATATGCTCAATAGTACCACATCATTCAAATTTCTCAAGAGAGGTGCATGACTTTGAAGAGTGAAGTCATGGCTTTGGCTAATCACTGTTGTTCGAGGTCATTGCTGCCTTGGGAACAGCAATGTGGTAACTGAAATGCTTGGGCCTATTGCTTTGGGTGCAGCTTCGGGAAGGAAATACCTAGCTGTCAAGGGTTTTTATCAAAGGGTGGGAGTCACCTTCAGTTTGATGAATGTTACCTCTTACCACAGATCATATATCAAAGAGCTTATGCAGGCATGTTCACACTTGAAATTAGATGTATGAATCAAAACAAGACGAGACAAAGTTAGCATCATTCCTTTAAATTGCAATAGGGCTTGCAATATGTGGGGTGAGAGGGTTGAAAATCAGGTACTGTGCTGATATTAGGTTTGAGCCAGTGCTGCTCCAGTTCCAGAAAGATTACAAGAAAATGATCATTAAAGGAAAAAAAAATGCAGCTGGAACATGTTGGAAATCATTACTGTCTACACATTACAAGTCACAGGTTTCTGCACTTTGATTGATGGCAATGAGCTCCAAGAATATATACATACACTTTGAGTATGTCTGATTTGCTGTACCTCTTGAGAACAGAAGCAACCTATATTAATCAAAGATAATAATTCTAGCCGCTTCGAAGAATTTCTACAAAAAAGAAGAAAGAGCTAAACCCTCAGAGCCAAACACATGATAAGCGTATGCTGGGGAGAGAGAAGTTGTCTATCATTTGGAAATCCCTGTCATGTATTGGTTGAGTAGAAATAGGTAGGTAAACACTACAAAGAAAATAAACCACTCCAATGCTAAGAATTCTTGTTGGAGCATACTTTAAAAAGGCTTGTACTGATCATGTAAAGTCCAGATGTAGTGTGAAGTTCACTTCATAGTTTGATCAAAGTACGAATGATAGCTTTTGAACTTTTGAAAGTGGTCAAATATGTACTCTGTTGAGAAAAATGTATCAAACTAATTTACTGCTATATATTGTTCCTCCCTTTACGACTTCCTTTTAAGTAGGATGCAAACTTTTTCTGCCCTTTTAAAATCTAGATATGTAAACTATATTTAAAGCATTAAGCACAAAACCACAAAATTCACCCTGCATGCCTGAGAGGTGTGCTGGTCTGGAACAACACTCACACCACCCCCAGATCCCTGCGATGTGAACTTGTCTTTCCCTAGCTTAGTGTTCTTAAATCCATTCACCATAACCAGATTTTCCCGACTCCACAGAGAAGTCTGGGAACAAACATATGGCTCCAGGCCAGCTGGGACCGTACACAGGCCATTGACTCCACTCCTTTGGGCATACAGTAGTAGTTTCTGTTGTAATTCTTACAATGAAGGAAATGACATATAATCATTTGAATTTGACAGAATTTGTATTAGTGATGTTTGTGAATGCAACGAGCTGCATATTTATTCTTAAATGGCATTATCCCAACCCAGCAAAAATATGTGTTTGTAAAAAAATATCACATCTGCTTCAAGGGAACAATGTCTCAAGGAAATTCAAGTTTGCTCTGTAACCTGAACTTCTGGGACCTCAGTATGTTAAAAACAAAAAGCTACTACTACCTTTGCTCTTCAAAGGGGGATATTTTTTTGTTTTGTTATCAAGCCTAACTCACTGTCTACCTTGACCTTTCTGTCATACAGAGAACGCAAGACAGCGTCAGGATGGGGTGGTGAGCAACTCCATCGTGTATTTCACTGAAGACCCCCCCGAACTGCCACCCAACAGTCCCCATCCACTGAAGCTGCGGCGTATTCTCAACCTGAGCCCTTTCACTGTCACTGATCACACTCCAATGGAGACTGTGGTAGATATTTTCCGGAAACTTGGGCTCCGGCAGTGTCTTGTCACTCGCAGTGGGTGAGTAGATGCTGAGTCAAGCACACTTAAAAGAATATGAGCAGAGTTTCTTCAGCATTAACAAAAGCACTTCTTTTCCTGTTTAAAGCCAAGTATAGACAGTAGCTAATTAATCAGCACCTCTGGGACAGTCAAGTGAACGTAGTGATTTTTGTGTATTTTGTGAATAGAAGAATAAAGAAAGCTCTCCCAGTGTCTCTCCAGGGCAGAAAAAGAAGTCAGACTCAGAACAAAAATGGCCCTTGCCAAGTGTCATGTTTCATTCTGTTCTCCCAAATCCTTAGTGTATTGTCATTTAGATAAAGTAAAGATAAATGCAAAATAAACCATTCTGACTCCCACTATCGTTCAGTTTTCAACAGGGGCAGATCTGGCAAGCAGTATTTTTTGCAAAATATGTGCTTATTTCTAGACATCCAGCTAGATTAGATGCTTTAGAAGACCTTAAAGCTAAGCTTTAAAGCAAAACAGAAAGACATATAAACTGAAAACCCACAAAAAACAGCTGAGAAGTGTGAGCAAACGTGAACTTAGAAGAGTAAAAAGCTGCACCATGCATACTAGAAATAACATCCCAGATTTCCAATGGGATTTGAGCCATTTGGGGAGCATTGCTCAACCCAGAATCTAGTGGTAAGAAACTTTACAACAGGATAGCAAAACCAGAGCCATCATTTTCAAATGCAGAAGACTAAAATATTTTCTACTACACAAAGCTTTTTAGTTACTGAAATATATTGCAGCTCTTACTATCAATGAGGTGTCCTCAGCATTGAGACAATAAGGACCATTACCAGAACACAGATTTAGATCTTGATTTTAAGTGCTTGGATTTGGAAATTTTGATCTCCAGTTCTAACACTTACAAGAAATGAAATGTGGAAAAACTATAACAATGACATCGTTTCAAAATTCAGCCTCTTGTGGCCTTCAAGGACTGGAAATAAATCCCCTTGGATACTGAAGGTTAGGACATTTTTTGACTCCTGGGGCCAGACATCCCTTAGGCCACATCTTTCTTGACCAATATTATTCACATAGGTTCACATGAATGAGAAATTATCACTCCAATTTGAAGGAATTATGCTGTCGAACAATGAGAGTTTCAGAAAATTTGTGCTTTAGCTTAGTTCGTCTATTGCTAAACCCTGTGCTCTAGCTCAGGGCACTGATGCCTTGGCTTTGTGCTGCAGCCTGACCCTAAGGAAATTCATGACTTTGTTGTTTGAAGTGTCAGTAGTTGTAGCGCCTTACTCAGTCATGTTGCCAACAAAGAGATGTAACAACCCAAAATATTTTACTTAATGATCATGGCCGGAGTAGTAAAAATACAGGAGGTGAGAATACTTTTTATAAAATGTAACCATTGGGGAATGGATGAGATGGACAGTGCTATATGGAAGCACTCACAAAATGTCCCTGCAGCTTAACAGGGGGAAAAAAAGGGATGATATATGAGATAACTGTTGACCTTTTCTTTCCTTTTCTTCTCTAGGAGGCTGCTGGGTATCATAACTAAGAAGGATGTATTAAGACATATGGCTCAAATGGCAAACCAGGACCCTGAATCCATCATGTTTAACTAGACTGGTAAAGGAAGAAGAAAGTAACCCCAAAGGAATCCCTTCTAGATTAACATAAAGGCTATGTTTGGTGTTTCATTTGTTTAAAGAGAAAATGTAACATGTATGAGGAATGGCCCAATATGTCTCTGACAGTGGGAGTGGATGCAGGTAAGCACTTATTTAATGAGAGAGGCAGCTTAGAAGCTCTGAGCAGCTGCAGACATCAAGCTGTGTTTCCTTAATGAGATTCCCAACAGCTCTGTTAGAGCCTTGGTGGGTGTAAGTGATGTAGTACTTAAAGACAGAGCCAGGAGTGTCAGTGGGATGCATCAGTGTTCACAGTAACTCCTGAGGCAGGTGTGAAGACTGGCAGACACTGTTTATGTACAAGCTGTTAACAGATATAAAGATTTATATTCCAAACTAGAGAGCGTGTATGAGTAACATCAGTTTTTGTTACTGAAATCATGGGTATTTATTTGTGACTGAATTTTACCATTTTCATGAGGGAAAAAATCGTAATATTTTAAAATGCAAATTTTTTTCATCCTCATTTATTTTTGTAAAAGTTAAGTGAATCAGGACTGGAACTAAGGAGAAAGAACACACTTCAACCACTTAAAAATGTACTGTCCCCTGCTCCCTGCTTTAGTCCTTCAAATTTTATACAGTTCAGCATTACTGCCAACCAGCTTCCCTTTACTGGTGTTGAAATGTGACTTATTTGTAAGCACTTATTATTTTTCTATGCAATTGTGCATACAGGTATTGTAATGTTTAGTATTATGGGATTTGCTGTGACAACTGGAAAAAAACATAGAAGCCTGTGGAGGAATTTTCAAAAGTACTGAAGGGAGGCTGGTGTCCAGCTTTCACCAATGTTTGTTAGTGACGAGACTGAATCCCTCACCTGCCTCCCCTTGTGTACATCATCATTTTTTCACAAAATAATGAAGCACCACATTGATTCCTGATTCTCCATTTAGTTTGTCACTGCTATTTTTTGGCATTTGTCTGCACCTGCCAAATCTAGTCTTTATGCATCTGTGTTCATATACTAGCACTTTATTGCTATTGGTAATAAATGACCAAATTCTGCTCTCAGTAACAGATAATCCGCACTGCCCAGTGTTTGCTTTGTAACTGTAAGCTTAAAGATTGGAGAGAGGTTGCACCCTAACTTAGATGCCCTGAATCCCTTTCAGACCCTCTGAGAGTCTCGACTCTTTATTTAGGCATCTAAGACCTCTGGTATTTCTGTTCAAATTCATACAGATACTGGTAGCTCGAGTCCATTGCATCCAGATGGTCTTCATGGACAGAGATGAGGGGAGTCCTTTCATGCCAGAAGAGCTTGTTGCTAACTCCAGACAAAAGCCAGACTGTTGATCCAACCTGTAGGCAACGTGGAAGCTTATTGTGTTCCTGAACTGAGACAACTAGCCAGGTGCACCCAAAGTTAGATGCCCAAAGTTACAAGTCACAAATTCCTCCTCTTATCTCCAGTGACCCTGCTTCCTTCTGGCATGTGTCCCACTGCATTCACACAAAGTATGGCCCAAATTGTTTAAGTAAAAGAAACGGAAGTGAAGGGATAATTTTATTCAGCTAAATACTCCATTTAACAATAGTGTTTGCTGCAGACTGACATAAATACATGTAGCTCTGGCCAAAGCCCATAAATGTTTCAGTGTATACTTTTTGTTAACTGAACATCTGCAGTACAATGTATTATTATTAAAGGGATATCGTTAAAAGTACGTAAACGGAGCAACCCTTTCCTTCTGAAAATAGGAAATACAACATAATATTGTTGTTTCTTGTGTTTTTCTGTGAAGCTATCATCAGCCAAACTCATAAAAACTCAACCAAGTCAACAACCAAGCTCATAAACATTAGATGCCATCATTTGAACAGAGATGCCATCATAAAATCAGTGCGTTCCCACAACTAAACCCAAAAGAGGCTTAGTATGAATGTTAGTTCCTACCTAAAAGTAGAATCTAAGTGATCTGGACTAAGATAAATAGGCTGACTTTTGAGGGCAATCTTGTTCTGAAATTAAAACTGAAGGACTGTGTTCTACTTTTCACTTTTATAGCTCTTCATGTTAATACATACATGAACACCTTCTCCATCTTCCTTTATGTTTACATAGAAAACAAGTATGCGTACTCTCCACATTTGAACACTAAAATACCTCTTTCAGTCATAAGCCAAGAGAAATACATTGAGAAGTGAATTTATCTGGTATTTGAAATCAAACTCGAGGCTTCACTTATGTCAGAGAAAAGGAGAGATCTAAAGCTTTCTCTGTTAGCCAAGAAAATTTAAGTCCCTGCTGCGTTAGCATGTAGTCTGTGGCAGAGCTACCTCTGAAGAGCTTTGATAGTACTGAGGGCAATGTTTGATAACAGGAACCAGGATGGTAAACCAACACTGAAAAAAACTGTGATTTTTTGAGAAAAAGACACAGAGTCTCCTAACTGAGGTCAAACTGGCCATAAAAAAAAATAAATAAAAACTCACGTGGGTATTGACTTGGGTTATCAGCTTAAACTGACTCCATGGCTATGCATAGGCATAAACTTTTGTGGCTAATTCCCATTAATACCCAAAGACCTGACTCACTAAAACAAAGTCAGCCCTGTAATAGCTTGTTGCGTCGTCTTGTTAGACTGCATATGAGGAGCTCTCAGGCTTAAGAACAGGATCCATAAAACCAGCGTGGTAAGAAACAACAACAGAAGGAACTGAGATTTAAGCACTTATTGCAGATGCAGTTTGACCCTGGGACTAGCCTCCCAGCAGAAGACAGGTAAATGAGTGTCCAGCTCTTTTTTCTCAAACATGTTCCACCTTAGATGAAATGGTTTAAATATCTAAGGGGTCAAAGAAAAAAGCTTTGGATATGTAACTGTACGTGGGTGGTTAGACTGCTGTTCCTTGTTCAAAATATGTTAAACCTCCTTAGAGCAGGGACTGGTATCTAGCTCTCCAGAAATGGCATAGCCATAGCTAACTTCAGCTGCTTGGCATTATCAAGGCTGAGGTGATGCTAGAATGACAAGAAGGGTTTTGAAACTGGACAGGCTTTGCTAATTAGAAAACTTAGCACTACACACAGTTCCAGAGACAGTAATTGGCTGTAATCCTTTCTGTTCAACTTACTCCATGCTACATTCTTCATTGCTCTTTCAGCTTGAGTGGCTTGAATGGAAAACACTCTTAATATAAATTAATAACATGCTTTTCTCAAAGAATGCAGTTCTGATGTAATGATTTAATGTATTTCCTCCTAACATGTCCATTATTAGTCACTGTTTTCCATCAGTATTCCCAAATATGTCTCAGATGTTACTGAATAGACTCCAAGGGGCATAGACCTTAGCCTTAAGTAACTATGTGAATGCTTAGAGCTCAAGATAGTCATGTAGCCTGATCAATCTGAGTTACGTAAGTACTTTAGTATATTGTGCTCACTTTATGCAACCTCAGTTCAGTCCTCGTGTTCAAGCAGTTGGACTTCAAAGACGTTCAACTAAACAAGAGAACAAAAATATTTAAATGATGCAAGTTCAGTATTGTACCTTTGTTTTGCATGAACTGTGTTACAGTTACATTCAGCTTCCAATGTGTACTTGAAGTGATCTGTTCTGGAAAGTCTATTATAAAAGTACAGAACATGGATGACATAAGCCAGACCCTTTGGCTGTCACAGTGATACTAATTATTAATTCTTATGCTTTGATGATGCAGGGAAAGAATGTTTAAGAATTACAGGACACCCACTGATTCTGTTTTGGAATGACACTATGAATATTGTTTTGCTTTGTTTTTGCTTTTTTTTTTTAATCGTAGAAAACAGTATATATGTTGCAACTTATCAGAAACAATGTTTGGACTCTATTTTTTAAATAAAACTGACTTACATGGAAACATTTCTTGAACATCTTATTAATTAGAGAAGTATTACACTTAATGTCTCTGTATGATTTTGTTGTTTCCTTTTTCCCCTTACAGGGATAACTTGAGCCTGATGAATGATTTAGGATATCTAATTCAGTTATGGGTTGGCTAATATTAAGTAGGGAGTTAGTCAAGTTTATGCAGTGGACTTCTAAGAATCTGCCTTATTGGTGACTTGTATTTTAAGAGAGAAATGTTTTTTACTTCAACATCGTAAGTCCTTTAATAAAGAAATCTAAAAAGAGAAGAAAACAATGTCTCCTACCAGGTTGTTCTGTTTACAATAATCATGAAACTTCTTTAAAGCTAGATGTTGCAAAGCCCCTATGATTTCAGTGTTTGTATGCATTTTTCAGTTCCACTTTAATTCTAACACTAAGCTCAAAGACTGAAAATGGCAGGTTCAATCATGCTCACTTAATTGAATGAAACATCCCTTAAATCTCTGTCAGAGGCTAATTTTTAGGTAGCAGCATAGAATATGGGTTTCATCCTGATTAACGTACTAACCAAGCAAGTAGGAAGGCGCTATGGCTTTGTGCAAATGAAACATTAATCAATGGTTTATCCAAAAGAAGCATTACAGGTTTCAGGACAAGCTCCAGAGAACAAGTTTGATAAAATTGATATATCAGCAATATTCTTGTTTTAAATTACTCATTTCAGAAGCTGGTCCCGGAGCCCCATGGCCTCCAGCTTCTTCCATGTATTGCTGTGGCCCTAACACAGCCCAGTGCACACACTGAAAGCCAGGAGGCATCAGGCGCACAGCAAGTAAGTAGTAATAGTTCCTGTAGTTTGTAGTTGGTCATGAGGGACTGAGCCTTAGCCCTGCCTGTCATCACTTGTGACGGCACAGCTGGGAAATGGAAGAGAAAACGTTGAGAGGAATTCAGCACTGCCCTGTTACAGCTGTGTGCAGTGTATCTCAGCCTAGGTCCTCAGTTTGTCTAAACCAAGTAGCCTATTGCCATCCATGTGCCTTTTTGCTCCTTTAGGAGGCCCTTCCTCCCCATGTATTTCCCACAAGCAATATTTTTCCCCTCTGCTATCCTGTTCCTCTACTCCAAACATGATCTTGCTTCCAAGGCCTCTCCACTGTGGTGGCCCAGATGACCACCAAGCTCAGTCTTACAGACACTGTATCCCACACAAGACAGGTGCACCTTTGGTAGGTATTGCTCCCTGCTGGAGGACACAGCCAACACAGTGTTACTGGCACCGACATGCTGCACTGAGTTTTGTTTTGGTTTTTTGTTTTGTTTTGGTTTTTTTATTAGTTTTTGGCTTGTTATCTTAATGCAATACCAAAAAGATGGGCTTTTCAGAAGAAGAGCTGCTGCATTTGCACAGATCCATTTATACATGTTCACCATCTCAATCAGTAACCAGTGAGTTCATAGCAAAGGCAATCAGGAGCTAGGATGTAACTGTGAGAACTGTATCCTCTGACTATGAGAACAGTTGTGAGGTCTTAGGCAGAATGAGACAAGAATTGCTGATCTGTAGCTGCAGTATCTGGTCAACTCTGCATCCTTCCTTTAATCTTTTTTGCATTCTGAGCATAATTAACATTCTCAGTGTGAGCACATTAGAAGCACAATTTGAGCACAGTTACGGATTTCAACCCTTGCTATTCTCAGAATTCTCTTGTACAGTCAGGATCTAAACAACCTCAGTGTTCCTACAGATACTGTGCTTCCACAGCCATAGCAGTTAACCAGTCAGGAAGACACTACCATATGTAATGGCCAGATTGGAGGGAGTTGGTATTTGGCACTTCAACTGTGTTTCATTTGAGAAATGATTCTTCAGCCTGAAGAACAGCTCTTTGTGGGGATTTGCAAAGCCCCTGTGGTCCATTTCTGGCTACATGGCATTCAGAGCAATGTCTGTGTGGGCCAGCCATCATTATAGAACACATACCCTACGGATCATAGAATCACAGAATCCTTGAGGTTGGAAGAGACCTTCAAGATCATCCAGTCCAGCCATCTACCTACATCACCACTAAACCACATCACCCAGTGCCACATCCAGACATATCTTGAACACCTCCAGGGACCGTGACACCTCCCTGGGCAACCTATTCCAATACTTACTCACCCTTACAGTGAAAAAATTTTTCCTCATGTCCAATCTGAATCTCCCCTGCTGCAATTTAAAGCCATTTCCTCTCGTCCTTTCACTATGAGCATGGCAGAAGAGACAGACTGACCACAAAGATTCAGTAAAGGGCACAGAAAAAAATGTGCAGATTAGGGAGAGTCACTTTGTTATCTCAACGTTACATCCACAGAGGCATCTAACTCTCAGGAGAACCATCCCCTGTGAAGTGTCCACTGTCTAGGTTCAACACTAGGACGGAGTAATACCTAAAATAAAGCTAAAATCATGTATTTCTATCAAGTACAACCAATGTTATAGTTTTTCTTGCCTAATGTATTCTGAAAGACATTTTTTTCCCCTTTGAAGTAAGCTCATTCTTTCAACAATTGCTAGTGAGAATTTGACTTGTGACCATGCTGCAAACAATTTGATGTGGAGTGCTACAGGCTGGTGCATCAAACGCTAGCTGAATGTTCCTCCTCTGATAAAGGCAGTGGAAGTGAGTGGCTGCAATAATTGTGCCATGGGAAGGGACCATTCCAACTAATTAAAAAGTGAGACAAACTGCAGTTCTCTACTTTTTAAGTTTGCCAGGTAACATGGAAAGTTATTTCCCTATTATGAAGCCTTATGATTTATAAAGTATATTTATGTTTAGATAACCAGCAAAGTTGCATTTTGCCTAGAGACAAATTTTACTCACCTAACTCTCAGACTAGAAGACCATTAGGTACCAAAATGAATAAGAGGGGACAACCAGACTCTTGAAATCCCCAAGCCTGGGAAAAGAGACACCTAAGCTCTGCTGCAATACAGAGATGAGGTAGAAGACACAAACTCTACCAAAGGCCCCAGAACAGCCCCAGTCAGCACTGAGTTCCTGAAAAAATACAAAGTACAAGGAAAAAAACCCACAAAAACAAGCACCAGCCCTTTCCTTTTTCATAGTAGCCTTGTGGTTAGAGAATCTTGGGGTCTGGTAGGGCTTGGGATGTTAGGTAAATGTCCTAAACCCCATAGTACAGGTCTTCTAGGTGCTGAGTGGCACCTGACCCCCTGATGTACGTGCAGCTCATTTAAACCAGCGCAGGTCCTTCTTTGTTAAGTGCTGCTCTGGTTGAATTTCTGGCAAGCCAGAAGGTGCATTGCCATACACACATTTGTACACTTCTCCTTAGAGATGTCTCAGCTGACTATTCTGAGTGATGTTGAGATGCAGACTGCGTATCTTGATTTTTATAGGGAAATAAAGCTCCTGCTTATGCTCTCATACTTAACATACCAGGAGAGTCCATCACATTTTTAGGCATTGCTGTAGCCTCTACACACTACTTGGCTTCATGTAAGTATAGTTACAAGAACAGAATGGACAAAGTCTGAATTTGCATCTGTAAAATTCCTTGGTTTTGAAAATCCTGCGTTCCAGACTGCTAAACATTGTGTTTACAGTTTCTGATTCCTTAAGGTATCTCAGTGGCACAGAATGGTCAAAAGGTTGAAAAAATAAAAAAAACCAACATCCCAAAGCCAAAGAACAGAACATCTAACATCCATTTGTCGCTGACCAGAATATTTAATCTTCATCTATGCACTTACTGCATCGATCATCATTTGGATTATTGTAGTAATTCAAGATTTTTAATCTCTGTCCTACATTTAAGCACCTGATTCATCATATTATTTATTTATTCAATTAACTAATTCAAGTGGTACTATAATTAGAGGTAGAACAAAGGTGTAAACATAGTCTGGCTGAAGGTTTTGCAACTCACAGATAGTCAACATTGAATCTGAATTATGTTTTGGC
The DNA here is from genome assembly GCA_013398125.1 of Aegotheles bennettii. Taxonomy (NCBI): domain Eukaryota; kingdom Metazoa; phylum Chordata; class Aves; order Caprimulgiformes; family Aegothelidae; genus Aegotheles; species Aegotheles bennettii. The sequence continues at coordinate 753,864 of VZRW01004389.1, read as the reverse complement.
CACATCTAAGCTTTTAAGGAATGCTACCACAAAGCACTAGTCACAGAAGCACAAGGAATAAGCCATAATCTCCACTGCACCTCTCCTTTCCAAGCCTGCAGGAACAAACGTCTGTGAAATCATTCCCTTTCTCTCTGCCAAGCTGGACTTGGGCAATAGAAATCCCTGTGCTTTCAACAGCTACAGAAACTCCTGTTTAGTAAATCTCCCTGTGCCAGACCACCTCCTTCCAGGTATAAAGGCACCATTCCAAGTGTACCAGTTGAGTTTTCCCTCTGTGTAAGGATAACCAGGTAAGGCAGGTAACTGACTCTCCCATCTCCCTCCTCCTCTTCTCACTTCCCTGCTCCACTTGGATCACTTCTGCCTTTCTCCTCGTTCAGTCTCCAGTCCCAGCCCATTCTGCCTCCCTGCAGCAGCTTTTCTGTAATAGCCCAAACCCCCCAAACAAATCAACACATCTGCTCTTTCTGTTGAAGTGGGACTACTGTGCAGACCATAAATTTGCCAGGAACAAAGTAATTAACTAAGCAATAGTCTAGTTCCCACTGAATAAAAATTCAGTGCTGGTGAATTGTAAAAGACAAGCTGTTGAGGGACCAGAACCAGAAGCCAGCTTGCTCATCCGGTGGCCTGATACATCTAGACCACTATAAATGATTCCTCCTCATTTGCTCTTCTACTGGCTCCACATTATACTGCTGGCTTTTTGTGTTCAAGCTCCAGCAATATAGGTGGAGAGGGGAAAAGTATCTTGGAGAGGAGAAGTATCTTGCCAAGATACTTTTTTCTCAGGAGAATGCCCCATTCATGAGGATATGATGTATTTTGCCTCTCTTACTGAAGCTGTTTCATTGTCCATGAAAACATCCATCAGATCAGGGAATAAAACAGTATTTTTGGCAGTGGTTACATTTGCTCAGTGGATGGAGAGGCAAGAACTGAATCCAAGCTCCTGCCTCCCAAGGGGATGCTGAAACCATTGAGATGTTTCTGTTTGAGAGGTAAGTGTATGTGTGCAGGGAAACAAGGGAACTGTGAGAAGTGGCTGGTGTGTCAAACCTAGATGTTGTGAGATCCTGCAGGACGTTCAACCTAGAATAAGATCCGTGGAGAGGCAAGGCTGAATGCACATTCATCCTCCATGTTTCTAACAGGCAGCTCCCCACCAGAACAACCAGTACCTGCAATTTCCATTGTAGGTGCCCAGAGTTACACCAGACATTGTATAGGACACGTAAGTCCTTCACATCAGCCTGTTATCACTGGCTGTCCTCTCAGGTGTATAAACCTGCCACATCTGTGATGATAGACATGGAGGAGTGAGGGGCAAGACTAAAATGTTTTTCTGTGGCAAAGGAGCATGCTGGTGCACATGCAGGTGCCTGGTGACCAGCCCCTCACAGAGAAGTATGGAACCTGCTCTTCTGTGGATCACACAATGTGATGCCACAAAAGGGTGAGCTCTCTCTTCCCACCACCTTTTGGAAGTTTATTCTTCCTTAACTGGAGAATTGCAACTCACTAGTGACACATCGTAAGGGACAAGAAACAAGTGGTTGACCCTTTCCACCCCTGCCCCTGTCAGGGTAATGCCTTCATCCTGTATGTTCCCTCAGCAATGTATTCATTCATTCACTCAGTTCCTGGTACAAAAACCCTCCACCAAAGCCTGACCTGCACCACTCCCTTCCCCGGAACCCCTGGCACACCGAGCCCCATGCCCAGAAACACCAGGAACTCTTCTCTACCTAGAGTAACATGCAGCAGAATTTAGAGCAGCAGCGTGGACATCTCCTCCCCAGCACAGCCGGTGGCGACAGCAGCCACCGCCTTCTCCCATCTCCATTGTCCTGGTGCTGTAGAGCTCTGGGAACAAGAATGCCCAGAGGAAAAGGTGGAGAGATAAAGCTCCTGCTTATGTCCCTTGGGAGTCCCTCCCAGTCCGTTGGGACTGACCTTGCAGCTGGTCCTCAGAAGGCCTGGCTGGCCCTTTGCTCCTTCCCGCTCAGCTCACGGCTCACCAGGGGAGGAGTGTTCGGCAAGGAACTGAGTGCCTCGCCCTGCACAGCCACACCAGGAACTGCAGCTGGCTGCTTTCCTTACAGATGCACACAGCTGGCCTGTCCCACATCCACGGCAAACCAAACCCACCGTTCCACCTGCCACAGCTCCATCTGCACCGAGCACCATGGGCCGGTGACTTGCCACAGCACAGAATCACAGAATCCTAGGGGTTGGAAGGGACCTCGAAGGATCATCCAGTCCAACCCCCCCTGCCAGAGCAGGGTCACCTAGAGTCAATCACACAGGAA
>VZRW01004389.1:616459-748497 GCA_013398125.1 Aegotheles bennettii | reverse complement strand
GTCACTCTCACAGTGAAAAAGTTTTTCCTGATATTCACATGGAACCTCCTATGCTCCAGTTTGCAACCATTGCCCCTTATCCTATCATTGGTCATTACTGTAAAAAGCTTGGCTCCATCGTCCTGCCCCTCACCCTTTACATATTTGTAACCATGGATGAGGTCCCCCCTCAGTCTCCTTTTCTCCAAGCTAAAGAGCCCCAGCTCCCTCAGCCTTTCCTCACAAGGGAGATGTTCCACTCCCTTCACCATCTTAGTGGCTCTGCACTGGACTCTCTCAAGCAGTTCCCTGTCCTTCTTGAACTGTGGGGCCCAGAACTGGACACAATACTCCAGGTGTGGCCTCACTAAGGCAGAATAGAGGGGGAGGAGAACCTTATCTTAGAATGGTATTTTTAATACATGCTATTGCACAGAAATAGAAAAAAGTGTGTTAAGTGCTTTGAAGCCATAGACTGGCAGGTGCTATATAAGTATTTTTGTTATAATTGCTTAAAGCAGAAGGCTCAAAGGTATATTAAAGGAAAAAAAAGTGGCCCCACCTTCTGCCCTTGGTTTTCATATCTATTTCATAATCAATTCAGCAAGATAAATCACTCACAGAAATAAACCATTCAAACTGCCTTGCAGCACAAAACAAGGGTGATTTTAATCCATGTTAATTTCCCCGATTTACAGTCACAACTGATTCAATTTTGAAACGACCTGCAAAACAGTTTATCCTAGACAAATGTAACTGAAGGGTTTCATAACAAATAAACCTTTTTATATTATCTTCTTTGTAATCAACCCAGATTCTTTTCTGCTTTCATTCCAGTGGAGTTTATTCAGAATATTCTGGCTAGTGGGATGGTGGAAATGGGAAAGATGTCTTTTTTTTGGCGAAAAAGATGATGTGGCACTCAGCAGAACGAGTGTTTGCTGGACCATTCTCATACTATTGTTCCAGGACCTCTAAGGCTTACTTAAAAAACCCAAAGTTTCAGAAAGGCCAGGTGCCTTATATTACATGCTTGAGTGTTTCTTCCTGACCAAGTTGCTTTTCCCATTAGAGATCTCTGTCCCTTTCTCCTTTTGAGGTTTGTTTCCTGTTCCTTTTCATTTCACCTTAGCTTTTCACGCCATGACATTGAAATGGAAAGAGACAGTCATTGCCATGGTTTTCACTCTAAAACTGAACTTCCTGGCTTTTATGGCCTATAATCAATCCCATAATGTCTTGTGATTTCTATGTATGAGTGTCAAGAAGTAAAAGGGAGTTTATTTTGCCTGTATGCAGACAGGCCAACTTTCACACATTAGGAGCAGCAACTAATCATCCACAACATTTCCTTAAGTTTATAGTGCTGGCAGACAGCTGTTTTCATTCTGATACGATGGTTTCTTTGCAGATTCCTGCTACCAGCAGCGCCTCAACCACTTTACTAGTGCTCCATGCACTGCATATCCTGAGCTACTGCCTTTAAAGCTCCTTTCTACTTTACACACAAAAACCCAAACTAGACTGCCAACAAACACTAAGGAGACAGACCTACTGTTACTGTAGCTGTCTGCTGTACCAAAGGGAGACTTCAGTTACCAACACCTAGAACTAAAAGAAAATGATAACATGTAGGCATGCATTCCAGGTCCCTCAATATGAGCTTTAACCTTACTTTTTGGTTTGATTTTTTTCTTCTCCTTTTAAATCTTGCCCATTAAAGAGGTAAAAATGCATCAACTCTACTGTTTATGATATAGGAATTTTTGAAAAAGTGACTTCTATTCTCTGAAAATTAACCAATGTTACTGTAAATACACGTGTCCCACATACATTGTAAATGTAGAGAAGCTTGGGCCTTGCCTAAGTAATCATTGATAACAATATTTAACAGCCTCTTAATCTTTGACTTTATTAATATGGAGCTTGAGAGACTGGGGAAAGCACTCGTCATCTCTGCAATGCTGGCTACACAGCTTTGTCTGTAATCTTCTATCTGCAAAATTGTTCAAAAATGCTTTTGTCTTCAAAGACTTCAAAAGCATGTTCTTGAAGCTGAGAATATGCCCCACTGCCAACCAACAGTCCAAGTATCTGTCTTTAAAGAGAACTAGTGCTGGAAGACCAGCATCTTACACCATGGATAGCGTGAGGCTGACTTCACAAAGACTGGTGTAATGCACCCAGGAATGTTCCCTTTAACCAGTTCAGCCTGATGATTGGCAGCCTGAAGATAAAATCTTCTAGGAATGAAGCATGGGAAAACCTCAACAAATTCTGCAGATCTCTGAACTGCTGTCAGGTCATAAATAGGGGAGAAGAAACAAGTGGATTGGGGGAAGGGGAAGAGCTCCCTTTAATCCATCCCTTAAAGGAATATTTATGATTGATGAGTAAAAAGGTATTAAAATCTGAACAGTTGAAGTATGTTCACTTTCACTCCCACAGATACAGACACATTTGTAATTATGCATATTTGTTCAATACAGTCATGCTGTTTTTAACTTCCATCTAATTACTATACATATGATTACAGTTCCTAGGAGCCCAGTCACAGACCAGAAGGCTACTATGCTAAATGTAGAAGACATGCAAAAAAATGTCTTGAACCCCGAAGAATGTAGGAAATACAACCATTAACTCCAGTGTTGTTTTTCCAGTTGATGCGTCTAATTAAAGTGTAGAGTAAAGACAGTAGCAAACACAATTTAATAAACATAAACACAAAGAACAGATCTTAAACATGGTGTGACTTGCCAAAGCATCTAAATCTCCATACTGCTCTGGCAGTATGAGGCAAGTTACATTTTAAAATTAATTTAAAAGCTTTACGTGCTTTGTTAAAAACCTTACGAACACAGGTTCAGTAAGTAATGGGTGAAGACATTATTTGTCTTTTATGTGAGTGACTGTGCTTACATGAAAACAAGAGCAAGTCCCTAATGGAGGAATTAGAGTGAAATTCTGTGGGCCCTCCATTATACGAGGGCTCAAAGTTGTCAGTTGTGGCCCTATCTTGTGTTACATTTGATGCAGATTTAAAGATGCTGAAGTAAATGAATAAATAATGCTTCTTTTTGAAAGTATCTAATTTAGGGATGTGGTTTAGCAGTGGGCTTGGTAGAGCTAGGTTAGCAGAGTTTGGGTAATGGCTGGGCTTGATGGTCTTAAAGGTCTTTTCCAACCTAAATGAATCTTATGATTCTAATGCACAAAAGAAAACATTTTCCCAAAAGACACCAAAGAGCACTTTCGTCAAGCAACAAAGAGCTCCTTGGCTCTTGCAGAGCTGCTGGGAAGGATTGTCAGAGCCTACTTAACTAGATATCAAAAGATATCCTCTCTTCAGGTGACTTCTCCAATGACTCAGAAGCACTGCCATAGCTCCCGACATGCTCCTTTCCATGACAACAATGGAGTTATTGTGAATGGACAATATCTGCTGCCTCAGCTGAAGAACAGCCTTCAGTCTCAACAACATCTAGTGCAATGTAATGTTATTGTGAGGGTGGGTTTTATAATCAGGTAGGAGGGAGGAAAGAAGGTATATTATGGCCATGTTTTAACTGCTAATCTCAAGGTACAGTATAGCCATACTTGTAGGTGCAAGGCTGGGATGTACAGACAGGCACTGGAAACCAATTTGACATATTAAGTGCATTCCTATTGGGAATGGTGCCCAGTGGCTTGTTTTTAGGACTCAGCCTGCATTAGGCAGAGCATCACTCCATCCCCCAGCAAGATGTGTCCGCACCAGTGAGCCCAGCAAGTGCAACCCCAGCAGAGCTCTGCTGAGTGTGGTCCGTCCCTGCTCCCCTCCTGTGCTTCACTTCCAACCACTGGACAGATTTCCCTCTGTCCTGAGCAGGACAAAGATATCTAGCAGTCCTCCTTCTAAAATCTCAGGGGTCTCCTGCTGTTAGCTATCTTCCTGAGGAAGGCCTCTGTGGCCAATGCCCCAGCAGTAGAAACCTGGGCTCAGAATTAAAGGCAAGAATCAGTCACAGCTGAGGCCCTTCTGTGGGGCCAAATAGCAGCATGCATCCTATCAATCAACTCAAAGTAGGACAGGTAACCCTTGAGAGGCAAGTATTTGCACCCTTCGTATCAGGCAGCTAACCCGCGCTTCTGGCACCCTCTTGCAATCAAAAAGGCCATAAGCCTCTTCTCTGAACTGTCTGCTGGATGCACATGACATTTCTGCATTGGCTACTTAGGGAACCAGAATCCCTCATCTGGAAACTTGAAGGTCTTAAATGCATTAAGTAGATGGTGTGAGTGACTCCCTCCACTGCTTCACCTCATCAGTGGGTTGGAAATTGATGGTGATACATACAGGTGAGATGAGAACAAAGGAAATCAGCTTTATTTCTGGAAGAAGGAAAAGAATGTTCTATTTTTCTTTTAAAGCACGCAGGATTACTGATTCATTTATTCATAGTACTTGGTTTTTAATCTGTCAGGGAATAATGACCCATTATTTTATACTTATGGGAAATGACACTTTCTAGTACCTGGTATTTGCAGCTGTCAAATTATATATGTCAGCATCTGTCACTCTGCAGCAGTGCTTAATGAACAAGTTTTGCATATCCCAATGAGCTTCTACTAGAATGGAGAAAAATATTAACGCTTTTTCAGCAACTGTAGGGGCTGACTCCTTTTTTGGCATATTCATTTCTGCTCCACATAGTCTTACCATATGCAGCCTGGACTACATGGTCTTAGTGGTTGTAACAGGTCTGTTTAAATATACTAACATACAGACTTCTGCCCACAAACTGGGGAATGGAATATCTTCCTTTCCTGGTTCAAACGACTTAATTAAAATAACAGCATTAAAATGGAAGCATGGAATTTCTAACATCATGAGCTGTCAATAAACATTTCAAAACCTTTAAGGTTTTGTCCAGTTAGTTTGAAGTAAAGACAGTCATCTACGGTACTCAGGCCTTCTGTGAGACTGCCTTGTCCAACTTGCAGCCAAAAACTTGGCAAAGGAAAAAGCAATAAGTCACTCATCACATCATAAAAATTATGGGGAAAGCAGCAGACAATCACATATTTACATGTTTAATTTTGCTATCCTAAGAAACTTGGAAGTTATTCAATTATCACAAACAAACCACCAAAATCCTGTCTAGCAGATTATTCCCAGATAAGTGTGGCCATGCAGTGAAATGCAATGCAGAATCTACAGCATCAAATGTCTCTACAGACTTCATATCTCTAATCCGGAACAACTTCATCACTTTCAGGATATTGTGTCTAACCTATAGCTGATCCATACAGAGAGGCAAGACCCTTCCTTGATAGATATTCTTCACACCACCTCACAGAAAGTACCTTTTCCTTTTTTGTCACAAATTCTTTGTATTTTTCTACATTGCAAACTGATACCTGTTTTGTAAAAAGTTATCTGCTGCAAAATACAACAGTTGACTTAGGCTTTATTTAACAACACCAAGTGATCAAGCCCATCATTAGCCCACAGGAACAACTTTGCTTATAAGGCTCATTGCATCGCTGTGATTTATGTAGAGAAAAAAGGAGAGAAGCCAGGCAAGTCAGACAGCAAGGAACAGATGCTGCTGCTCCAGGGAGGAAGCTTATTATTCCCCTACTCAAAGGCATACTAGTCTTTTTTTTTTTTTTTTTTAAATATACAAGAAAGGCTCCCATGGTAACTCATATTCTTCACTAATGAGCTTTCCAGTATTGCCGGGGCTTCTGGGCTCTTCATGTGATCTGCAGACAGGACCTGGACCTGTCTTGGAGGCAAATCTATCCTCAGGCTACAAACTTTGAAAGGGACAACACATGGGACTTTGGTCTAGGCCCTTTGCTGCAGGATGGGCCATAATCTGACCCCTTGATTTTAGGGAGGACAACTATGGTATGTTAAAGCAGCTGTATTTTTCAGTATTGAGTTCTGTGTGTTCCAACATGGTGCGTTAACTTTTCTCATTGGAAATTCAACGGGAGAGAAGTGTTATTTCCTCAAGTGAGTCATGCAGAGGAAAATTCATGATGATCTTATATGATCAGACACAGCTGCTCCTTGTATCAGATGTAAAAAACTAAGTGTTTCACAATCAGAGTCTTTCTATTTTGAAAACGATCCTGTTTGCTGAGATTCCCTACCTGATGCATGGCAGTTGCCAAATCCCTGTGTGCTATAGGTACTTGACAAGTCTGTGAGCCTACATGTTTTTCATGGGTGAGTGAAGACTTAGCAAGAAGTAAGAACAATCCGCCAGGAGCCTATTTCCACCTTGTTTCCTGCTTAGACCTAGTTGTCTTCAGTTCAAATAAAACACCACAAAGGAATGCAAGTTTCTGAATCTTTACTTACACCTAACAGAAACTGATATAAGCACAGTTGAGTTCTGGAGATTAAGTGAAGCTTTCTGTTGATGAAACTGGTGGATGCCACACACAGACAAGACAAATCCAGACACTATGTACAGACAGCTGGGACCTGAAGTGTGAGGGCAATGAGACTCATCATCCTGCATAAAGTCCTAGAAACTAAAGCTGACTCCTAGGTCCAATTTACTCATACACACAATACCTGTATTGTTACACAATACATTTAATCACAGAAATAATTTAAGTTGTTCATTTCATCACACCTTTTTAATAACCGAGCTGAAATTTAGCCCTGATATCTTTCTTTCCCCACAGTATTACGTATGAAACAATATATGTCAATGAGCTAATAGCCAAAGTGGAAAGCCAACTGAAGATATAGCAATACTACAAAGGAAAATAAATCAGTGATGTCATGAGATCACCAAACACTGCTGTTAAAAAAGAAAAATGATCTTCTGAAATTCTCCTTTCATAGTTCCTCTGGCCAAAATTTGTTATCAGATTCAAACTGGATATATGAAATTAATTTATTCCCTGAAAGTCAAGTTTTCATCAAAATTACTATTCTCAAATAGCACTTCTTGGTCTACTTGAAGCTTCCTAGGCTTAAGTCTGATACACCCTAATAGCAGTGATTCCAGTTATTTGTTTTGGAGGTTGATTTACAAAAAGTTTTATCTCAAGCTCTTCATTTATGCTTGTATTGACAATAAAATGTACCAGTATTCACTGTGACTGGAAAAGATCTTAGCAGATATTAGCCATGGGATTAACCTGACTAAATAGATTTCTGCACTGCAGATGTCTTCTACATCTCAACTAATCACCTTTGGCTTCCTCTATATGGAAAGGGAACAGAGGCATTACAGCACAACCCACCTCATCCTAAAGTCGGCATCTAAAACACATAGCCAGTGAATCTCACCATGTATCTAATTCTCTCTGTTAGTGAAGGAAGAAAACATGGAGTAACTAGATGAGCTGTAAGCATCTCCAGGATAGAAATCTAACATAAAGTGAGAGGAATCCCGTCATCAGAAAATATTAATGTGAATCAAGTTGTATTCAGATTTATGGTGATCAGCTCAGTACTTACATGGAAATCTGAGTGCTTGCTGCTCCTTTCTGTCGAATATTGTATGCAGCAGGAACCATCTGATCTGCATGTTCTATGGGAAATAACAGAGTTTGCTAGATCAATAAAAATAAGTAACAAGAAAGCTCAACAACAAAAATGGAAAGTTGAGCTCAGTTGGCAAAAGCTCAAATTAAGGCCCTTCAGTGAAGTCACTGATAGTAACCCATGAAATTAGAGCCACTGACCTGAAGCACAGGCTAGACCTAGCATCACAATAATTTTACCCTTCTAAAATGCTTAAAGACAGTCTTTCCTGTTTTAACTATTTGGACATTAATTCACCATATTTTAGTGCACTCACAAAGCCTTGTTCAATTGGGCAAATCATCGAAGTATAATATAAACCAGCAGTGAACTAATGTAGTTTTTGTGGCATTAAAGACCATGCGTGATAAATTTTGGGTTTTAAATACAACAAATCAGTCATTTAAATTTAATCTAAGCTGCATAATTTCATTCTGCTTCATTAGCCCATATAAACACAATAAAATCTGTCAAATGCAAACAAAAGGCCTCCTGGAGGTGATATTTTAATTGTAATAAAACTGTCATCTAGATTAAGAGGCCAGCTGAACAATTCATTTCTTCATAGAAGTTAATGCTATTCTAGAAAATGAGCGTTAGGTTTAATTTCTCCTGGTGTGCTGGTGCTCAGGAAACAAGAACTTTGTTTCTGCTCTCTACTGCAACCAAGCTGCTCCATGGCCCTAGCATCACATCAGAAGAAAAAAGAGAGGGAAAAAAGGGGTCTAGGTTGCAACATGAAGCTCTGCCTCCTCCTTCAGACTATCACCCCTCACATCAGTGGGAGTTTAGCTTGGAGACGGGATTCAGGGGAAAGCCTTCTAAGCTAGCCAAACATCCTCCAATGTGCTTTAGTCAGGCAGGAGAGGGGGTTTTCCCTGATGCCCCCAGCATGGACCCGGGCACGACAGATGCACACCCAACCTCCCCTGGCATATTGCTTCCCATAGGAGTCCCTGAGCTGTTCCCCCAGCTGGTTTATTCTCTGCAGCACTTGCTGACAAAACTGTACCTGTATTTCTTTCCTGTCCCCAGTAGGACAAATAGTATATTCTTTTCTTGGTTTTCCCCTGAAAATGTTAATATAACTCATGGCTTATTTTAGCTGGCTGAGAAGCAAAACACCCCAATCTCCCACTGATTGGCTTTAATTGTTTGACTAGATGTCTTTCAGCTGGTAACTATGAAATATTCACAAGTGACATAATCTAATTCCAGCTGGGATAGTCAATGATCAGAAGCTAATTTTGCTGGCTTTACCTCCCCCTCCCCTCTCTCCTCCATACACGCTCGTGCTGCTCTTCCATGTTTCATTACTTCACTTGAGACCTTGTTTAGCCTATCCAGGGAGAAAAAGCAGTGAGGGCCTCTTTCATCAGCCTGTTGTGAAAGCACTAACTTGCACTGAAGGGAAAACTCATCTTTTGCAGTAAACAGTTATCTGCAATTATTTACCTTGTCCTTTGAATTTTAATCCATAAAACCATTTCCTCTGTAAAAATAGAGCTGCCTCCTTTCTGAGACAGCCATTTAGCAGCCAGACAGAAAAGCCACCAATGTGCCTTTGACTCTGATTTCTTAATACCACATTTTAAAAAGAAACATCTCAGCAGCTCCTCTAAGTGACAGAAACAGTATAAAACTTTAACAGAGGACAAGAGACATCTTAAATTCTTTACCAAAGAAAAGAATCTGTCAGGAATTTTATGGATATATTTACATTTCTTCATAACTGCTTCTTAAAACTGTGTCAGTCCCTTGGGTTTCTTCATCCCAGGACTGGGTATCTCTGCTGTACTTAGGGGCCAGCAGCCACTCTTTTGTTTGACTAACTGGGCAACTGCTCCTGCCAAAGCCATTAGCAAAAGCCTTTGTAGTTGAGGCAGAAGAGTTACAGCTTTAACTTCTGAAGGCAGAGATTTCTAACACTGAAATCGTTCTGTTTCTGAGGAGCCCTCCCTGTGTCGCCCCAGAGCTGCACGCTTGCTGCCCAGCGTGTGGGAGGGGGCTCAGGGCAGAGATGCCTCCTGTGGGACCCACAGCTGCCCTGCTCCCTATGTCCAGGGGAACACAAGGTGTGTTTGCACAATGGTCCATGGAGCAGGTTAGACACGTCCTAATGATCGCTACAGTCCCCCAGCATTCTCCCTGCCTCAGGCAGTACAAATCCCTCCCTGCCAGGTGTTGTGTCTTGGAGCAGAGAGATCACCCATCTTCCTACAACTCAGCTGGAGATTTTTAACAGGAGAAAGGTCTCAGATCAAACCCAGTTCCAGAATACAAAGTGCCATATTGGCCTTACTAGAAGAACTAGTGAAGAAGTTTTTCACACACATAAGATATTTAATGTATCCAAACCAAAACATTTCCTTGTCCCTTTGAATTTCACTGTTAAGGTTTTCTTGGCCCCCAGAGAACTCTCTAATCTTCAGAAGTGAAAGGCCAGTGTATTAAAATAAACATCCTGAGGGGTTACCAGTTCACTGGATATTACTCTTGTTTTGTAGATGAAGGGAGGGTAAACACTGTTTGTTTATGGAAAAAAAAACCCAAACAAAATAAGCCATAAGAGACAATGACAATTTTAATGAGTTCAAGATGATGCTTCTCTGTTCCCGAGGAACACAGCCAGGCAGAGGGCAAGATGGATGGAATGGAGGAGAGCTTCCCACCACAGCTTGCCATCTCGTGTCCTCCAGTACACCTTGAGCTCACCTCCTGGTTACTCATCCCTGCTCAGCACCAGCTGGGCTTGGAGGATGGAACAGGGGGCTTGGGCATCCTGCCACCTGCATTACCCTACTCTGCCAGCAGGCACCAAAGCCACTCCAGCACCAGTGCTGCCGTGGCACCCCACCATTCCCAAATGTCTGTGTTTACAGAATCCAGGCTAAACCTGTAAGCCATTACAGATAATTTCAACCTCCAGTGAAAACATGAAGACAGTCTCTACACTGGCCTCACCCCAGATTCAGCTGGGAGTGGGGTGCAGAAGCACATACTGGCCCATGCCCCTTCCTCTTCCAGCCTGGCCATCTGCCTGTAGACTGTAAGACCCGATGCACAGCTGAAAGCTGAGATGCCACCAAACAGCTCTCCATGCCACCCTGGGTGCATCTGCACAGAGAAGTGCAGCCAAGCCCAAGACATCCCTGTTTTGAGGCTGCTGAGCCCCCAAAACCAGCTTGGATCCAAAAAGCCTGTGAAGTGCTTTGCCTGACATAGTCCACCTGGTGTCTTTCCATGCTAACATGATCGTATAACTTTAGGAAGGGAGTTTGTTTTTAGCTAGCCACTTCAGATAGGAACCTGTATAAACACAGCCCTGTGCAAATGTATATAGCCTGTGCAAATATTAGGATATTATGCATGCAAACAACCATATCATTTAGTTCTCTTCAAAGTCAAAGGTCCTCAGAGCAAACATTGATAATGGCTAATGTGAGAGCATGATGTCATCTTCCCAGTAGAATTTAAAGGCAGTAGTGAGCAGTGGTAAAACTTAGCTTCCGAAGACTTGGTTTCAAAATGTATAATCACAGAGGCTATTGAACTGTGGTTGTTTTATGTGGAGCTGGGAGTGGTTTACTAAAATAGAACAGAGATCAAATAAATCGTCTAATGCCTTTGGACTTTATGAAGGTACTACCATCTGAAATCAGTTGGTTTAAGTCATTCATAAAAAGATTATGATTAGAAAACATTCTTTGTGCTGCCTTCTGTTTTCTTGGAGTTTAAAATTACCGTTTGTGTGGGCCTTTCATCCAGCAAGAGAGAGGTGAAATAATTTCTACACTTTTTTATAACAGGAGGTAGTACTAAAAATGAATGCAGTTATAAATCCATCATAAGAGTTTTCAGTTTGTCACAGCTAGTTCTTCCTAAAATAGCTGTGAGTCATTTACACTCTCTTTGGCATATTACAATTTTTACCCATTGGGAATCTTCATACACTCATTCATGAACCTTTTGATTTAATGCTAGAATCCAACCAAAACAGCAAGGTAGCAACCAGCCATTTCCAACTGGTTGAAATTCAGCAAGTTTTTACTCTGGTTGCTGAATGTAGCTGCAAGTCACTTGAAGCACATGTGTAATTAGAATTATGTTTGGCAGTGTTAGGTAGAGTACCAGCACTGATACCTTTAAACATGGTATTCGTGACTTCTTTAGAGGTGTAACAAGGTCTATTAAATGTATAACAAAATTTCATTCCGCTACATACAAACTGATGTAACTCTGCAGTTTAGCAGCACCAAGAATGCTGGGTTTGTTCTGCAGTTCAGAGGAAATACCTCTGGCCATATCATGCTGGATATTACATATCTAACAGATAAGATATTTTTCGATTGCAGGACCTCCAAATAAAAGTTAAATCAGTGATATCTAGATCAGTACTAACGAGTAGTCTCTCTTATCTTCTGGCAGTAGAGCATCATGTTTTAAAATATTCAGTGCATGTAAGATATGATGTAAAGAGCAGCTCCTGCTAAAATAAGTTAAAACTTTTTGTACAGGTATCATTGGATCAAGATTTCACCAATATGTCAAATGTAACTGTTAGCAACAGAATTGAGAAAGTCTTTTCCAATATTGTGACCATATGTGAGGTTTTGGTTTGTTTCCCAGCCAAAAAGGAATTGCAGAATCACATTTTCTAAAATTTCAATTTTCCAATAGCCTGAAGTATTTTTTGGGGGGCAGGGAAAGAAGAAGAAAAAGGGAAAAAAGGAAGACCAATAGAATGGAAATAAAAGGGAACACTGGCAAGGGCTGTTTTCGTAGAATCATAGAGTGTTTTGAGTTGGAAAGGACCTTTAAAGATCATCTGGTCCAACTCCCTGCTATGGGCAGAAACATCTTTCACTAGACCAGATTGCTCAAAGCCCCATCCAAACTGACCTTGAATACTTCCAATGATGGGACATCCAAAGCTTCTCTAGACAACATGTTCCAGTGTCTCACTACCTTCACTGTAGAAAAAAGTCTTCTTTATATCTAATCTAAATCTACCCTCTTTTACTTTAAAACCATTTCATCTTGTCCTATCACTACAGACCCTGGTAAGAAGTCTCTCTTCATCTTTCTTATAAGCCCCCTTTAATGTTGAAAAGTCACAATTATGCCTTCCTGTAGTCTCCTTTTATGCAGGCTGAACAACCCCAACTCTCTCAGCCTATCTTCACAGGAGAGGTGCTCCAGCCCTCTGATCATTTTCAAGCCTGTCCTCTGGACTCTCTCCAGCAGCTCCATATCCTTCTTGCACTGGTGATCCCAGAGCTAGATGCAGCTCTGTTTTGTGACAAAACATCTTGTTATCAGCTAACTGAATAAGAGTGCACCTATGAAGGAGGAGTCTAGTAATGACAGAAGGGAAAGCTAATGTCAAGGCCAGCATTTCTTCCCTGAGCTCTTTCTAACCTCTCCCAGCATCATATGTGTGATAAAGGAGGTATTCATTTCTTTCAGCAAAATTTATTCTGTCTATAGATGCTTAAAAGACAGATTTTAACTTTACGTATATTCATAGAGATATTTCAGTTTTAGCAGACTTTAATATGGTTCACTGACTGCACGTGAGAACAGAATTTAATGGTGAACTTTTTGTATATACAATGGGAGTGCCATAATGAAACATAGGTCAAAACCAACAAAATCTAGCTGAGAACTCTCCTGTTTTGTTTCACCCCCACCTTTTCATGGCATAGTGCACAGGAAAACTCCTGGACTCAAACCAATCCTCATCCATCATCTTGGAAATGCAGAAGCAGAAGTGTTGTGGGAAAATTCAAAGGTCTGATTTTTTCAGTTGGACTTGGATTTAACAACAGCTGGAATTTTCCTTCCAGATAAGCCAGTGTGAAAAAAATATACAAGTGAAATCTGGAACAGATACACAGATACCCTAAAAATAATTAACAATCACAGATCTATCAAATATTAGGTGTGATTAAATTAAAGGACAATACAGTTTTACATCTTGAAAGCTGAGAATGTAATTATTTCTGTAAAAGGCAGTTATACTAACTTTTTAATTAATCTATTTTATAACAGAAGGGTTAGAAAATCCTTAAAAACATTAAAAAGGGTATATTCAGGGATTTCCAGTTGTTCCAAAAATTTTCTTAATCCAGAACTGGACACCACATACTTTATAAAGAAAAGAACTGAAAGCAGCTTGTGCCTATTATGTGCTCTACAGTAGTCAAATATCTGTCCAGAAGAAAAAAAAATGTACTTGAAGAAAAAATACCTTTCTACTAAAGAAAATTAAGGTTCATATGTTATTGAAGATTATTAAAGCTGGGCTCAATGCCATGTTTTGCCTTAATCCTTGGGATTCCAGTAAAAGATTGATTGTTTTTTCCCCAACAATTAAAATCTCCTACTTTCTTACCATCATGCAGAATGATACTAGTTACACTTGTAATAAATTGCTTACATTTTTCTGAGCATGAGGTCTGTTGATTTTGTAACACTAAGCATTTTCTTTCTTTTTTCTGTCATGTATTTTTGGCTATGACAAGCCATACGAAACGTGTCATGTATTTGCTATATGACAAATTTGCTATTCTTAAGGAAAACCACACTGGCTATGTTGGAGGTATAATATGTGGACAGGGGCCATCATTCTGTGGCTTTACCTTCAAATTTTTTATGGTCTTTGCTTGCAAAGACAAAAAATTTTGCAGACAAAGCTACTTCTCTGAAAAACTGAAGTATTTTGCTTCGGATGGAGGATAGAACAAAGTCCCCAGCAGAAAAAACAGCACTGCTGTGTAAGAAGCAGTTGTATGTGACTAATTTAATGGATCCACAGTTTATTTTTCCACCTGTGAAGCACTACATACCATAGCCCTTTTACTCTTTAGCTTTATGCCCACTGTTCTTGTCTTGTCCCACATCTCTTTTCACCATTTTCTCTGAGTAGTTCATTGGAGTCCTTGGAGAAGCTGCCTTTTCTTGGCCAGCTCAATGCAAGAGGGACAGAGCTGCAACTTGAGAGGGCAATTCAGAAGGTCCTAAAACAGGTGTCCAAGAGAGGTGGCTGAATTGCCCTCTAAAGGTTCTTAACCTTTTTTTAAACAGAACCTGAAAGTTAAACCAGCCCATCTTCCAGGCAAGTGAAGATGGTTCTCACTTGGAGTAAACAGTATGGGCATAAATAACCTGTCCTAAGCTGGTGAAACCTGCTACAGTAATTCATCTGGGCTTCAGACAGGCTGAGTTATAGAGTTCTGGTTGTCATAACACATGAGGTTGAGAAGAGCTTCAAAGCAGCTATTTCCCACTTAGACCCTGGCAAAAATTTGGTCAAAGTATGAAGGCTTGCAAATTAATAATTCCCAGATGGGATGAGAGGAACTGGTAACAAAATCTTTTATTTATTCCTTCACCTCTGTTATAAGTTAGGCATGGATAACCAGTTCAGAATGGCCATCTAACCTTTAAACTGATACAGTTATGTCCATTTTTCATCCACGTTTCTAGCTGGAAGAAATCCTATGAGCTGATTTGGTGAGTTCCATATGCAGAGTGACTGTCATATCAGATCTGACTATATCTCTCTCAGACAAAGCCCATAATGGTCCAAGAAAACTGTGGTGGGAATCAAAGACCAACTGTGTGGAAAATTCAATGCTTTTTCAACATTTGCTGTTAGACCTTAGTGTAGTCAAATCTTTTTAGCCTCTATCCCACCGTTTGGCAGTTAAGAAATTTCATACCTCCCCGACATCAGAAGTTGCTGAGTTGTTCCTGCTCTTTGCAGCACCTTACATGTGTTGAAAAGTGTGGTGGTGCACTGGGAAAGCAGTGCTGTTCACACAGCTTGATCCCTGGCTGCTTTCCTCCTGTTTAATGTAGCTGTAAATGTATTCATTATCTATATATGTGCAGAGAATCCTCGATAAAGAAATTCCTTCACAGACCAAGTAGTTAGGGACCATGGGTGAAAGAGTGAGCTGCTCTGCCTCATGTTTTTCAGAGATGGGAATATGTGAGCTGTGGGAGCTTGAGCTAAGAAAGCTTCCTGGAGATAAACTTCTCATCTTGCACAGGTTGTGATTGCTGGCTGAGAGACAACAGATGCCTCTGGTTGGAAATTGCTTTCCTAAAGACTACTTCAGCACCTCAGGTCATTGTAAAACTTCCACTCATATTCCCTGCCTACAAAGTCCTCCATATGAAGCTTCTAAGCTTTGCATTAGTAAAGCAGACCTGTGTACAGACTGAGTGCTGAAATCTGCATCCAGGATCTGCTTTGTCTTGTGTGTTTTTTAGTAACTCATTTACCGAAAAAGGTGGGGATATCAGCTGAGCTTCTGCTTGTCCTCTTTATTGCACAATTCAAGTAGCTCCAAGTCAACTAAAAGGATAGGAAGAAAATTCCAAAAATTAACATTGCTCTAAAAATGCTAATACAGTCTTTGGTGAGTTGAACCATAAGCCTCTTCTAGGCTCATGTATATTTCTTTTTGAAAATGTATGTGCGAAAATGTGTACATATTCTTTCCTGCCTTACCCAAGATATTCTCAGCACTGCTGCTTGCGTTAAAAATTCTCTTCCTTCAATCATTTTTTAAAATAGTCTCCCTGAAGTAAGGAAATGGGGAAAAAAAAAAAGAGGGAAAGAGTTTTATTAAGGGTTCCTCTCTCCTGTCATCTGGGGATTATTAGTTTACAAACCCTCAACCTTTGACCTGGTATTTTTGCTCAAGTCTGAGTGAAGAACAGGCTCCCTTTGAAGCTCTCCACATCATGTACAGAGGAATGCAGGATTGCCAGCACTTTGACTTTTTAAAGCCTGGATGAGTTATCGTAGCAGGTTTCACTGGCTCAGGATGGGGGCAGGGCTCTTTCCCCTCATGATCAATCAGGAGGGATCCATCTCATCTAATTTTTTGTCCTCTGTAAAAGCTTTCTATCTATTCTCAGTATTCATCAAGGCACCCTCCATGAAGACACGTAGGCACCCAGAGAGGGCATTTCAGCTGACATGATAGGATGTGCCTGGAGGTGATTATTTCTCTCCACTGAATGCAGAGGGAGACCAGACAGAGAAAGTCTGATGAGAAAAAATCAGCCGAGCAAAGACTCCAGTCTATAGCCTGGAGAAGAAGGCAAAAATCTTATTTTTTCAGTGTTTGAAAAAACTCTGGTACCCAGCCCTGCCACACTCAGCCATCCAGACAAAGGATTTGGGAATAAAGACTATTGCTCCCAAAGAAATATATATATTATATATATTATTTATATATATATTTATTATATATTATATAATATATATAAACATTTTTAGACAAGTTCAGTATAAATTATTAACAATAAAATCTCAGTTTTTTGTTTTTTCTGGTTCCAAGTAAACACAGAAGGATGAGGGAGTCTTATTTCTTATAACTTGAAAAAAAATAGTCAAATCTTGGTGCTCTAAACAACATTGCCAACTTTCACAATTTCTGACAGATCTCGTAATTCACACTAATAAATGTCTTGAAATCGTCCAATATGCAAGACTTTTTTTAACAAAGAGAAACTATTTTAGCCATTATGATTACAGACAGAAGCTAAAATATACATACGACTGAAGTGCACTTTAAAAAGTAATAAATACTAGAATATCCTGTATTAATTACTTTGACATGTACATTCTGCTCAATTCTATTTTGTTGTGTTCAGCTTGATTCTATTCTACATACTTAAATTAAGACTCAGCCAGGTGGTAATGTCTACATGTTTTCTGAATAGGGAATGAATAAATTAAAACAGAATCAAGATCACAAGCAGTGCATATAAAAGCAGCCGTGCATGAAGAGGTAAACATATTCTGAAGGAGATATGTAAGAACAATAGCAGTTTCCCAGTTGCTTCACTGTGTATTTAAAAGATACTACTCCAAGGACCTATGTTTTCCCATGAATACATATATCAGTAAGCATATATTTCAGAGATAGGAGCTTCATTCCTATGAGTTAGTGCAGAGGCAAAAAAAAGGTATTGGGTGAGAAGAATTAAAGCTGTTGTTTGGAATGACATATTTATAGCCATTTTGCTATACTGGGAAATTAAAATTTTTGTACTTGGATTATTCATTCCTACTTTGAGAAAGGACAAATGGGTTACCCTCTAACAAGGACGTAGCAAGTGAATCATAGTCTTACAAATCTAGGACTGACTGAGTTTGAAAGGAGAGTGCCTTTATGAAAAACAAACAGCCCAGAGTAATTCCCACTTCTCCCTGCCTTATTCAAAAGGAAACCCCTAGTTTGGTGCCGTACAATACATGAAGTTAAAGAGCTCAGGAGCCCTGTGTGATGGGACCGACACCACGCTGGAGCTGCCTGGAATGGTGTGCGGCCACGCATGCACAACTGGCCCCTGGGTCACTCCGTCCAGCATGCGCCAGCCTGGGACACCAGGCAGCTCTTCCCTCCTCCCAGCCATCCTCTTCAACAGCTGTCAGGTATAATAAGGCTTCCAATTTGCAGCACAGGCTGAATGACAAATCCTCGTATGTTTTATCCAGGAAATATCGCCAAACCAGACAGAAATTCACTGTATTGCACAAGACAACCTCGCTAATGCACTGAGGCTGAAATGGAGACAGTGCTGTCAAATGTGGTAGGAGAGGGAAAAAGCTTAAAAGGCAGCACATTTGGGAATACTAACAGAAAGGAGGCAGACATGCCAATGAGTGCAGCTGAACACCTTTTAACCAAGAGGGAGCCAGGAATAGTAGCAATGTCCCAGAAGGCAAAAAAAAATCCCTTAACTACTAGGATTTATTTGATACTAACATATCTTTAATATAAAAGACAAACAAAACTTGAACAAAACAGTGGCCTGTTATGCTTGATCTTTTTGGTAAAATGTGCAGTTCTTGTCAGAAAGGGAAAAAATAAAGACCCTAGCTTCAAAGACAGAAGGTTTGATAGTAGCTAACTATAATGTATTGACTTTTCTGGCCCTTGACCCTGTCACACATTAGGTAAGCAAACTCTTGAGAGGGTCAAGAAGAAGTTTCTATTTGAAAGTAACACTGCTTTTAGCTTCCTTCCTGCAAAACTGCATGTGTTTTGTTTGAATGAGATTTGTTGGCTGAGGTACACTCTCTCATGGCATCATCGCCATTGCTTTAGAAAGATAAAAGACAGGGGTGAAATACTCCTGGCTTTCTTCTAACAGCAAATGAAGAGTGGTGGCGGCTTTATGGTATGATATGGGTGGTGTGGATGTATTGTCTGAAACTGACTCTCAAACTGGGATTCATTGTACCTGACTTGAGATATCTGCTGTAGAAATGTTTATACCTGGCTTGCTCACCATTACTGGTTTTCAGAGTCAGATAAAAGAAAGAGGTAATCCTAGGATTTGGCTCTCATAGCATGCGTAGAAACATACCTTATGACCAATTTCCAGATGAATTTCACCTGTCAAGTCCTTGCTAGGTAATCAGCCAGATGACCAACTTTGATGTAAACATTTGCATCTGGTCAGATAAATCACATCTGAAAGTCCTGCTGGCTGAATTCCTAGTGTAGTGTGGAAAAAGTGCACTAAAGTCTGAAAAAAGATAAAGGAGTTTAGAAAGTTGCTGGAATTTTAAAATGTACCTCCCTCATTTAAGAGTACAAAATCAAGTTACTGGAAACAAGTCTTCCTTCCTGGTTATAAGGCACTTCAACATTTTTCCAAATATATTATTTTATCCTTGATATTTGATTACATATGTAAACATGTTGCCCTTTGTTGAAAGCCATCAGAAAAAAATCTGTTGTTGAAATGAAAATGGATCTCTGCAAGAAGAAATGAATCACTGGCTCTTGTGCTCCTGGATTGTTTATGAAATTTTTCTTTTCAAAAGTGTACGTATTCTCCTACAGGTTTGTGTTGTTCCTGACTTGTTGCTTGGTAACCTTAATTTCTGATTACCATCTAATTTTAAAACCTGTAATCTGAATGCAGTAGACAAATGGCTGATGCAACTGATAGGTCAGTGTTGCATACATTGGACACGGCCCTTGAGTGTGGAATATTTATTCTGACATTTAGAATGCAGTTTTGATGCCGTGTCTGCCCTGAAACTATTTGAAGCAAATCCTGATGTCCTTATTCTGTTTTATTACACTTGTTACTAGACCACTTCAGTCCTACACTGAGACTTCTTGCTACAGAAATGCACTACTTTAGAATGTAACATTCCTTACTAAAAAGCATATGTACCTTACACATTTCTAAAGCAAGTCCCAAAAGGTTTAGGCTACTTTTTCTTCTCATCTCAAACCAGTTTTGTTCATATCTTCCCAATAAATTTTTTATACTATTTCTTGTCTTATATGATTATATTAAGAAGCAGAGAAAAATCAATATGAAGTGGCTAAAATAGTAATATTAAAGAGTTAAAAGCTATTTACAGGGAAGAAAGCATTTAAATTAAACAGACCAGGTGAAAAAGAAATACAGTGCATCATGCACAGAGAATGTGTTTATTGGAGTAGTCCCAGTCCCAGATCAAAGATATTGCAATAGTGGCTGGAATCCATGAAGTGTTTTCAGTGCCAGTAAATGTTTCACTAAACCATGCAGGGAAGTCTGGGATGTTCTTTTCCAGTATCATATTGAAAGAAGAAAAAAACTCCAAAAAACCAACCCAAACCAGAAGCTGTTAAACCTCTGATCAGGATTTCTTCTATCCTATAATATACTAGGAGACCGTTCTTTCAAACACAAATTCTGATATGAAAGGAAAAAACAGGGGAAAAAAAGCTGGAATAAATGCTGTCTGCTTAAGAGCAGCCAAAAACTGCGTCAAGAGACTCGATATCAGAACCATGAGCAATCTCACATGAGTGCAGATCAAGGGAATGACTTGGAGGCAAGACCTTGTGTGTGTTTACTGTTACCTGCAGTTCTCTTTGTCAGAGAGGAGAAAGGAGTCCTAAACAAGAACCTGTGCATGCTGAAGACGTGTCCAGAACAGAACATGGATAGGGCCTTATCAGCTTTGTTGACTTTGTCTGTGTGTATGTGGTAGCTGGAGCTTATAAGCTTGTCAAAAGGAAGGAAGTGGAAGACAAGAACTGAGGAACTCCGGTGCTGAGATTTCTACTAAGTTGCCAAGGTCAGTTTGGGCTACTGGAATCAAAAGTTAGGGAATAGGGATTAATTTCTGAATTCTGTCCTCTTTGGCGATGGACAAAAATATGGACAAACAACCCAAATGTATGGAAATTACATGATCACACAGCAAAGCTTGAGAACCTGCATATATGGAAGACTGTCCCCATTCATCTATACCTCGTTCTGCTTTCTGGTGCCTCTGGCATGGCCACACCTTAGAGCAATGCTATAGAAACTCATTTTTGCACCTGTCTTGCAAATCATCATATTAAATACCACTTTCCCCAGGTGAATATCAGACACTGGTAACCTGTAGGAGTGTAAGCACAGCTACTATGCTTTTACTATGTTTTTGCAAGATAACTCTCCTATTTCCTCTACTCTTCTATCTTTGATCACTTGCTTTTGTTCCTGATATCAGAGTCAAAATATCTTTGCCTGGGAATTTTATCAATTTATGGTCTCAAAATTGCTTCTTGGCCCAAGCCTCTCTGTAGCATTTGGTATCTACTGAATGACGGAGAACAATGTGACTGAAAACGAGGGTGAAGTCAAGGCTAGATAAATTACTGCACACTGCTAGATTGAATGTACCATTCTGAGTTTGCAAACTGCTACTAAGAGGCATTTTAGATTTTAATTCCTCCTACCTAACTCGAGAGAGAGAGAGACTTCCAGGGGCAGTTCGTCAATTCCAAATATAGTTTCTGAGGTAGTTTGGTCTGGACTTCTAACTGGCTGACCACCAAAAGTAGCACTGTTTAGACCATGCACCCTCTCTGCACCTAAGGTATTGCTATGACTAATTAGGCTGAGATTGTTTACTGTGCAGGAAGTTTAGGAAAAAAAATTTTTTTCCATGAAAGAGCTCTTCAGTTTATGGCCAGCACTAGCAGTATGAGCAATATCACCAGTTATCATAAAGCTCTTCAACACAGTAGTCTCATGGGTCATTTTAATATTTGACCTCATCTTCATTTTCTGCAAAGGTAGCCCAGTAATCAGGTGTTTGGTATCATCGAACCATAGAATCATAGAATGGTTTTGGTTGGAAGGGACCTTAAACATCATCTGGTTCCAACCCCCCTGCCATGGGCAGGGACACCTCCCACCAGATCAGGTTACTCAAAGCCCCATCCAACCTGGCCTTGAACACTGCCAGGAAGGGGGCATCCACAACTTCTCTGGGCAACCTGTGCCAGTGTCTCACCACCCTCACAGGGAAGAATCTCCTCCTAATATCCAATCTAAATCTAACCTCTTTCAATTTGAAACAGTTTCTCCTTTTCCTATCACTCCATGCCCTTGTAAAAAGCGCCTCTCCAGCTTTCCTGTAGCCCCTTCAGGTACTGGAAAGCTGCTATAAGATCTCCTTGGAGTCTTCTCTTATCCAGGCTGAACATCCCAAACTCTCCCAGCCTGTCTTCATAGCAGAGATGCTCCAGCACTTTGATCATCTTTGTGACCCTCCTCTGGACTCATTCCAACATCTCCATGTCCAGACCTGGACACAGTACTCCAGGTAGGGTCTCATGAGAGTGGAGTAGAAGAGGAGAATCCCCCCCCTCGACCTCCTGGTGACACTTCTTTTGATGCAGGCAAGGGTAACATTGGCTTTCTGGGCTGCAAGCTCACACATGATTGAACTTCTCATCATGTTGAGCTTCTCATCAACCAACATCCCCAAGTTCTTCTCCTCAGGGCTGTTCTCAATCCATTCTTCACCCAGCCTAGATTTGTGCTTGGGGTTGCCCAGACCCATGTGGTGGACCTTACTCTTGGCCTTGTTGAACTTCATGAAGTTTGCATGGGCCCACCTCTCAAGTCTGTGAAAGTTTCTCTGGGTGGCATCCCTTCCCTCCAGCACTTTGACTGCCCCACACAGCTTGGTGTCGTTGGCAAACTTGCTGAGGGTGCACTTGATCCCACCATCCATGTCACTGAGAAAGATGGTAAACAGTGCCGGTCCCAATACCGACCCCCGAGGAACGCCACTTTTTACTGATCTCCACTTGGACATCACACTTGGCTTGTATCTCTTTGCTTACAGCTTTAATTCAGTTCTAAAGAACATGTACATATCTAAACTGTTTGGAGCTGTCACTAATCACCTTTGCATTTACCTTCACAACTCTGTTCATACATAAATACTACCTGCATGGGCCTGAGCAAGTGGGGCTGAATCTAGTCACTAAGCAAATATCTCAGCAGAGACCATAGAGATCTGGCAACCAGTTCAGCCACCTGAAGAAGCCAAGCCCTTGTTTCAGGAATGAAATACATAGATTCAGTAAGAAGCTTCAAGATGTAATTTTTTTAAAGCTCAAAAACATCTAATTCATCTGTCTTGATTTCAACAGTTAGGAGTGGACTGAGATTAGAGGCAGTAGTATCAAAACTTCACACAAAAAAAACGTTCTCACATGATATCTCACATGATATTCAGAGAAAACTAATACCAGGAAATCTTATAGGAAGGTTTGTCCCATGAAGATATTTTACAAGACTCTCCAGCCAAAGAAGACAAAATTAGTATCATGAAAATCATCCAAGCAAAACTATGTCTTGTGCCCTTTGGAAGTTCATCTACTGCTTCTGCATCTCCTAGGCTTAAAAAAAAGAAGTGATACATAACTTAGTTTTTGTGCTGGTTTTGTGATTCTTCTAATAACTAACATTTCCTCATTAAAAGAATGTCTTATTTTACATTTTGATTTATTAATTACCCATGTAGATCTCAGCTTGCTAAGACTCAGTATGAAAACACGGGGCTCTAAAAAAGAGCCATTTGGGTAGTAATATCAACGAAAGGTATTTTGTCTGGGTTTTTTTCTGCCTTCTTTGCTTTTGGGCAGGCAAGCATATTGGCCGAAACAAACCACACAGGTTTGTCACTGAAGGTCTCTTTGAATTCAACCAGCTGTTTTCTACGGAGGTTGTGCAAAAATTTGGTGTTCAAGAGCACTGTTTTTTCTCCAGCAGCTTAGTCTGTTTCCAGCAGAGGTCTGTGACTGGGGAACCACATTAAGACCTGCATTTGCATGTTTCCTCATGCAGTGTTTATACAGACCATCAGGTTTGGCTAGAAATTGTGTCTTTCATCCAAGAACATCTGTTAATAAAAGCAGAGCATCTTGGCAAGTACAGTACCTGTGAGTGAGGTTCATCTCTCCTGACGTCAGATAGTAACAGTGAAAATATCTGCACCTGAGATTACTGAACTGTCTTAAGCTTTGTTTGCAGTCAACAGAGAAAGCCTCTAGGGTGTGACTCATCAGGCTTACTTTAGATTTTACAAAATGATGAATTGCACTTACAAGAACATCCTTCTCTCTGTTGACTGCAAAGTGAGCCTGGAATGTTTACCTCAGTTGTAATTATTCAGTGCTATAGCTCGTATCATAAAAAGAGAGAAATGAGGAAAGAGATGTCTTGTTGGAATAATGTCTCATAATATAAAGGCCAGTACTGGTACTTCAGGCCTCATAACTAATACTTCTGACTATGATCTGTATACATAGGACTCAGTATTTCTGCTGCCTCATTTTAACTTGATTCTTGGGTCACTTGTAACAACCTATTAATTGCACTCCTGCCTCTTGTGGCAACTGTTGGCCCAATTGTCCAAAAGCGGTAGGATCTGATTCACAACCTTTCTTGACCTCTCATTAGGATTACAGCTGGGCTCCAGTTTATCAGCAACAGTCTGAAACCATTTGAATCAGTGTTGACCCCCTCAGCCAAGCAAGCAACCCTATTAAAATTAATGAGATGGCAACCCTTTAAGAGCAGGCAAGACTGACTGATGGGGAAGCTACCTGATGGCAGCAGAGTCTCTTGACAAATCAGATGCACTCAGGTGTCTTGTCAACTTTGCACTCACTTTATTTTCCCATGCGAGCCACCAAAAATAGACACTTCTGCTTCATTCCACCTAGCACTCACTTCCTCAGGGTGAGCAACTTCCCAGAGCAATCCAGTCTTATTACTCTTAAAGGATCATACAGGAATTGGGCAACTATGCTGTGACCATGTAATTCTGACAATTTGAAGGAACAATTTGTAGGAGAGTGAGACGAAAAGAAAACGCAAAAATAGGAGGTGGAACTTTTCTTAAAAAGCTCTTATTCCACAAGAAATAAAGATGAACAATATTTTTAATCTGTGTATTTTTAAAAGCATGTTGATTGTTTATGTCTGTTGAAAGCTCATATTGAAAATAGTATGTTTCTGAAGAATGTAAAAAATCTGAGGTAACAGTGGTGTCTCTGGACAGTTGCACTTGAGCACTTCATGTTCCTCTACTCCTTAGTTGGTTAAGTTTGTCTTTCTTCAAAGCACATCACAGCAAGGGATTCCTTTTCTACTAAGAAGTAAGAAAATGAATGATCATGGAGATTAAGTGTGATAAAGAAGAAAAGTTCGAATGACGTTTTTTCAAATTGTCATAGATGCTGTATTGAATGAAAGCTTTTTTAAAACACAATATTTCAAACCAACATTATTTTTCTCATGAAAAGAGAACCTCTGTCCTCACACAGCTCTGTTTGGCAAGCATTTGGAAATGCTATGGAATGGCCTACAGAGTCCGTGCACATACAGCCCTGATTTACCATCCTCTCTCATGTCTTCCATGGCTTGGTATCCCACCTCATGAGGTATCACACCAGACAAAAGAGGTCGTTTTCAAAGGAGTATGCTAAAGACTTGAGTCCATTAACTCTTAGAATTAGGTTAGATTAACTCCACTGAACTAGTAGAAAATGCCTGACATGTTACTGGGGTCTAATTCTGATCCCTCAATAGGTAAGAGCCCTGCACGAATTGGACATTGGATGTTCCTGTTTCTTGGCTGATGATAAGTGCTGCTGATTAGAGAATTCCTCTGGTTAGCATCAGGGACAAAGTTGGTGGTCTCTGGTTTCCTTCAGCTTTAATCCTTTAGCTGGCCAGGAAAGCTATTTCAGAGAGCATTAGGAAAGAATACACGGAAAGGGGACAGAGGCCTTGGTGCTATGCAGCTTTCAAACATCCAAGAGAACAAATATTTTGCAGGGGACCTCTGAAAGGGTGCAGTTTATGGGAAACTCGTGAAAGCTTTCACGCAGGGGGATTGACTCCATGGTAAACTGGTGGAGAGCTAGAGAAGTAGCTCAGAGCAAAAGTGGCTTACGTTTCTTATCAAACACTCCAAGGTTATTGCAAACAGTCTCACACATTTGTGCTGCAGGGCTCCATTAAGAGAGATTCCTTCTCCAGCAACCCACTGCTACAAGTTTCTCTCAATAGCTTTTTCTCTGACCCTCTGGGTAATTGCACATGACCTATAATTACAGAGTTCCTTTTTTCTTTATTTTAATTCAGTGAACAAAAGTGTTTGCCTTAGGTTTTTGAGACTCAGTATCTTATCTTCAGGGGCTGACATTAATATTTAAATACCCTGTGGACTGGGTTACCTTTATGTTTTGTACATAGGCAACCTAAAAGAAAGGGGGGGAAAAAGGCAAAAAAAGCAGCAACCACAGGATTGCTTTCAATCGTTAAACAACCTGGATCATAATTAGACACCAGTGCTTTTTGCAATTGTCTTAAAAAGAAATTTTCTGAGATACTGTATCAGGTTTTATATTATTTTTGCAAACTGTAAAGAAAAATACCTAAGAACTTTGGTGAATGCAATGACCATGCAATTTCCCATACAACTACAACACAGGCAGCTGCTCCACCAGAGGAGTAATACCCTTCAGTATTTCAGACTGAATATTTATGAAGGCTCAACTGAGTGTCACATTAGAAATTCTGCAGTTCCATTTGTTAATGATCCATGGAGTGAACTGGAGCAATCAAACTCAACCTTGATTACAGAAAGAAGGACAGTAATGTAGAAGTCACTCCTTCACATAACAGCCTGGGGAATTCTGTACAAGCAGCCAGGAAAGAAGCAGAGCTGTGTTTCTGCAATCAGGAAAGATAACAGGACAACTAAAGATAAACATGGATGATCCAGGCAGTGCTCTGCAACATCTAATAATAGTTTGTTCCCTGCACCTGGAGACAACAGGACTCTGTTCTGGGGAGATGAAGCATGGGAAGGATGGAAAACAAAGGGTGACTAAAGGCAGTTTGCTTTATATTTTATAAAACTTCCTTCCTCTTCTTTCTTCCGAATCTAAGGTACTGAACTTTGCTTCCTTCAGACAATATGAGACAATCTCCCTGTCACCCACACATTCTCCCTCTCAAAATCAAGCAAGGAAGCAAAAAGACAGAAACAAATACCCTGATCACTGGGGATGTAAAAGAGGAGTAAGGTCTTCTTCTCTGTGAAGGGTCCTGGTTTTGCACAGGACCTTTTTTTTCCAGGTATCTCAAGACTGAGGTACTGACATGGCCTAGAAGCATGAGTTCTCTTCTGTTGGAGACTGAGCCAAACTGCTTGGGGAAGGAAAGTCTGCAAACAGCTCTCATAACTGCCTCCACTAAGATGATCATGGAGATGGAGAGTATCACTGCAGGCTGGGTAAGGGACTGTGAGTGTCTGGCAAGTCACATGGCAAGACACCTCTCCTATGCCCCTTTTTCTCCTTCATTCAGTAAAACCATCACTCAGGTGTAAATAAGAGGCACTGCCATAAAGAGTCAAAAAAGAAAGCAGGATGGTAAGAGCAAAGAGCATACAAAATATACTTGTCTATTTTAAACTAGTTGTGAGCCAGAAAAATCAGTAAGACAACTCGTTCCTAGTTATTATGTTTCTTCAGCAAAACCCTGCAACAACATGTCTTTTAACCAACAGGACTCACGGCACAGCTGACATTGGGAAAATTATATGTGAATTTGAGAGGGTGCTCTCAAAGAGCTGTGGGAGCCATGGGACACTGGTGACAAGCTCCTTTCTGACAGCACCAAAATTTCAGCACTGCAGCGGCTAGGCACTTGCTTTGAGAAAGAGAGAGAAGCAGAGTCCCACGGTTATCCCATTAGTGCCTTTCAGAGCCAGGTCAAGACAGCTGAGATACTGTCAGCATCAGTTGCACTGACACTACAAGAGATCGCAGTGACTTTTCTCTGAAAATAAGAATTACATGAATAGGGATTTATCCAAAATAAACTAAGTTTCATTTCTGTCAGGGTCCAATGTAAGACTGGGATCTCTTAGGATACAGGAAAAGGAGAAAGAGAGAGCAAAGCAGTTTCAAATCTTAACATCACTTTAGGTACTTGATTCTGAACTAATATGTGGGTGGATGGAGAAATTAGGAAGGGAGAGGGTGATAATCAAGACCCTGCCTCTAGTAGCCGTTAATAGAGGAAAACCAGACTATTTGCACTGATTTTTATGATCAACACTCACTCTCTTCTTGGAATCACCAGTGTCCTGAGGATTTGAAGTCCCTGAAGCCTGGGATAATTCACTCTGGTCTTTTAGAGTAAGATTGGGAGTGGAGGGAATGCACAAAATCAGTCTGTGTTGATTTGTAATGTCATGCAGTCTTATTGCCTTTCAGTAACTTTGTCAGTGCAAAATATTAAAAGTAGCTTGCTTGAGTTTGGATGAGTGATGGGGTTTGGCTTGTGTTTTTTTTCATTTTTAAGTGCATCAAGGTAAATTGTACCATGCATCTCACCAAATTCTCACTCTGCTTTATGATGCTAGTGATTTTGAAGGCAATGCAGTTATCTAGGTTGCAATCTCAGAATTTAAACAGAATTTAAACTTTTTAGATCAGAACTCAAACTAAACACTTTTACATTAGGAAATATTTGCCATGTTTATTTTTATGTCAGCATTTTGGCCTGACCATATGCGTTGGATATTTATCCAGAATATTTTTCCCTAATTACGTCTCCTTACTTCTTCCTATTCCTCTTATGTGCATAGACACTCTACAGACTTTCCAGGCAGGTTTTAAGTGAGCAAAGGTAGCTGCTCATTCAGCTAAGACAGAGAGGTCTTAGTAATGATTTCTTAAAATAGTTAACTATTAACTAGATAAATTCCTGATGAAGTAATGAATTCTAAGTCAGGTGCTTATACTTAAGGAGTGAAATATTTTCCTTTTCTTCATTTAGAAAGAAAAAAACCCCAAAAAAACCCAGAAAAGTGGTATTAATCTGTTTACAGGGAAAACCAGGGCCTTTATTTTAAAGAACCAAAGCCTGGTTTAAAGCCTATTTAGCCCATTACACTCTGCGGCTCTGTTCAACTTCAGGCAATATGTAGATGATCGACACTTTGGAGAAAAATCTAACAGCAAAACCAAAACAATGTATCTGCATGCCTGACCAAAAAACTACTAGCCTGACTTCTAACAGTGTTAGTCAATGCATACATTATTCTTATTGCCTTTGATTTTTTCTCTCACCCTTGTTTCCCCTCCAGATTGCTTCCTCTTCATCTCCCGTATTTCTTCCTTTTTTTACTGTACTTCTCTTTATTTGATTACTGTGGGAATATAGTAACTACTTGATATGTTTCCTTACATGTACATATATTTACATCTATCTGGATTTAATTATTTTCTTCTGGCAAAGGGACACTCTATTAGATTGTAGACTTCATGTTACAAACAACTTCCAACAAGCCGTAAGGGCTCAGAAAGACAACTCTCCAAAGAAGCTTTGCTTAGGAGTTGCTCCACTTCCTTTTTGTGGGACTGCCTAACAGATAACACGCAGACAACCCATCCCAACGAGCTGCTGGCACCCTACCCAATGCAAACCCACTGTGCATACTCATACCCTACTCAGGATTCTCACATATCATGCAAGGTATTCCTCAGCTATTCTGTGTCCACATTTGCTTATTTGTTACCTGCAGAGATGCCTTCAGCAGCCAAGAGAGACACACTCAATATTACCTTCTCTCTGCTCTCTTAAATGGTCACCTAATTGTAAAAGGATAATTAGATACCCACTCTAAGCTGCATCCTTACATTATTACTTCACCTGTGATTGGCATCTGTTCCTTTAGCCCAAGATAGCCTCTTTTACTGCAGCCCTGGTATAAAATCAGACTTCAAAAGCTTCTTTTTTTAAAATATCATTCAAAAATTCCTTTCTTTTTGTTTCTTTAAAATTCAGCTTGTTTAAGGTATTTGAGCTTCCTCTTATTTTGTGACCTACTATCATTCAGCAGAGAACATACAGTTTCCATGAAACAGTAGGGAGAGACATTCTGTCCCTTTCCCAACATGCCCTGAAACCCACCATAAGCCATAGCCTGTTGCCTCTTTTATAGGACTCAAGTCTAACACATCCTATAACCTGGAAAGGCCCAAAGCTGTACAGATTTGGGAAGGCAGTGATCTTATGGGTTGCTCTTAACTGTCAGGCAGGCAATAGCAGTAGAAGAGGAAGGAGTGTTTGTAAAGACTCCCTGATCTTATTATCTGGGTAGAACTTTGTGGAAGGCAATTTTTGTAAGCTGCACATCCAAAAGTTTGGTTTGGTTTCTTTGGGTGGAAGGAGATGCAGAGAGATTTCCACTCAGCAGGTCATGAGCAAGTTTCTTCTTTGTGATGGCCAAACATTGCTGTTTGTGATTGTAATAGAGATCCCTCCAGCCAGCCAATGTGGTGGAACAGCTTCCTGAGAAACCGTGGGAGTGCTTCATGCCTACAGTCACGTTGTATTCAAATCTCTTAATCAAAGCAGAATTTCTCTTGATTAAAAACAAGTGTTATGAATCATAGACTGTTGCAAATGACTAAAACTCTGTTATTTGAGGCCTGGAGCTGAAATGAACCGGAAAAAAAACAATGAAAAAAGGGATTTATGGAGTCTTGTATTTTTTCTTTTATTATTCAGCTGCTTGATTTAAAAATGGGTATTTTTTTCTTAAAAAAAGAATTTTAGCATATAATGACAGTATTTACTCTGAGCATACAGAACATCTTATGAAAGATTTAGGTGCATTTCTCTGAAGACTGAAGAAAATATGAGGCTTAAATGCAATTTGAACAGGAGTAATGCACTGAAGTTTTTGCAGTCTCCTTTATTTTTCTGTGTCAGATCATTTTACTTAAATTCACTTTTTCACTTTCAAAACCTCATAGTTTAAGACTATTTAACTCTTTTTGATAACAATTCAGTGCTATATGCAGTTAAGTTCAGAGACAGAGAAATACATTTTTAATGCCAATAAACTCACATTTTGTAAAGATATGATCTGAGATGTGATCTACTTTGAAACAATAGTTTTTTAATAGCAATGACTGACAATCACATATTATGTTTTATACATTTAGAGAGCTGTACAACATATTATATGTGACCTTAACCCGATGAGATTGGTAGGAGTTATTGTCCCTAGTTTGAAAGGTGAGACAACTATAGCATAGAGATGGCAAGTGACTCATTCAGTATTACATACTACACAAAGATAAAGTTTGCCAAGAGATTTTCTAATGCTCTAACCATGAAGAATCAGCTATGCTAAAAGTATCTAAATACTTAATATTTAAATTCACCTAAAAAAAAAAGACCTAAGAAACTGGGCCGACTACCCATTTAAAAAATTAAACAGTGTTTGTACATAAATTATTAAATCAACCTGTAAAAACCTAAAAAAACCCAATCGTGTGGACAACAAAACAGTAAGAATAGAAGAGGGAAAGATTCATGTGGCATAAAATATTCAATGATGTAAAATTTCACCGAGGACTTTCATAGAAAATGCTCATGAGATGCATCAGAGAGATTCAATACAGAAAGCACCCTCTGTCAAGTAGGCGTCTTAGGTCTGAACACGTTTTTTGAGTGAAGTGTTGCAGCTTTCCTGATTCTTGTAGTTGGACACAAAAAACTTCCTGCCAAACACCCACAATGTTTGTAACTATCTATTTTGAGAATAATTTCATAGTCACAATTGAAACAGTAGGTGAAATAAACTCTTGGGAAGCATATTCATTAAAATAATGTTTTACATATGAATATCTAAAATAATAAAATAGAATCATTCTCAATCTACCAGCACATAAAATAAATTAATGCTAAAATCACAACAAGAATAGTTCACATTAAGAGATATAGACAATGTTACCAGCACAGGAAAAAGTACAAACTCAATGTCCCCAATGTACTAAAGTTTTCCAGATGTTGACACTGTGTCTCGAATGACTAGACAAATGCTAATTCCAACACAAATGGCCAACCAATGAAAGAATACAGAAGCCATCCTATTACACCCAGCCAAACCATAGATGCAGCGCTGACAAGAACATATTTGCTCAAGGAGAATAAAAAAGCCACAGAGGAAGAGCCAGGAGTTATGTCTCCCTTGTGGTAGGCACTGTATACCCTTGTAATAAGAAGACTGTCTGCAGCTCAGCAGGCTTACGTTTCATGCAGTTTGGCTGTGGACCATGAAAAATAGGTTACTTCAGCTTTGTGAGGTTCCAATATTGTACAATTCTTGGAGATTTTAGAAAAAATCAGTTTGCATTTAACTGCTCATTTTAAGAGTTCTAAAGAAGCAATAGAAAAATTATGTAATTTAATTTTTAAGTCTGGAAGAGAATTCATGTGTATACCTTCTCAAATGGGATACCTGCCTGTAAGGGTGAAAAAGCACTGTAAAGCACAGAGTTAACATCATGCGAGGAGGGCCATAGTCTAGTTTTAACACACGCCCATTTTGCCAAGGTGAAAATCTTAAGAGCCAAGGAGTTATTTACTTCATGCAATACCTAATAAGAAAGGTGAAGCTTATTGCCACAGGATGTTGCAGAGCCAAAAATCAAATATGACCACAAAGAGACTGAATAAATGACTGAAGGAGAAGACCATTGGTGACCATGAACCCAGGGTAGGTTTAGACAGAAAGGAGGTAACTGTGACAGCAGTATAATGATTCAGGACACTTGTGAGAAGATGGTTTTAGATGTCTAGCTTACACATGGTTCTGAGTACTTGACGTTGAAGCATACGTTCCTGTTTAATCACTGGAGAGAGTTAGGTGACTTCTGAAGGTTGTTCAAGTGCCTGAAGGTATACTGTTCAAAGCCACTGGGATAGGTTTCATTACCACAGAAGATCAGTATTTTTAATGCTCTGTGCCCATGTGGCTAAATGGAGAAGCAACAATTGAAAGGCCTTGATAAGAAAAATCCTTTAAATTCTTTGTTTCATCTGCTGCATACCTTACTCTTTGATAAGAAAATGATATGAAGATAGCGTTTATCTTGCTTCAGAAAGTGCATGTGGTATTGTTTTCATTCTGCAGCTCAATAAGCAGCCTTCCTCCCCTGCAAAAATCAGCCTCTTCAAAAATCATATTCATGGTATACAGATCTATGTTTATACAGAGTTTTTTTCCCATAAAAAGATGATTTCAAAAGTAATGGTATCACACCCCTTTCCTAAGAGATGAACTTTCATATCCAGTGTAGGAAAATGCAATTGTAACAATTTGTTTTCTGTAATAATTACTCCTTTAGACAAAGAGTGATATTGCCATGTGTTTCAATTTAAAATATTCTTGTGTTGCCTTTCTTTTTCTGTAAAACATTAAGAATAATTTATTCTTTCTGTGAGTGCTCAAAGTTTACAACTAGGTTTTAAGAACATTCCTACTTTTTTGATAAACACCTGCTTTTTCATTTAAAGTGCCCAAACCATAGTCCAAGTTAATCAGCGTATAGATTTGGACTTCCAGATGTAGGACATGTTAAAACACTGCAGCTTTTAAGTATACAGGAAATCCTTCTGCAGATGCTTAGTGCATATGGTACTTTTGAAGTTTTTCAAGTTCCTTTTCTCCCTCCTCCTTCCCTCTCCCACTAACTTTCTCCTATGCTTTTTGTTTTTATTTTATATAACCCTTGGACTGTAATGCCATAGACCTTTGAAGGCCCGAAGTGAGGTCTGACATTCCATATCTATACTGAGGCACTTTTCTTTCCAAAAGCAAACCCGTAATTTTGTTGCCTAAATACAGGCACACAGTTCTGGGTCAGATGACACAGTTTATCCAAGATACATGCATGGAAACAGCAGACACTACACGGGCCTGTTGGGAAACCTGTTTCTTGCTGGAATAGCAGGAGGTAGGTGAAACACCTAGCAGTTCCTAAAACAATACTGCATGCCTATGTTTGGGCACTCAAATTTGTTCTAAATGTTGGCAACATGCCACAGCGTACTTCTACCTCTGAGCTCGGTGTTTAACCTCACATTGCAGTCGGTGGTCAGAACTAGGCAGGACCCTTTCCACTCTAAAGCTGGCATCTAAAATGCTGTGAGTCATACCCAGAAGATGTTTCCCTCTGTGGAGTATGAAACGTGTAAACACCAAACGCTGGGTGAGCTGAGTTACACCTTAGTGTCCACATAAACTGATGCAATCTGTGAAACTCTTAGCCAAGTCAAGTGTTACTTTGTATGAACACAAAAAAATTGGCCCTGCATTACCTCATTTTTATTTATTTTTTTCTGTGATTAATTGCCATGATTAAATTCCTTTACTTTAATGAAATGAAATTTCAGGTTTTCCCCTTTTCCATTCACATTTTCATCTGGCTAAATGCATTTTTCAGGAGCAAGCAAGTAGTCCATTTTAATTTCTGAATTATATAAATATTCAGCGTTATTTAACTGCTCAGACTCTCACAAACAGTATTAGATTAATTCTAGGTTTCCACTGTTGAATTCTCTGTTCATTAATATGTTTACGTGCCATGATGTGAATAGGATGCTACATGCTCTTTGCCAGGGAGTATATATTGTATGTCATATGGTTCAAGTACTTTACAAACACTACAGTCATTGCAAGTGTTTCACAGATTGAATTTATATGAGATCATAGAGTAACTCATTACATGAAAGAATCTTTAATACACTGCTGCTGTATGAAATATGACACACATTTTGTGTGCTGTATATAAAACATGTGTCTGTCCCATATAAGAATTAAGGGCGCAATGCTTTCATGATAAACACCCATTTCCAGTCTATCTAAAATATGACTGTAGTTATCACAGGATCTGAAACCCTTTACTTTCATGGTGACTTTGTGACTTGATGCTATCCCCATTTTAGTGAATATGGGAACAGCACAGGCTGGTAAAGTGACACCCCAAGACCACAGGGAAAATTTAAGCTAATACGGGCACTGGAAACTTCATCACCCATCTTAGCCTGCATCTTCCATACTCTTCAATTTCCAGAAACATGAATTGTGAACCTGTATCTCTTACTTTCGTGGGTTATGGGGAGATTTCTTCATCAAGAGTTTTATTAAACATTCTTCTAAAATCTTATTATAATCTTAGGTGCATGTATTACTTGCAAAATAACGCTTACTACTTGAATTTGATGATCATCCTAACATATTCATAAAGGAGAAATTTAAAACTTTGTTTTAAAAAAAGTTTGCTTTGTTTTAGTAACTCATATATGGTGAATATAAGAGGATGTTGAAGTCAATTGATAATGCTGACAAAAGAATTCATTGGCTTGCACTAATCTGGACAAATTTAGGCAGGAAATCAGCAGTGCTGCAGTTGCCTCCCTCTAGGAGTGAAGGGGCAAAAAGCTCAGCTGGTTTGAGGGCAGTTGCTTAGTTTACCAGAAAGATTGTCTGAAGTGGCAGGAGATCAGACCCAGTGACCCAGGAAGTATTTTCCAAGCCTTTGTTCCTCATTTGAACTTTGATTTTTCCTGCTGTTTAATAACGGTCTTTTTACAACTTCTTACAGGAGCTGTAAGAAGTTGCCAGCATTTTCATTTCTAACTTTTAATTTTTGTTTAAAGAGGGAAAATATTATGTTTAAGGATTGAAGGTGGGCTTCACTGAACAGACTTCTCTTGATTCCTCACCTTATTCTTTTGAGTCCTTTTCTTTGTGTTGGTTCTTGTCTATTTCTCATTCATTCACTCAATTCCACTGAGTAGCTTTTCCTTTTAATTCGCTGCATTACTTATTCTTTCAATCATGAAATATAATGCAGCTTCAGTGAAGCACTGTAGTTTTTCTTCCTGTCTTTTTCTACTCATCCACCTGATGTATGTGCATGGGGCACCAGCAGGATATTTGAGGAGGAGTTTGAAAAACCAAGAGACTCACATTCATAAAGAAAATGTAAGAAAAGATAAGTCACCTTTATTAAATCCAAGCCTCTGGGATATTTTCTTTCTTTTTTTGTTAATCCAGGAGAGAGAAGGATTCCTGGTAAAAGCCAGAAGTCAAAGGCTGTGATTAATTCACCTTTGTAAGGTCAAAAATGAACAAAATTGTCCCAGAGACAATCTGAAGTATTAGGACCTTATCCATCAGTGTAGCTGCTCAGTCCCAAGTGCTGTCAAGTCAAGCAGAGGCTCCAGAGCAGGAGCTCCTGTAACAATTCTCAACACTCCTGTTCTTGCAGAAAGGTTAAAGATAGAGGACTGGGGATCTGAATGATTTGAATGAGACTGTTCAAGATTCTGATTCTCATTTACTATTATTCACTAATGAAGTGGCGCAGCCAGGGAGCTTCTTAATACAGTGAGATAAATGCTAGTTTGGAAGACTCTTTTTAGATCATTCTCCAGAATCACTGAACAGCAACCGCTTCTCTAATGTGAAACAAAGGCAAGAAGCCAGCTGTGATAAAAACACGGTCCAGGTCAAGTCTGAAAATCATCAGCTGGATCATTGTGATTGTGCACTACTCAGATCTTGGAAACTGCCCTTCTCACATCAGTTACGAGTTGTGCTGATTCTCTGATCGCAGCACAGATCTGGCTCATAACATTGCAGAATTTCCACAGAAAATGTGTGAAGATAAGGCCTGATGCAACAAAGTGCTGAGAAAAATCTGTTGCTCATGACACCTATTCAACAAGAGTGCAAATAGGGCCCATTATGTATCTGGGAGCAGTTGAAAGGGAAATAATGAGAAACCTATGTGCTAGACTTAGGGAAAAAAACTGGAAGTTACTCTATGAGAATGAAAAACAAAACCTCCACATTTGGCAGCTTTGACCTATTTTTCTTAGGAAAAAAAATAGCAAAAGTGATTTTAACAGAGAATATTCTAAACAAAAAAGAGTATTTAAGGTAGGTAGTGCATTAACGGTAATCATAAACATACACAGAAACCCAACCCAACTGGCCTTGGTCAGACAAAAGCCCATCTATCAACAGAGCAGTTCTTGTCTGAAAAGCATGCTGGATTGACCCCTCTTGTATAATGTAAGGCAGGATTCAGTTCAAGATTAAGATACCTAAAAAGAGATAGTATTAGTAACGGACTTGCAGTTGCCTGGTGGTAGATGTTTGGTTTAGATTCTATAGGGCCTTCTGCTTGGACCTGCTTCTCCAGAAGAAGATCTCCCATGACTTCTGTGTCATGCCTGCTGGTCCTTTATGGATATGCTGGACTTCCTGGCACATCTCAGTTGACATGAGGCATCTACATCAGGCTAAGTTTAGCAACTGACTTTCTCATGTAGCTCAAAATATAGACACCTCAATCCACATGTCTTAATCCCAGGCTGAATCCTGTCTCCATATTGCCCAATATATCAGTGGAAAAGAGCCATGGTGTCATTACCTGTGGAGTTGTATCAAAACAATAAATCAAGCAAAGAGCAGAAACATCACTCACCTACTGTGGTAATGATTGACAATAATTCAGTTGGGGCGATTGCACTGATCTATAAGAAAAGAAGTTATGAGAGGACAGTAAGACAGAAGAGAGATGAAGCAGAAAGAGCATTTTGTTAACATTTTTCCTTAAACCACATGATTTTGCAAGGAAGGCTTTCTCTGAAAGTATAAAATACATGAAATAAAGACCAGGAAGCTTTTGGTGATTGGTATATCACATCTGCCATTCAGGTATGTGGACGACTCTGAAGACCAGGTGGCACTTGTGTGATGAAGTTTCACGTAGGACCAAGTCCCTAGTTATTCCTAAAAGAAAGGTCATAGAAACAAAGGTAGCTTGATTGAATGAAAGTAATAGAGATGTTCACATAAGAAAGTGTGCAGGACAGATGCATGAATATTATTAGAAAAATTCACAATGAGTCCCCATGGTGAAATGAGCAGCAGGTGCTGGGCTGCTGCAGGGGAAATTAAGCAGGCAGTTTGAAAGAGCAGATAGATACCATAGCCCTGGGACACGTTCATTATAGCAGAGAAGATGTGAACATTCCCTTAACACATGCAGTTACACTCTGCTGATTTGCAAACAATTGATTTTATTGTGAAAAAAAAAGTCATGAGTGGCCAAAAGGCCAAAAGAGCTCTTTATATTTTCTGAGGGCAACAACTTTTCTACGAAATGGAAGCACCAGAAAAGTCTGGAGCTATTAAAGGAGGGCTTCAGGGAAGGCATTACTCTCAGATTTCAGGACAGGAGCAGTGGAGAGTGCTGGTCAGACAAAATTCCCCAAACCCAGAGAAATGGTCTTTTTTCTTCACAGAAGACAGCCACTGAAAAGGAGTAAGATGATTTTAATAACACTGGTACCTCTACAGAACAAATACTTTGGTTTAGATTTTTCTTAAATGTCTCCAACTCATTTATCTTATAAGGTGGCAAATGAAATCCTATTCTAGTAAGGGTCAAAAACTGCCCCCCAAGAGATAAGTTGAGAATAAATTCACTGACCTCAGTGGAGCTAGTGTGGATTATACTACCAGGTCATGAAATGAAAGTACAGTTTGGCTCTTGCTCTGCTAAGCAAGGGAACTGTCAACTTTATAAATGAAACCAGCCGCATAGCAACAGCCTGGTTTCCCTCATCCAACACACACTCTGCTTTTAATATCCATTTGTATTAAGGAAGCTTTATTTGGGTCATTAAGGGTTTCTGTATTAGCACATCTGTCTCTGACTATAGAAAACAGTGATATGGCTTCCAAAAGTAGCAGGCACATCAGCAGTGAAGGAAGAAAAGGGAAGATCCAGGAGAACAGCTTTAAAACATTGTAAAACGTGTTAGTTATGACTAATTATTTTAATCCATATATTAACTGGCTGAAAATACAAGATGAGTTGCAAGATTTTGTAAATACATCAAAGACTTCTGGTTACATCAAAAGACATTCACATTCTTTATCTATTATGCTTAGGGCTTAAGATTTCCTATTCAAACCAGTTGTCATTTTTTTCCTTTGAAGAGCAGATGCTCTAAAGGAGCATTGATACTTCAAAAGAATGTACCTTGTACATGGGATAGCACTTCATAGAAGTTTCGCCTTATGCTCCTCTCTCCCCTTATTGCAGAAGAGGAGCTTGAAACTCGTTAATACTTATTGTCAAAAAGTCCATCACTGTTGTGTTAGAAAGAAAATTCTGCCCCTCTTCATGCTGTTCTATACTTGCTTGAGAAATAGGAAAGGCCTGGATTCACACCTACTTGGACAGAGGGGCAAAATCATTACTCCTGCACTAGTTTATGATTCTAAGCCTCATGCTATGTGTAAAAAACCTTATTGCTGTGCAGTCTTATTGCGCTTTTACTTCTGGAATGGTCAATATGTTGAAGAAGGTATCAGAATTACTCACCTGAATCTGAAATCACATGAGTGTTTGAGACCTTTCCCATAAGATTTCAGTGAACTTTTGAGTCAGTCTCTCAAATTCTTCATAAGTCAAGCAGAACTGAGAATTACATCATAGAAACATCACAAGGTAAGGGCAAATGCGATGTTTTTCCCCATCAGAGAATACTAAAAGAGCCGTAGAATTTGGAATATAGGGGTGTCAATAAATGTAATTAATGAGTGGGAGACAATAAAGAGATAGAGAAAGTTATGTGACTGTAAGTGAAGAGCAAATAAATTCGAAACTTGCCAGAGGGGCAATCCCTCTAAGGAAAGGTTGCTACAAGGAAGATGGACCCAAGGCCTCTCAATTTAGGTAAAGCGGAGGGCAATGCCCACAGAGTAGGAGTTCAGTTTGGCTGTTAGGAAACTATGGAAGTCAAGATGGATGAAAAATGTTGGAGGGTATTGCAGTGCTGGAATAGGTGTCCAGAGACACCGGGGGATATCAGCGCCCCGAAGTTTTCAAGACTTGCCAAGACAATGCCAGAGCTGATGACTGGCAGTAGCCTGGATTTTTGAGCTAGATGACTCCAGAGGCTTCCTCCAAACTGCATTTCTACAACTGTATGTTTTGGTGGCTGAAGGGCAGCATCTGCTTAGTATCACCATGTAGTTTCTTGAAATGAATCTTGCTTACAATATGGCAATACTTTGTTCATGCTGAACATGAAAGGGCAGGTCTGGTGTACTGGGACGTGTTTGTACTCTATAAATATAAACCTGTCATGTTATTGGCATTTTGTCCAAAGTTTGTGTAGTAGAAAGCTTCCAGTCAGCTTCTCCCAGCGTTCTGACACCTATGGGGAGGTTTCATAAGGATTTTCAATTCCAGGAACTGCTCCTTTAAGCACAAATGGGAGCTTGCAAGTCTTGCTTGTTCCCCTAGCCACCCATAACAGTGAATACCTTACCTGCTCATATTCCAGAAAAAATGCTAATCTTAACTGGAAACAGTCATTAAAAGGAAGTAGAACTATTTCATATTTGTGTTTAAGCTTTTTTTTGCTGCCACTCGAACTTCTCATTAGAGTAGGTAGCTACCAGCTTCACCTCTCTGCAGTAATCTCATTTTTTACAGTTCTAGCCTAGAGCAGTTTGAATAATCCTACAAAACATCCAATCATTTTAAACATACTATTTTTATTGACAGGCAGGATTACATCTAGTGTCACCTAGATACTTCACTGAGTTAATTTCTTCTGTAAGATAATGCATACATTTTAGAAAAGCATACAGTCTTGATTTTAAAATTGCTGCTGCTGCTGTAGAAACTCCCATTATTCTAAATAACCTGTTCCAAAGTTCACCTATTCTGGCTATTACAATTTTGTATTGTACTTCTAGTTTGATTTTATTTCCATTCTCTGTATTTTGTTAGATCAAAGGCTGCCTCTATG
This sequence comes from Aegotheles bennettii, assembly GCA_013398125.1. NCBI lineage: Eukaryota > Metazoa > Chordata > Aves > Caprimulgiformes > Aegothelidae > Aegotheles > Aegotheles bennettii. The sequence goes on along the minus strand of VZRW01004389.1, from coordinate 707,921 downwards.
TAGATAGCGTCTAAACAGTGCCATTTAGGTTAGTTTTCAAAGAATTTATAAAAGCATACATTAACAGTATGATATTGTCTCCTATGTGCTTGAAATATTACACACACTTCAAACACTGAATAGACAAATCAGTTCAGGTTTCTCTGGCCTCTGTTATTACAAGTAAATGAAGATTAAACAAATCAGAATGAGAAAAGAAATCAATGGTAGAAAGTGTACAAGTATGAAAGCTCATTCCCATGAGTTTATAATGATGGTAACATTGGCTGGCTCATTTTTAATCTATATCAAAGGCAATATTTAGGCATCTAGTGCAGTTCAGTCAATTGGATATTGGAGTTTTGTCTGAACTATTTATCTCTTCTAAAAGTTTAGAAAGGGAGGATCCCAGAGGTTCTTCTGTTCTGACTGATGAGCAGAGGTTTAACCCTCTGACTCCTATCAAGTTTAATGCAGATTATGTCCCCAGATTTCGATCTGTTCCTCCCCCACTCCCACTTGCTAAGGATAGCATGTGTAAATAATAAGAAAGCAACCAACTTTGTTTGTTTAGGTTCCCATTAATGTCTGAAAGGAGCTATGGTTGGTCTTTATAAATATATTAACAAAGGAAATCCCATGGTGGAGACAGTGTTATTTAGGTTAAAGAACTAATATAACCTGGCCATAAAGAAGCTTATGATGATAATTAGAAGACTGTTAGACATTATCGCAGTGCAGATCTGGAATAGCTTTCTACTTGGAGGCATTAAGTCAAAAACCAAAAAAACCTAATTAGCTGTATAATAGAGCTTGAGCAATTATAAACCTATGGGGTTACATGATTTGACTTCCAGAAATGACAGGGGACTGAATTCATTGAAGTTCCTCTACTGCTTCTTACTGGAGTATTTCAGCCCCTCTCAGTTGTTCTCCTGCCTGGCCAGAATTCCTGGTGTGAGACACTAGATGTATTCGTGATATGAGAGAGAAGAACAGGACTGATAATTTCATGAGACATTTCAGTTCATTACATCACATTCCTCTTTGGCCCAAGACCTCCAGAGCAGTAGCTTCATAATCCATTTTCACAACAAAATGTGCACTTTTCTGGTGTGTCTCTCTAGAAATGTGTTCACTAGCTAGGTGTAGGTACATTTCTGTCTGACCTCTTCCTCTGTTACTGACATTATGAGCCCAAGACTTGCACAGATTTCTTCCAATGATGATTTTCCCCACACTTTCCTGTGGAAAAGGGAAGTTTCCTCTGTCTTATTCTGCTGCCATGGGTACACATACCCCATTTTGGTATGCTCAGAGTATGACTTCTCATCACCTGCACCTCTTACCTGAGGCAGCAGGGCAAGCTGCCCACCTACACCCTTAGTGGCTAATGTGTCCACTTGCAGTGGAGAGCACCTCTGAACATCAAGGATGCCAAGGGAACCTGTGACCAAGTGTTTTCTTTATATTGTCCTCCACAGGGCTGATCAAGCATGTTAACGTTTGTCCAGCTGCAGACAAAGCAGACACATACTTCTTGAGATTGCCATCATCTAGGTATTTTGGGATACCCCAGAGAAGGCAAAGCTTCCAAACCTGAAAAAACTTCTGGCAAAGAACGGAGACACAAAACATCCTGAGTCTTCTAAGTTCACACACATGAAAATGACAACCTGTGGCATGTTTAATAGTTTATGTTTACTCTCTCTCTCCTATCTTATTATATGGAGTCATACCCATTAATCTTCATGAAAATAAGCCTGTGCTATAAAGGAAAGTTTGTGCTATAAAGGAATGGCGGGCAAGAAGTTTTATCCTTCATAATTTTCTAAATTTGAAGACACTTTGGATCTCCAGTATTTTGAAATAGGACAGAACAGGAATTTCATTATTGCATTTCTCATTAATGTATTTTAGATTTGGATGGACACAATTACTCTGGAAAGTGCGCTGGGCATTGTATACTTCAAACCTGCTTTAAACAGGATTGGGTAACCAGGTAGAAAACAAAATACCTGCATTCTGTAAAGCCTCATCTGTAGGTGCTTATCATATTCTACCCCCTGAAATAATGAGGCAGATCACTACAATGGTAGACCAGATGGATAAAACAAAATAGTATTTTTTCTTCATCTATTTGTGCTTTCTTTGACTGGACATTTTTTTTTTCTGTTAGCCAACTTTAATTTCCTACTCCCAGCTTGCAGAATCCATTCTTTTTAACAGGACATAAACCACCCTAGAGCCATGAGGTTAAAGAGGTTACAGAATTTAATCAGCTTGTTTACATTATTCATCCTTTTAATTTTTAGCAGCCTACATATTCTCTGTCATTCTCCCAGGGCATTATGGCAGCAGCAAAGCTTTTCCAGACAAAGCTGCCAAGCCTGAGCTTACAAAAGTTGTCCCTTCACAGCTCAGGATGAATGTCACTGTGGTGTTACTGGAGGAGGTTCCTGATTAAAACAGGAACTATTTCAAGCTGTAAGGTCTGTAATGGGAAAGAAAGATTGAACTTGCTGTGGAATTAGTATATCTCCTTGTTTTCTGGTTGGTCTGCATGGGACATATCCCAGATGCTTCTGTCCTGATGCTTAGAGCTCCACTTTTGCAAAGACTCCTGTCTCCCATGGAGGCTCTCCCCAGGGCCCACATGCCTTTCTTATCTGTCCTGCTGCAGCTTTCCTGGACAAGCAGTGACTGTCGCTGCCATGCAGGATTTACCATGGAGTCAAGGGGCCCAGGGGATATTGTTATTCTTTATGCTCCACTTGTAGCAACTGCCGTGGCAGAGAAGTTTTTTGGGGGACAGGCACAGGAGAGAATGCAGTCAAAAGCATGACATGTAGAAAGCTCATAGGAAGGGACAAAAAGCCCCATTTTGGCTTCAGAAAGTATAACAAGAAACTAAGCAAAGAAAACAAGGTGACTTTGGAGAAAGTCAGAAGAATTATTCTCTAAAAGAAGAATTCCAGTCTCTGATGCAGAGATTTGGGATTTTGCAGTGCATAGACCATGACTGTCAAAACCACAACTGTTTGTGAAGTAACGACCATCTGAGGAACAACCTTCTAGTGCTTCAAGCTATAAAAGCTGCAGATGTCAGGAGTATCTTAAAGGGAAATAGCTTTAAGAATGAAGTGTTTGAAGAAATCTTGTTGAGACATACTACGCTGAAGATAAATCAATGCAATCATTCCTGGAAATCCTGGCTGACAAATTTCCCTATCGCATAGTTTGTGGGGATAGCATAAAATGTTTCCTGCCTTACTCATGCAAATATTCCTGGTAATTTCAGAAAGACTCAGACTAAATCTCGGAATAAGGAAAATAGGATTCAGCCAAGAGTTTTCTAGTGCTTATGAAAATTCCCCAGGAGTCAGAAGGAAAACTATAGCTATTTGAAGGTAGCCAAGAATATAAGATATTATGCTTACTATGGACTTTGCAGGGGAATTTAAAATTTGATAGAGAAGGTGTCATTTTTAATAGATTCACTAGCTGCAGGGTGCAATTTCTACAACACTGCAGTGACTTTGGTTGGATAGGTTTTCCCCTGTATTATGAAAACAGTTTTCTAGAAGACAAAAATGACACATACAAGAATATAGCATATAGTAATTGAAAAATTATGTGTCTCAGTCTCTCATGATATAACTAGAGTCTTATTTACAAGTGGTTTAAGATCTTCAGTGAGAGGTGATAGAGTTGCATATCACAGACAATAAATACGTGTACTGGGGAGGTGGTTAAGTTCAGCTGCAAAACTACTAAAGTACTCAGCAGACAGCATGGTTCTTCTGCAAAGTTTCTGTCATTTCCAACCAGTGGTGAATGAAAGCAATGTTGAATCAAACGGGTCAGCCACCATTATCCCATTTAGGGAACATGACTACCCGTGCAGGTGGGAGAAGTATTTTTACTGCTGAAAGTATCATTCTTTCAGGACAAAGAAAGTTCAGTTCACAGAGTTATCTGCTCTGTAGCAGCCTGGTGCCTCTAAAATGCTAGTTGCCAGTAGTTCCCAGCAGCCAGCTGGATGGGGAGGACAGCTGAGGGGAATGCCAGGAGGAGCCAGGCTCAGAAGAAGCAATGTGGAGAGAGAGCATCTGGCAGTGGGGAACCGTGACCCCAGCCGCTGGAAACCACACACAGGGAGACACTTCCCAGCACTTGCAGCCACATCCTTTCCAGGGAGATCAGCAATTCTCGTTATGGCCTTCCTTTAGGACTTTACTGAACACCAAGACTTTTCTTCCCATCCACTGTTGAATCAACTGCAGAAACAGAAAATGCCTCTGGACCCCTTGGGAATGCTTGTTGGCTATGTAAGTGAAGGCACACTATTATATAGCTGTGGGTGTTGAGTCCTTTCTTGGATCAGTTTTGTTTTATTAGTCATATGTAAAGTTGTACCATGCTGGTTGCTTGCCCTAAGCCACACAGGAAAAATTAAAAAAGGAAAGAAAATAAAAGTGGCATTCAGTGTACAATTTCCAGAGGTAATTATTTTGGTCCAGTCAAAACATTATCTTTTTTTCTAACATATGAGGATATAAAAAGACAACAGATTTCCCTGTGGCATCTTTCTGTGCTTCTGCTGCAACAATTAAGTTAACATGACACATCTGCTGTACATCGTAATGAGGAAAAACAGTCAGGATCCTAACCCAATTCATCCAAGAACAAGAGATCTGAGATGCTAGTTTCTATAAGCCTAAAAACAAAGTAATCATTATGGCTCAGCTATGGGGCTGGTATTTACATCCTAGACCTTTTCTCTGTACCTACAAGCAATTCACACAACTTATTTTTGTTGTTTTCCCATTCCAACATCTATAATATATTTTTCGTAGGACTGCTAACCCAGTAACAAACAATTAATATATACCACATAGGCATGTGTATATACATCTAAGGCACTATCAAGTAAGGAAGCAAAACTGAAATCAGAAATTAGTTAATGAAATGAAAAAAGGGTCTCAAGTTGCCAGAACTGTTTCCAATAAGTGACACTAGTTTGAGTTTTTAGACATTCAAACTAATAACTTTGGCTTTTGAAAAAAAGAATCTATCCCCCCGAATAGTTTAAACCTAAGTGGAAAAAGAAAGTTTTGGCTCATTCCTGATCACAACTTCTAAAAGGATTTGTTCAGCCTAATCCAGACTTCAGGAAGGACTGAAACTGTGATGCCAAATGTTTCTAGGCTAAGTTGTTATATGTAGCATGCCAAAAATGTGTCTGTAAGAACTAACCCACCTGAGGTTAAAATGTTTTCTTTGATTTACAATGTTTGGTTGAAAATGCATTTAGGCCAATGACAAGCAAAGCAGGGTGTAATTTAATTTGAAAAGAAATTATTTTAATGCTGTAAAAACGAATGAGAAAAGTCAGATTCATAAAAGGCAAAGGGAAATGCTGACAAACCATAACTATCACAGTGCTAGAGAGTAAAGTGGTGTTAAATAATGTGCATATTTTGTGAGGTATTCTTTTTATAATTGACAGTAGAAACGTATACTTTGCAAATTCTAATCATGGTAATCACTACTAGATCAGCAAGGGTTTATATATAACTTCATCTGCATAAAGCAACTGCAGTTGACTTCATCCCATATAAAATTAATGAATCTACAGATTGAGCCCAGTATTCAAACACCTGTATTTAGGTGTCTACCCTACCCTCTGGATGTGATTGAGGTGTTACAGTGAGTTGAACTCGGTATCCAGAACTACTTTTCATCAGCTGAATAGCTCTTTAGACCCAGGGAGGGGGAAAGTTCAGTTGCCTTTTAGGATGGTAAAGGTTTCCTCTAAACATCTTCAGTTACTCTACACATCTGCAGCTGCTGCTACAGAAGGTCACAGATTGCATCTACCAGCTCTGAGTGGCGAATGCCTCAGGTGCCCTTGGGCATCTCATTTGGCACTAGCCAGCAAAGTTTAGGTAACTGAGTCTCACATTTGTTTACTGTGGTTACTGGAGGCTCAATTCAGTGGACTGAATAAGGGTAGCCTAAAAATAGGCCATTTCAGAGGACTCAAGATGTCAGGAAAATCTACTCAGGAATGACAAATAAGGGTCAGGTCTTATGGTAGACCCCTGCTACAATGGACAGGCAGCCACAGGCAGCCTAAATATCTTACCTAGGGCATCTTAAAGTGCTAAATCAGGGCTGTTGAATTTTATTGCTGAATGGAGCTGTTGATTTTCACTGATTATAACAGGAACACAAGAGTTTGAATCTGGAACTGAATTTCTGGATAAGTCCTGTGTTTAAGCTGGCTATCTCAACTCCAGAGCAGAGAGAGATGCTTCCAGTATCTCTTGACTTAGACATTTATTTCAGTGTGGAAGGAACCTTTCTGCAGAAGAGCCTCACTCTCTCTGCATTGATTGGAGAGGGAACCCATATGAAAATCTTTCAGAAAAGTGACAAAGGGGAGATGAGAAAAATGCCATCTATTGTGTACTATTATTTCAGTACATCAGCCTCTTCCATTTGTATTGGTTTGGGTAAGAACTACTGAGTTCAAAGAAAAATCTTTAATTTTTAATGAGAACAAATGTAGGTCCAAAGAGACTTCAATTCACTGAACTTAAAAGGAATCCTGTGTAATAATATGCCAGGTTGCTCTGCTTTTATAGCCCACCTGTTTTAAGTGAAATTCTTGGTGGGCTTGTATGCTCAATGCATTGAATTTCTGGGTAGTTATAACAGAACCACATTTTGGTACTGAATCCTTTTGCCTTTTATATTCTTATACAGACTACTTGGAAATTAAATTATTAAAGTCATGTTCCTCTGCAGCCTCTTACTGTCATTTTGAGAACTTTTTTGCAGAGATTTAAATTCTCCTGTATGAACAGGTCTCACTCCAGAAGCTTCCCAGAGGCAGAATCCTACCTCTGTTTTTTGCTGTTGCCAAGATATAATAATCTATTTTTAAAACAAGGCTGTTCCTACACTTTAAAGCAATTTCAGGATAGGAACTGTGTTGTTGCCATATGAAAATTGCTGTGAAGGGTGTTGCTATTTGGTTTTTTTCTTTTTAAAATAAAGACACACAAGCAAGTCCTGTGACTGCTGCTGGACCATACCTTGATTACATGTCTCCCTTAGAAGTAAGAACCATAGCAGAAAAAATAAAGGGTCATCTTAGATTCGTGGGTTTCCCCCCCCCCCCCAAAAAAAAAAAAACCACAACAAAAAAAAACAAAAAAAAAAAAAAAAAGGAAAAAGCCACTTATTGCAGAAAATACTATCTCCACCTCTCTTCTTAAAATGTAGATTTTAAAAGAAATATTTAGGCAATCTCAGGTATTTGAGTAGCTCATCAGTTTAGACAGAATAGTGTGTCTTTACTTACCTAAAATACAGAGTTTCAAGGTGCAAGAAAGCAAATAAAATCAGCATGTACTATTGTGCTAAATTCATTTAAATTGCTGTGCTAAATTAATTTTCCTCTGTACTCCAGATTAGGTTTCTATGGATTTTACCATAAAAATACTGAACGTCATCTGTATTTTAGTACCAGTCCAGGCTCATCTTGACTCGGTTGTGAAGTATTTTGCTGTGGGGAAGACCTCACACTGTTTGACTAAAGATGTTCACTAAACAGCAGTTCTTCAAGTGATTTCTAACTGTGCTATGGTCATACTAGGTAAGAAGCATACATGGTTGATATCAGATACATACATTTTTCATGTTTATCAGAAAGGGTTATGGCATCAGTGCGTAGTGTAAGGGCGTTCAGTGCTTAATAAAATCAGCACTGCAATTTACTGTGAAATTGAAACAGAATTTCATGCTGGGATCATAATCAATATGAGAATAAGATTGAGATTTGCTAAAATGTGAGGTTAAGGGAATGAAATGTACAGAAGTTTAGCAGTAGGATCTGGCTGAAAATAGACACCTTAGCTTTAGCTTCTAGGAAAAGGAAAATACCTAATTTTGATGCAGAGTATATTAATGATTCAGCTAAAACTTCAGACCATAAATTGCCCCTTGACCCATTTGAATATGACAAAGAACTTCACCGGGGTGAGACAGCAGTAGAAATCAAGGCTTCCTTATCGTTTACTTTCCCACAGTGATCGTCCAGTAACGAGAGAAAGTGCCTTCGCAAGCTGCACCGCATGCCAGGAGGACAGGACAAGTCCCCTCCATGGCGGTCCTCTAGGGGAGGGTTCATGGGAGCAGAACACCTTACCCTGAGGAGAAGCTGGTGAGATGCCTTCCAGCCCAGTTACAGTATTCCTCCCTGCAGCACATTTCACAGCTGAGCAAGGACCTGGTAACATTCAGCATCTGATGGCCTGATGTGGACAAAGCCAGCAGCAGTGTGCTTGCCCTCAGCCATATCCCCCTCCCCTCTAGCAGATGTTCTTGTATTGGCTCAGTTATGAGCACTCACGGTTTGAGGTTCTGCTGTGGAAACTGAAACCAAACTAAATTGCACACTACTGGGAGGTAGAGCCACGGTGTGTCAGTTTGTCAAACTGCTGCAGACTAACTCCGCTTTTCCCCAGAAAGTGTGATTTCATGCCTTTTATTAAAATATCCCCTAAATAGGTTCTAAATGCATACTTTTGAAAACAGTCACTATGTAACTCTTTACATTTTGCAAAATATGCCTAACTCTGTCAGAGCCCCAAATGCTACAGTCTTGTCCCTGAGGATTTGATTTGCAATGCTTGAAGCAGTAAAACTCCAAACCCCATGCATTTCAGTTTTATCCCTCTATTTCTCACTTGCCAGTGCATACAAATGAAGATCTAGGTAAACCTTTTCAGGATACTAATGGCGAACTCTCTGGTTCCCACGGCAGTGCTAGCAGGGTGCAAGCCTACGGGGAGAAAAGGAGGAAATTAGCCTGTCACTCTGGGAAAGCAATGCCTACTGATACAAGAGGCAGTCTAATCTCAGTAGCCTTTCTAAACAGTTTACATGAAAAAACAACAAACAGGGGGAAGGAAGGAAGAAAAGGATTTTTGTTGCAAATTGACAGGAATGGCTGTATTGGGTTTCCGCTGATGAAATCTCTCCATGGCAAAGGGTTAGAAGGAATAAAGGAGGCTTTATGCCTTGTTAGGGTTGCAGAAAACAAGACATAATGATGAAGCTGTCTATGTAAGTAAGCTTCAAAACTTATGTGAATATTTAGGGATTTACACTTTATGTTTCTGGATAAGCAGCACATCCATCGGTTTTTGTAATGTTGGTGAATTTTTTTTCTGTACCTGGTTCTGCCGTTTATGAGTGCCCAAAACAAAGATTATACACTACAGCCAGAGATGATAGCATTTCACTAGGCTGTTTTAAATGCAGATTAAAAATTATTGCAAGCAGGCTGGATTCTGGATAACCACACCAGTAATGTGCTAGTAAGAGCAGGTTATTTTAACATGGGCCATACAAATCACATTTATATATACAATCCAAGTGCTTGGTCTTTACTGCATGTGCAATGTGCAAAACAGAATACATTTGCAAATGCATTCCTGGACTAAAGGAAATACCAATAAATTGGTATTTAGTACCAATAGACTGCACAGAAGAGACAGAACTTCTAGATGACCTTTTGTGGACATGAGATTAATATTCAATGGGGAGATGGTAAAACCCTGGTTTTAAAAAATACAAATGTCCAATTCCTTACATCATTATACAATAATACACTTCAGAGGTTCATTAAAATGTTAATGTTGGAGTACTGGCACAGGGAAATACTAGGTCAAGGAAGAAGTGAATCTGATTTTATGAACTGGATAACCGGTAACACACAAAATCTGAGAGCTTAATTCTTGAATATTATATCCTAAAGCAGAAAGAATGCCAAAGAAAGCATGAGGAGACAACTTAAAGCTTTCAGTAAGGAACATAATGACCCAGGGTACCTCAATTAGGCATTCTGCCCTCAGGACCATTCAGGACCTCTCATTCCACAACATGAAGTCTCTGGCAGCAATATTGGCTGCAGGTATTCCCATTGCTACCTTTTCTTGAGTTCACCTACATAGTTTCTTGAATGATAAACTGTGAACTTTATTGGTGAGCCATTCAGTTCAAAATAAATTCTGGCAGGATTTTAGGGTTTGGTTGGTTGGGTTTTTTTAGTTCAGAACAGTTGCACAAAGACTTTTGCTGGAACATGGGTCAGGATTTCCCCAAGCCATTGCTGCTGATTCACATTTCGTACAAACCTACTAGCCTGAATGTAAAAGGTTGATATAGCAATTTATATAGCAAATTATTGTCTTGCTTGGTGAAAAGAAAGACATCACATAAAATAAATGCATTAAAATTGGTGAAAGATAATTGCCCAGAAGCATTTTAAAGGTTTGAATGCCATCTTTGTCTCTTACCCTCAGTCAACCACCTCACATATTGAATATGCAATTTCAGTCAGTACTTGCTCATCGTTTACTGATCAGAGTTCTGACTGAGTTTAACCAGTCAAGTCAATTTTAAAAGGTAAGTTTTACATTCTTTATAACTTCAACAATTTGTGTGGAAACTTCAAAAGCTAATTTTACAATTTCAAGAAAATTCCCATGATATAGACATCCTCCTTGCATACCAGATCTATTTAACTCATTGGAAATGCTTTCTCTAGGCTGCTACCCTGCATAACCAAACTGACTCCCTGCATCTCAGAGATTGTTACTGCCCAGTCTTTTGGGGGGCTCTGGACATGACAAGAATGGACCAATAACATATTTAGAGATGTTCCTTGGGACAAAAATTTTTCTCAGGTTTAGCCAGCCACCCTAAAGTCATATTTAACATGAGAAAAGTGTAACATAATTAATTTTGCAATAATTGCAAGGATTAGAAGGTAATTATGTTTAAAGACAAGATGCACAGAGGTAGGTAAAAACCATGCCTGTTGACTCTGGATTTTGGTAAGCTCTGTAAGGGTTTCCTACTGCTATTTCAACTGAAAAGCTGCCGGCTGTCAGTGGGGACACTTTTCTTCTAAATAGGATAATTCACAGAGACAAAAGTCCTCTCGCATGTTTGATTCCATACAGAGTGATCCATTACAAAGGAACTCTTCCCAGCTGGTGCTTCTCATGATTAACAAGCTTTATCAAGGTGTTGGTTTTACCACACCTTGCAACTGCCAGCTGACCATCAGAGTCTAACTTCTCTTCTACATTAAGATATTTTTAAAATTTACTGGGTCAAAGCCAAACAGAGGTCTTGCCTGGTCATATGGCAGAGACAGCTTTTTATTGAAATCAAATAAAATGTCCATCTACTGACCTGGTACTTCCAAGTGCTACTCACAAGTACATTTACAGAGAAATACTGATTTTCTAGCAATAAGTCAAGTACTAATTAGTCTGTATTATTTAACAATAAATAAATGGAGGGTTTATCTTCTTTCCAAGACTCTGTTTGTCATGCCTATGTATTAATGCTACCTTAAGTGTCTTTACTAATCATCACCTTTCAAGTACCCATTATCTTTGGAACTCTGTTAAGGTCAGGATTAGTATTTTATAAGGAGTTTCAAATATGAGTTTAGAGATAGACTGAAGTGTATAGAAAAGTGTCTAATACATTTTGGTGAATTATTTATTATTTATTGCAATAATTAACTCAGACAAGTGGAAGAGACAATCTGCAAATGCAGAAATTATGATAAATAGGCGGTACTGCAAATAAGAGATACTAATTCAAACCCTCTGAATCACAATGTGAATCACAATGTGATTCAGATGCAAAATAAAGCAGAACCAATGTATAGGGGGGGAACAGATGGAATTCCTGCATCACAGAACAAATCACCATGGAAACATCTGGAAATTATTGGGAAAAAACAAACAAACAAAGAGGTCCCCTTAAACCCTAAAGCTTGTTGATCAGAAATCATTGGTAAAAGGAGCTGGAAAACAGAGTTACAGCAGGTATTGTGAACAGAAATTAGTATAATGCAAAAAAGAAAGGATATGGCAATATTTGACAGTTGCTATACTTTGGATGGGATATAGTGTCCTTAAGGAGACACTGAGCAATGTTAGGATGATGGCACCTCTCCAAGGTGTATTTGAACATGGCAAAAGACTGGTGTTTGCTAGGGTTAATTAAACGCGTTCTAACACATTAGAACACATAGAGCAGAAAAGACAGTGAAGAGTTCAAAAAGGGTTGAACTGTTCTAGTTGGGTATCTGGGCATCGTAAGTGTCTATACATGGCAAACTAAATCTGTGTAGGTGTGTGTGCCTGATCCACATGCCTTGCAGGAAACACCTCCACTCCTGTCTGAGTGCTTTGCAGGGGCAGGGTGCTGTGCCAGCAGAGGAATGCGCTCTGCCAGTCCTCTGCTTCAAGACTCTGCTGCTCAACGTGTTTGTGCCCTCTATGGTGCTGCTTTGTATGGACACCTAGTCAGAGTAAGCCACTTCACAAAGATCTGTTGTGTAAATGAAATGTCTACTTATATTAGGTTAGAGGACAACTTGTCGCTGCTTTCTTAGTGACAAGTCAGAGCACCTCTTCACTCAGTGCATGGGTTTCTCTGGAAAGCTCCTCTGGAGTATCTTGCTTGACCCATGCACTGAGAAGAGGTTCTAGTTCCTCACTCTACATTTCAGATCACAGTCTGAAAGCCAAGCATATAAGCAACACCTTACACAACTTGTATATGCTTTAGGTCTTTACTGATGTTGGCCATACATCATCTGTGGTTCTAATAGAAAGCTTTTCTGAATGGTCCTGGAATGCACGCAAACCATGCTTTTTTTGGCTTCAGTTGCATGTTACATTATTTTGAAATTCTGTGTGTTTTTAAGATCTGCCTCTGTCTAGTCCAAAGATGCTAAAGGAATATACCCAAGATATTTTACATGAGCAAAGAAAGGTAGCTTTGAATAACAACTGTTTTAAAAAATACTATAGTAATCAAGATGGGGAAAATGCAGTTGTCATTTATATGGTTAGGTCAAATAAAACAAATTAGGTCTCAGTTAGTCCTTCATTTCTTTACCAAATTTATACTTCCCATATGTAAGATTTGTCAGTCTTACGAGAACGACCAAACTAGCCCTAACTGCGTCTGGTTTAACTTGAATTTAAATGCTCTTATGTGCCTATTTTCATAGAAATAAAATCTCCTCAGGGTTAGTTTATTATTTTTCTAACTTGACATTTTTTATATATGTCATGTTTTAGATCATATACTTAAGATTTCTACTTCTAATTTAGCTTTAGTAAAGTGGCAAGAATTACTCTATAAAATTTTTCTGGAGGAAAAGAAGTCTAAAGAAAATATTATCAGAAGCAACAAAATTTGAAGTTTGAGATAGGAACCACAGTCTGAGCCATACATTGTTCTCTTTAGCAGAATTTGTTGTAATAGGAATGGTGTCAATAACATTTTAGATTACACCAATACTCACATGATCACAATACATTTCAGTTTGCTTTCTAAGTTTATTGTGATGCTGAAGGTTATTCAACTGTCATATAATGAAGGTAGTAAAAATGCATTGAAGAATACTGTCCTGTCCTCAGCAGTCTGTTACAAGGATCTTGTGTTGGTATACCCTTTATAGCCCTGGAAGAACCATGTTTATTAGCACTGAGCATTGAGACACAGTCATGGCAAGAGGAATACATGTTTTGACTTTCTCTAGCAGGTTGTTCGAAACCATTAGCTGTTCAGAGAAGATAGGGTAGTTGTACATAGCTTATATGACAAATAAAGGATGTATAAGCTCATGTTTGACAGACATGGTTCTTTCACTGAAGAATGGAATAGCATATTTGGATCTATACTTTTATGTGCTTTTGCTTATATACTAGCATTTTGTTTTTCTTTTTAAAAGTTTTATTTGCCATAATGAGAAACAGGACTGAGATTAGGAAATTTTACGACTGTATTTTAAGAATTTTCTCAACAAACATCTCCAAACCACTCTGTTTCAGAGAAAGTTTGGAGATACATTTATTTCCAGATAGTCCCCAGGGACTGTTTGCTCCTCCTCTATTGGATATTCCCAACAAGGAATGACCTTAGGAAGGAAGAAATGCAAAAATCATTTCTAGGAGTTCTGTCAAAGAGATTTAAATATTCTGATAAAGGAAACTGACCTAGAAATCATTTGTATACAAATTTTAAGCAGGGAAAGTCCTCCCAGGATTCAAGCTAATAGGTGTGTCCAGTAACACCTTCATCAGTGAAATATGCAGAAGATATGCAAATAAATGGGGAGAGTTGTTTTTACTTTTTTACCTCTAAATCTGTATTCATAGATTCATTCACCGTGACTGTTTTTATTAGGTCTTGATATGATCTTTCTACTTGCTGAACATACATAAATTCTTTTAATATTTCTGAGAAGCAAGAGAAATTTTATCCAAAAAGTAGGAAAATAAATGTAATTATACCAGCCATTGAAAATGTCTGCAAATGATCTAGCTGCATGAGGTAGAGGCACTCAAATTCAGAGAAGGTTTTTTCTGTGGTTACTAATTTCACAGTCAATGTTGGAAGTTTTTCTGTGTTCTTTATTTTTCTCCGGATTGCAGCTAGTAATGCTTTAAGAAATGCTATTAAATTAGAAAATAAAACTATTATCATTGCCTGTTCCTTCAACTAACTGTCAATCAAACTTCCCACACAATTCTCACAAATCTTTCTCCTGCTCCCCCAGAAAGTGTTTGACTGGTTAAACTTATTTTTCCCTGCGGCATAGTACTGTTAAAAATATGTTACTTCACCTTATAATGACTTTCATTCCATTTGCAGGTCATGTTGAAACAGTCTTTTTCAGGTGAAGATTCATGATGCCATTTGCCATACTTGCAGAGGAGAAACCAAACTTATTTCTAACTGGGTAAGACTGTATTACAATACAAGAGAAATATACATCATGTTTTTTCTCCAAATTTTCTCTTCCATCCTTATCCACGAAGTATTTTGCTGAATAGGGAATCCTGTCTTAGCTTCTTTTGATTCCTGGTTGTTTAGGCACAAATACATATAGAAAGTGAAACATTCCTTAAGCAGAATACTTAATTTTTAGGCTTTTTCTTGAATCTAAATATCAGAATTATTTTCTGTTCACTGAGCAGAGGAAGGCATGAAAAGTAAGACTTATCACTGTCTGGTGGATAAGACTCTTTTATCGTACTGCTTCGTGGGATAATGACTGCTTTTAACAAATGCCTAGCTGTATTGGGAGACATTTGCCTCCGAATAACATAGGAGCCGGGGCACTCTGGGGACACACCTAGGTTCAGATCCCAATTTCCAATCGAGTAGAGAACCCTTGTTCCCAGATTGTCAGGAAAGTGGATGTATGTGAAGGTAAATATCCCTGGCACTGCAATTACCCCTGAGTGTATTGGAGAAAGCAATGACCTAACTTAAGATTTGGGAGAGAATGTCTGGCAGCAGACCTGAGCACGCTGAGTTGTCCATGCTCTCAGCAGAAAAGGGCTAATCTGCACAACCAAACCTTCCCGGGGGTATTTCTCACTGCCTGCCTGCCTCCTGGAGGGTCGCAGCTGCTGGGTACCACCCTCTCTTCATGAACATAAACAGCAGTTCACCTGTATGGAAGCTACTGGTGCCAGTGGGCAGCAGAGAGCCTGACAGTACAGTGTGGCAGTTCTGAGCCATATGCATCCAAATATGATACAAGTTAATCTTCCAGAGAACAGTTCAGGCACTGATTTTCTTCATGCATTTATGACATAATTCCCCAGACACTACTCTATGACCTTCTCAGTTTGGAGCTAGTGTTTGTGCCTATGTAAGCATGCTGCTCTTAGAACATATACAGACTTTATGTTTCTCTCTATTCCCTGCTGTGAAGCTGCTTGGAGAGGGACAACGCTCAGCTGAGAACTGAGATCTTTCTTCTTAGAAAGCTGAGTAGTGCAGAACAGTACAATATTGACTGCAAAGAACTTACTGTGTCTCTTACTCTGAGGCATATTTTCTTCCTATCTCTCTCTCGGGTCTCACCATTTTGAAGGACACGCAAGTTGTACAATACCAAAAAAAATCACATAATGTTTACCTGATATTCACCATTATTTTGGAGTACCTGATTATATGCAGCGATACACTCCACCTCCAGACCTTCAAGTCTTCAAAGCCTTTGTAACTTGCAGATTTCTTTCATTATATGGTGAAGGTTATATCTCTGTTGCTTCTGGTTTTAAAATGAAAAAAAAAAAAATACAAGCTGGTCTTTGCCCAGATGAGAATCACAGAAACACAGAATCAAAGAATGGTAGGGATCAGAAGGGACCTCTGGAGATCATCTAGTCCAACCAACCTGCTAAAGCAGGTTCACCCAGAGCAGGTGGCACAGGATTGCATCCAGGTATGTTTTGAATGTCTCTAGAGAAGGAGAATCCACAACCTCTCTGGGCAGCCTGTTCCAGTGCTCTGTCATTCTTAAGTAAAGAGGTTTTTTCTCATGTTCAGATGGAACTTCCCGTGTACTAGTTTGTGTCCATTGCCCCTTGTCCTGCCACTGGGCAACACTAAGAAGAGTCTGGCCCCATCTTCTTCACACCCACTGTTTAGATACTTGTAGGCATTGATAAGATCCCCTCTCAGTCTTATCTTCTTCAGGCTAAATAGACCCAGGTCTCTCAGCCTTTCCTCATAAGAGAGATATTTCAGTCCCCTGATCATCTTTGTAGCCCTCTGTTGGACTCTCTACAGTAGTTCTTTGTCTTTCTTGAACTGGCAAGCCCAGAACTGAACACAGTACTCCAGATGTGGCCTCACCAGGCTAGAGTAGAGGGGGAGGAAAACCTCCCTTGACCTCCTGGTCACTCTCTTTTTAATACACCCCAGGATACTATTGGCTTTCTTGGCCACAAGGGCACATTACTGGTTCATGGTCAACTTGTTGTCTGCTAGGACTCCTGAGACCTTCTCCATAGAGCTGCCTTCCAGCAGGTCAACCCCTAACCTGTATGGGTGAATGGGGTTATTCCTCCCCAGGTGCAGGAATATACACTTGCCATTGTTGAACTTTATGAGGTTGTTCTCCACCCAACACTCCAGCCTGTCCAGGCCTCGCTTAATGGCAGCACAGCCTTCTGCTGAGTCAGTCACTCCTCCCAGTTTGGTATCATCATTTGGTATGAGGACAACATTTTAACTCTGATGGCTAACTGACACCTATTTAAAATGGAGCACAAACAGAAAATGAAAATAATCTCTGTCACTTCATAATAACCACCAAATAAAAAACTGTGTACTTTTTTTAAACTTTTAATACAGGAAAACCACATTTGTATTCCCTCTACTAATCTGTTTGAAAACAAACTTCTTGCTTGCCTCATTGCTGTCACTCAGTAGAGGAGCTGCTGGTCCGACATAAGAGTATCCCTCTAATCACTTCAAGGAACATCGGAGAATGACTGTACTGTTTTATTTAGTACACTGCTTGAGAGCAAAAGCCCCTACTGAGAAGCAGGGAGCAGACCATACACTCTTCTTTCATACCCACAGAGACAATTTAGTTAAATTACAAAAAAGGTTTGTCTCTGACTTGCTTCTCTGCCCATGCTCCAAGCTAGCCAGACATGCTCCAGCCCAGAAGACAAGTGCCTTGAGCCGGGCAGCATGCCCAAGCTCATATACATTGTCACTAAGCACATGCTACCTACTGGCCTTGGCAGATCCACTCTAAGGAGAGATGCCTCCAGTATAAAGAGAGATGCTGCAAGCAGAGAAGAGTATGCATACGTTGACATGACAAATATGTTTTTGAATAAAGGCAAACTCTAAACACAAAACCACAAGCATACAGACAGATGTTTTTATTGATGTAATGATTAAGTACAGGCAAATTTATGAGGTGTTAATTAATGACATGGTTTTTGGTGAAGAAAAAAATAAGAGCGGTAAATGAAAAATTATTGTCAGGAGTAAGACTCAAGTTCCCATCTAAAGGTACTGATCAGGTTCCATGAAATGCAAAAGAAGAATAGAAACTGTCAGACTCAATTAACAGAGCCTCCTACTGCCTATGTTTAATGTCAAAGATTAGGGGACATCCACAGGGAGACAGCTGTTAGACACTCAGAGATACTGTTACTGACCTCAGTAGGAAAGGTTAATGTGAACCACGAATCTGAATATCATCAGTGTGCTTATAATAATGAAAGCCATATGACACAATCAATGTTTCAAGGAGATTTAAATTTAATGAAAGATCTGAAAAGCTCAGGACAGAGCCCTGAGGTTAACTGACACTCACAGAGCTTAACACTGCAAAAAGCTTGATCAGCGTGTGGTATCGAAAGGGTGGTTATAGGGTAGGACCAAAATCTCATTGCAACCCATGGAGCTTCTCAGATGACAACTGTTGAAGCAATGCCAAAGGCAGCTGCTCAGCTGAGCAAACCTGAAGAAAATCAGTAGAATGTCAAGATCCTTGTTTCCCCACAGCAACCGGCCTAAAAATACAAATACACCAGGTTATACACTAAACAAGTGGTCAGTTTGAGTCAATGTATGCTAAAGGATGTGTGGAAGGAAGACCATAAAAAAGTGGAAGTTTCAACAGGCTATCCAAGATGCTAAAGGCTTTGTTCCAGTTGTAATGGGACCTTCATATCAGGCTTAAAATGTGACAAAATGGAGTCTGGTGTGAGTCCAGAATGACTCATTGAAATAATAAAAATGAGAATTTTAAACACGGTTTCCTTCCCTGACATTTCAAACACTTAAATTAGGCCCATCAGACAATGGATAAATAATCTTTCCCCATTCTAACAATTAATTCCCTAGGCGTTGGTCCCCTTACCTGGCCAAAGCATATATTATATTACTGGCAGACAATAAATATATTGATAAACTAGTTCTGGTTTGAACTCTGGTGTAGACTCCCAATAGAGAGACTGGAAGTATGTTTAATTATATGTAAATATTCACATAATTTAAGTTATACATTGTTATATTGCATTCCTGAATATTCAAAAGGTCAATAAACTTTTTATTCTGTTGAGACACATTTCTATTATTGCACTGTTCAACTCTGTCACTAAGATTTTTTTAAAGGCTCTGAGGTCATTTGAAAGCCAGGCTCAGCTATACAGTTTAAAAAAGGGTGTACATGGAACAATAATTCACAGACAAGGAAATGACTAATTGGACTGGACTTTACCTTCAGTTCAGCGATATGTCTCAGAGGTAGAATTTCTTGTCAATTACTTTTAAGGATGCAGAAGTGCTGTAAGAAATTTGCTTCAGAAACACAATTTAAGACTCTCTGAGAGGATACAGACATCTCTAGAAATCCAGAATCCCAAAATAGAAAAAAAAAAATCAGTGCAGAGAGTCCTTACTATTGAGTAAATAACACCTGTCTGGCTTTGGAAAACATGACAGGCAATTGCCAATTCTGTTTTGACTTGCTGTATATATTTTTCACAGATAATGTTCATAGGTAAGATTTTTGTAGCACATTGGTGTCACTGTGCATCTGTTTCCTTTGCTCTCTTGCTAATTAAGTTTTTTCTCCAAAACCAACTCAGAAAACACATATGAAATAGTATTATATTCGTAAAGCAGTAAGGAGTCTTCCAGGAAAAGTCTTAAAATAAAAAAAACTCCAAGTTCATAGAGTTTTAATGTAACCTGAAATTCCTAGAATGTTTTCAGGAATATTTCAGTGATGACTGGACTGATAACACTGGCTCATGATTACACTACTTGTGCACCATTATAGCCCATAACAAGAAACAAGCAACTACGGGTCCTGGCCAACTTATAGCCTAGTCCCACTCACAAAATCCTAGTGCACTTATTGGTAGAGCAAGTCATCTCCAGTTGCATTTTTTTTTCTCTTTAAGCTCTTGTTCTGCTCTGTCTGTGAAAATAGTAGCTCTCACCGAGCTGGAAGTTATTTACTATCATGAAATATTTTGATGGAAAAAGTATTTATTTTCCACTCTCGTGTGTGGAAATTCTCTTGGATTATTTCCTTTTTTTCATCCAAAACCTACAAGCAAGTCCCACAGTCTGGTTTTCGTGGCTGCATGCTAGCCCAACTTCAATAGAAAATGTGGTGCGAGATCTTCTCCTCTCCAGGATCCGATGGATCAGGCTCTCTCCTGACACGTCAAGCTGGCCAGCTGCTCCTGTAACTCCAGTGCAAGTCACATAAGTACTAGTCATCCAAATGAAGGAAAACACTTCAGGTACTAAATCCCATTTTTCCAGAACACCTACTACAGAGATAGCTCCCTAAGACACTGATGGTAGGAGAGCCAGGCATGAAACTCTGGCCTGTCTTTGCCACCACAGTGCTGGTGGTGGCAAACTCTGGTCTCAAAGCCTAAAGTGTCCCCATAAAAGGGTCTAGAGCTCTTCAGGCCTCTAAATGAGCCTGGCAAATTTGACTTCTGGGATTTCAGGCACAGGAACACCGTCACATTGCCATGGGCCCTGTGCTGAATGCCTGATGTATTGGATGTTTCCTCACATGCAGAGGCATACATGTGTGCATGTGAGTACATGTGCTTGCATTTATTTAATCATTTATTTATATACAAAATATCTTCCATATAACTACATTAACCTGTTCTTTATACATTATGTATAGAGAGAAGAGCAAGGACAAGATTATAAGCAATACTTCAATAGGTTAACTTGAGTCCATTTCTCTGTGAGCATGCATAAAATACGTGATGACGTGCTCTAAGAACTTGGGAATTTTTATGAGAGGGATTTGTCAGATGACCTGAATGGAGACTGATCAAACTATGAAGGACACATGCAGTTAGCAGAGGCAGCAAACTGGCACACACTTGGTACAGCAGTTTGTGCAGAAGGGTGCATGAGAGAGGGACCAAAACCCTGTACAAGTACCTGGCAATGGTGATGACACGCCATGAGCCATGGGCCCCAGCACTCACTGGAGCAAATACACCAGTATAGCAGAGGCCTTGACCCAGAGAAAAACTCCCCCAGGAGGATGCAGGTCCAGGGCACGCAGGGGTGCCCAGTGCCTCCCTCTATGGGCCAGAGCAGAGGGGCTGCTCACCTGCAGCCCCTGTGCATGGGGGGAGGCTCTATGTCAACAGGGAAGGAAGCTGGGAGAGTAGGTCAACAGGCTGCCTAGCCTCAGGGGTGGTGACAAGAAGAACGACCAGAGCTTCTCTGTGGGTACATGAGGAGCCTGAGAAGCAGGCGGGAACTGTGCCTACCAGTTTAGGAAATGGAGACAGGATGGCTCATCACTTTCGGCATCAGAAGAACGATGGCTTCTATGCCTGCAGATCTGCACCTACTGAATGGGTTCAGTGCCCTAGTAGCAGTCCAGGGGCTGGGAGCTCTCCCCAGCCCAGCACCACAGCTGCTGAGCCTGAGCCCCATGGCAGCACCTGCAAGAAGCAGCTAGTGGCAGCAGTGGGACACTCCCTCCTGGGGGGATGGAGGCCCCGTCTGCCAACCTGACCTGCTTTTGGGGGAGGCTGCTATTTGCCAGGGACTTGGAGGGGCAACTGTAAGGATCTGCCCCATGGTCCCATGCTATTCTTCCACATTCACACCAGCAATAAGGCCAGAGGAGATGTGGAAAGGCTATGTGGCTGTCACGGCAAGGATGAAAGCCTTGGGGTTCCACATGCACATGAAATTCTCCTTGATTCTGTCGATGAGGGGGAAATGCTTCAGAAGGATTGGACAGATCCTGCAGCTCAATGGCTGGTTGTGCCTCTTGTGTTGATGGGGATTGTCTAGATAGGCCCAGCTGACCAAACAGAGGAACAACATTTTTGCCAAAAGTCTGGCCAACGTGGGGAGTAGTGCTTGGCAGTAGGAACAATGAGGGATGGAAATGATGACCCACAGACAAGAAAGGAAATGCTAGACTGGGTTGGTAAGCAAAAGATGCAGGGCAATGTGCACAAGAGAGACTTCTTAATCAACACACTGGGGCCTTGGAGGCCCAGCTCAAGCATATGCGTGCGGATAAGAAAGCATCAAGAGGACAGCAAAAAATAGATCAACTAGGTAAATGAACAGTGAGGTGGATTAAAAACTGGCTGAATTGCCAGACTCAAATGGTTGTGACCAGGGGCACAAAGCCCAGCTGGAGGCTAGTCACAGGAGAACAGTACAATTGCCAATGTTGTTTAGTATCCTCATTAATGGTTTGGATGTTGAGACGGAATGCACTCTTAGCAGGTTTGCAGGTGTTACAAAGTGGGGACAAGTGTGTGGGTGAGCTGCCATCCAGAGTGACCTTCACAGGCTGAAGAAATGGATAGAGAGTTACCATATGAAGTTCAGCGAAGACAAAAACAAAGTCCTGCATTTGTTATTCCTGGGGAGGGATAACACCAGGGGCTTGGAGGCCAAGTGACGGAGAAGCAGCTTGATAGAAGAGGACCTGAGTGGTCTGATGGACATCAAGCTGACCATGAGCCAGCATGGCAGAGACAGCCAACAGCATTCTGGGCTGCTTCAGGCAAAGTGTTACCACCAGGTCAAGGGAGGTGATCCTTTATCTATACTCAGCCCTGGTGAGACAACTTTGGAGTACTGGATCCAGTTCTGGGCTCCTCGGTACGAGAGAGACATGGAGATGCTGGAGTGAGTCCAGTAAAGGGTCACAAAGCCAATTAAGAGACTGGAAGAGCATCTGCCATACGAGGGGAATGCTGAGAGACTGGGACTGTTCAGCCTGGAGATGCGAAAGCTCAGAAGGACCTTGTTCATGTATATAAATAGCTGTCAAGGGTAGTATATAAGGAGCCAGATTCTGCTTTGTGGTGGCCAGTGACAGGACAAGAGCCAGTGGGAACAAAGTGAAACACAGCAAGTACTATTTAAATAGAAGAAAAACTTTCTTCCTCTGAAGGTGATCAAACACTGGCACAGGTTGACCAGAGAGTCTGTGGAGGCTCTGTTTATGGAGACAGTCAAAACCTGACTGGACATGGTCCTGGGAAGCCTGTTTCAGCTGACCTTACTCCCAGCAGTATGGTCAGATGAGATGACCTCCAGAGGTCCCTTTCAAAATCCACTACTCTGTGGTATGCCTATTTAAGTCAGAGATGCTATTTTTTTTAGAAATGTGGTCATTCAAGAAATGCTCATAATAAAGCCTTATGCCACACGACAGTAATTTTGTCTTTACCATAACTGTGTGCGCTGATGTATGTGTGATTTTTTAAAGCACACATGGAAGCACCCATGCAGAAATCTCAGACAAAGGGAAAAACTGATGTGCTCACAACTAATGCGGACACACACACACACATTTCATCAGACATTTTATTAGATCATTTCTTATTCTGAACTTGTACACTACCTAAGGGAGATCAATACTTTTTTGGTGTTTCTATGTCCAATGATAAATAAAAATATGGGTTAACTATAATGAAGAGTCAGACAACAACAGATACCTACAAATCACCTATGGTTTTCAGACAAAATACACTACTTTGATGCACCAGTGCAACAGATGTTTTTTTGCTAGAATTGAGAGTCATATTAAAAGGTATGTTTTTGCATATAAACATTTTCATGATACCATTCTGGTTCAGTCAGTGAGAGTTTCCAGTTAACATCTCATACAGAAGTGAGAAAAAAATGATCTCATGCAATTTTTAAAGAATACCAGGCAATCCATTCTCACTTGGCAGGGATTTTTCACTGGCTAAGAAAATACCCATTTTTGGGTCAGCAATGAATGGCTTGTCTGCAGCGGGGGGCTTTTAATATTTCAGCTGAGTTCACCAGGCAGTGTGTTACTACAGTCCTTGACAATTACCAGAAGGAATGCAGAAACCATCAAAGCTTCTGTCAAAGCACTTGCATATGTAAAAGCTTTCTAAGAATCACAGGTACTTGGAGCCCTGAACGCTTACTGCAGTACCAAGGATAGGGAAGCAGAGACCACGGTTTTCTTTCCTCTCTGTATCCCATTTACTATTTATTTGCAATTTTGCATCTTTTGTAGTGTTTCCAGTTATGCACCCTGTTCAGCTCCTTTCATTTTCTTCTCTCATGTAGCAAGTGTTATCCTATTTCTTGTTCCTCCCCATCTTCCCATTGTATCAACTAAATTTTAAAGCTAGGAATCTGCTAAACTTTGGATTTTTATCTGGATCCTCTCTGGATCTGGTGCAAATTCTATAGCTTTTTTTGACCATGAATTTGAAACCCCTTGGTGACCCATTTCTTTCTGGTGTGGAAGGGATGATCCAGAAACAAATGAAAAGCTGATGCCTGCCCAGCTCTGTGTCCGTGGTCTCTGCCTGATGCTGTGACAGTGGTTGTATGTGGGAAGATCCAGCATAAGGAGCACTACAGTAAAAAAAGTACTCATTAAGACCATTTGGAGAAGAAAAAAAAGTGAGGACTTCAAGACTTCATGGAAAAGGGTGTCCTATGAGGTTATGGGAAAAAAAATCAGCAGAAAGATGAAGAAAAACTGTCTGTGGGGAGCAGGGGTGCCTATGGGGACACATTCTGTGGAGGAAGAGAGATGTTAGTAGAGTGGGAGCTAATGAAGAGAATTATTCCCATCTGCCTTTCATCTGGTACTGAAAAAAGATTCATGATATGCTCTTAGGCATCTTGTCAGATGAAAAGTTACTCAGAAGAGAAAATGATGACAGATTTACAACACAGGTATTAGAAATCCCAATCAAAGCTGCGAAGAGCCATGGGGTAACAATGAAAATTAGCCATTGCTGACAGTGTCTAGATTTAGATTTGATACCCTGTAGAGAAAAATACCTCTTAGCCCTGAGCACAGGGTGGATTTTTTACTTCCTTGTGCCCTGTGGCATGTCTCAGTGGAAGAATGCGCAGTTTTTTCACAGTAATTTCAATCAAGGTCTCAAACTTGCTGAGGATGTCCTTTCGAAACAGAAAAAAAGATGTAAAAATCAAGGAGACATTAACAAAGCTTTGGAGCTAAATGGGTAGCTAAATGAGTTAATTCCTCACGATGTCAACAATTTGCACTGTAATTACAACTGATACAGTAATAAAGATAAAATTATCTAGAAGGATAATTGTCTCCTTAAATCACTCAAAGACAACCGTTTGCATACGGCAAACTCTTGGCATGTTCTTTAGCAGTCTTGTCATTTGTGCCTATTTCCCAACAATATGCCAGCTTAATTTGGCTTGAGTTTGTTTGTAGGTACACATATAAAAACGATGGATCCATACTCTCTGGTCATTCATGCTGAAGCTGGATTTGTTTTATTCTGCTTTCTGTGGGACACCAGGCCTTTTCTGTTGCAGGGTTAATAGTCTTGGTACAAGCTGCCCACATGAACAGGCACAGGGTTCATCCTGCTAGAAAGGATTTTCTCCTTCCCAGCAGTGCCTGTCTCACAGACAGATTTTCATGGCCCTGGAAAACATGGATTCCTAGCCCAAGTCTTCAGTCTCTCTCGAGCTCTTACATCTCACAGACTGACTGCAAGACTGAGCAGGACCACACAGGTCTTGCCGCTGTTGATATTGCCTTGCTGAATAACCCACCACAAAACGGGGAAATATCAATTCCTTGGGGCTGCTTTCTTTCCCAATCATGACTGTAGCTTTGGCTGGAAATACCAGTGCCTTTCTATGGACATTCAGTGGGTGGCTGCCGAGTTAAGGGGCTAGTTGAATATTTTTTTTCTTTAAAAAAGATGATTTTTTGGCTAGCAGTGTGGTGACTAGAGATACTTAATGTAGAAGCTGAAGAATTGTGGACCGCAGGAAGGTCTATGTATGACACCTTTGTGTAAAGGCTGCCTGTTTGTATGTATATGTTATCTATCTGTCTATCTATCTATCTATCTATCTATCTATCTTTATCTGCCTGTATCTATTATTTGTATTTTCATTTCTGCTTAAGTATAGTTTCATCAGTAACCAGTGAAGGCCAGTTTCATCTGACATTCAAAGACTGTCTTTGAATTAAACCTGAGATGAGTCTGATGCAAAGAACTCTCATCTCACTTTGCAGAAGAAATAAACTAAATGCGACAGGAACTCACAGGGGCAGAAAACTTTGAGTTGGTCTGGTTGGTATTAACCACCTCACTACTCCAGCATAATGAAACTCCATTAAACACAATGAAACTATAGAAGCCCCTAGGATTATGTAGCTGCCTCCTACAAAGCAGACTTGTACTCTGGCTGACTGGTGAAAGCCAGTGGAAAAACTGCTGTCTGCTGCTAATGGAAATTATCAACACCTTCTTCATAGAAGCTAGCTTGTCAAGCTCCCTGAAAACAGCCATAGTTTCAAGTTAGAAGTTAGAAAAGCCACATCACCCATTTCCCTAACTCCAGCCTGGGAAAATTCCTGAGAGGTAGAGAATGAAAAGCATGTGACATATGCCATCATGCTTCACAACTGGGCTGAACTGGTCCTCAAGGTACTATAATATTACTTAGGATAATGAATACCAATCACATCCTAAATCTCCTATTGTGTGTCTCTCTGCAGGTCTAGAACTGCAGAGAGTGAGTTACAGAGTCACGATACCTGGAGTAACTGGCTTTACTGTGGTAACAATAGTCAGTGACTCATCGTAGGCAACAGTCTTTATAGCTCAAATGAACTCTTTTCATCTTTTCAAAATATAAAGATAGTATTTTGGATTGTGATGGGATGTTGCATGATGTCAGGCCTGTGGAAGGCTGACAAAGGTCTGGTGTAGCCAGCAATATCATAAGATTGCTTTTCTCTCTGGAATGAATCAGCATCTGAAGGAAAACCTCTGAATCAAACTATCCACACCAGACTTAAATACTGCTACCTGGAAGAAAACTCTGAACTAGCTGAAATACCATAATCCAGTTCCATGTTTTCCTCTATTTATCAGACTGAATAGAAGTGGATGCATTTGACAATCGTCTGCACAATTGATGTTAGCACTGAAAAATGCCTTATTTTAATTATCAGCAGTGAAATTAATGCCATCGGGTTTAAAATGACTCAAAATAAAGTTGTGAGTTTAACTAATCATCTACACCCCTGTGAAGACACAGACATTTATGAAAGGTGATTCATCCCACCCTGGGTATTCAGTAGAGGGTGGAATATTCACTCTTTAGGGGTGTCTGTCCTTCTCCCTTGGCTATAGCAGGAAGCTAAGTGCTCGTTTAAGATAAATGATTAGTATTTAATTGGTTCATTTTAAAACTTCCCTGGCTACAACATGCGTGATTTCTTCCCATGAATTCTGTAACATATTTTGCTATTGCCTAGAGGTATGAATGAGACATCTTTCAAGCTCTGGAACACAGAGGCAGGCTTGTGGCTTGTGATAAGCTGCTGAAGCCACATAAACTCTTTATCTCAACTTTCTCCCAGTTTGTGGCCATTGCTGTCTTGAGACCTGGATTTCACTTTTCACTGGTAACAATGAGCTGGGTCTTACAGAAACACAAAGATGTCCCAGGCAAAGGCCCTGAGAGACATGAGATTTTTTTTTTCTCAGGTTCTGCTACTTAGGGGCTTCATGTTGAGCAGGGTGGTGATTTTCCTGTTTTTTTCAGGGTATAAGACTGAATCACAGACATTCAAGGCCATGACCTGTCTTGAAGGATAAGGATTAAAAATTATGCTGAATTGAGACAGGATTTTTAAAATGATGAGTGAGTTAGATGCCTGATGAGGAATGTCATATGAGAATAAGTACAAATCACTCTACCTTCTGCCACTAGCCTTTCTTTCTCCCACTCTTCCCTGTCATTTTCGGCTCATGAAGAATTGCCAGTGTATTTTAATAACATTTTTTGCCTCCCAAATTCTGATTTCAGTGAGACTCTGCTTTGATCATGATAATCAAATGAATTTTTCAATAGTGGTGCATTAAATTGCAACAGTGTAATACTGAGTTTGGATCACAATTCTTCCTAATTTTTTGTGTAAATCTGGTGCTTCTTACCATCATTGTGCAGTGCTGAGAGAAGTGATTCACTGACCTTTCCTTGGGGAGAGTCATACAGCACAGCTTCAGATTTCTGTTACTGAGTTTTAGAACAGTAGTAACGTCAGAATTTATTGCTGACCTGATACAGAGGAACACAATCTTGCCACTTAATAAAGCTATTAAACACTCCGAATTTTTCCCACATAAGAGATCAAACTTACAACATTACCTGTGTTTCCCTGGCACTACTAGTCAGTATTTAATGCCATTGTACAGAATCATATGGTTTGTCCATAGATTTTACACTCTCGAAAGATATTGTGTCTGGAAAGTCTTTTTATTGCAATTCAATACATCCCAGATATTACCATCAAAGATTAAACATCACTCCATCAACAGTGTTTGTTAGGGAATAACACCTGGTTGTTCAGCAGAAGTTATTATATTTCCCTTTCATAGCAGAGGTTTTTAAGTCTTAACAATAGACTAGCTTTTTATAGCTGAGATTAAAGCAGAGAATACGACCAGCAGAGAGAGGTGCTCCTCTGTTTATTGGATTATCTGATGATTTAAAAGGTAGAGGAAAAAGATAATTTTCCCCTCAAAGCTTCTTTTCTTTTTC
This sequence comes from Aegotheles bennettii, assembly GCA_013398125.1. NCBI lineage: Eukaryota > Metazoa > Chordata > Aves > Caprimulgiformes > Aegothelidae > Aegotheles > Aegotheles bennettii. The sequence continues at coordinate 679,418 of VZRW01004389.1, read as the reverse complement.
CCCCCAAACATTTATATGTATAATGCCGAGATCTAAAATCATCATTCTTCTAAGAAATTTTCCATTTCCATTGTTTCAGCTATATCTATTTCTCAGAAAGGGATTTTTTTATTTGTTTAAATCATGAAATGTGTGTTTTCATGTGTAGTTGTAACTAGATTAATTAAAAGTGGAAATAAGGTAAGATTTATTTTTTTCAAACCATAATAATGTTACATTAATAACTAGAACAATTTAAATATAAAAACTCTCCATATACTGAAGCATTTGAATCCACCTTGAGTACACACTTAGAAGACACACTTACATTGGAAGGTACAGGTGGAAATCACTGAATGACATCGAGTTTTAATGGTGAGGGCAATATGACCCCAGTGCTGCTGTGAGCCTGGCTCAATGCTGATCCTTCAGAAGTGCTGCTGGGTTCCTGAACCCTCTCCTAAGCTAAAGCCAGATGAGCAAAGAGAAGTGAAAACAAGGGCGGGAGTGAGTCTGTAATGGTTAGTCCAGGACTTCAGAGAGAAATGTGAGTGGAACATCTCCCTTGTGAGGAAAGGCTGAGGGAGCTGGGGCTCTTTAGCTTGGAGAAAAGGAGACTGAGGGGTGACCTCATCCATGGTTACAAATATGTAAAGGGTGAGGGGCAGGACGATGGAGCCAAGCTTTTTACAGTAATGACCAATGACAGGACAAGGGGCAATGGATGCAAACTGGAGCACAGGAAGTTCCATGTGAATATCAGGAGAAACTTTTTCACTGTGAGAGTGCCAGAGCACTGGAACAGGCTGCCCAGAGAGGTTGTGGAGTCTCCTTGGCTGGAGACATTCAAACCCCGCCTGGATGCGTTCCTGTGTGATGGACTCTAGGTGACCCTGCTCTGGCAGGGGGGTTGGACTAGGTGATCTTTTGAGATCCCTTCCAACCCCTAGGATTCTGTGATTCTGTGATTCTGTGAAGTGTGAAGGCTGTAAAACTGGCTGACAGGGAGAAGTAGAGAGGCAGGTGGTGGCAGCTCACCAAGATGAAGGTTCAACCATACAATGAGAGATGGCACTTCCCTGCCTGACTGATGACTGCACAGCCAGCAGAGCCTCACCAGCCAGTGGTGAGAATATTAATACTTATTAGCCAATAAATACACACTGTGTACTCACGGACTGATTATAGTTCTTCCTCAAGTCTCTGCACAGGCTGGAAGACATCCAGTTAACAGGTCCCCCGTGGGGAGGGGTTACAATTATATCGATGTGCTCTTAGGGACCCGGATCCATAGCCAGAGCCCCATGGCATGCCCTGCCTGCCCCTGGCCAGCAGCTCCCTCCCCAGCCTGGAGCCAGCCTGCAGACTGCCCTGGCACACTCGCACACCGTGCCCAGTGTCCTCTGACGGGCACGTTCCTGCTGCCTCTTCTTGCCATACTCACAGAGGGCTTATGTGGGAGGGATGATACTCCAGCCCAGGGGCTGGCCATCTTCCACAGAAAAGAGAAAATCAGTCAATCTGCCTCTCTGGGGTTAAAACTACCAATCCAGCTGTCTGGATCCCTGTCTGCATGAAACTTTCATTTATGTAGGCAAAAATTTGAAGGTAAGTATTACACAGTGTGAATATATACACTTTTATTTACTGAATCTATGCCCCCATTTACAAGTAGAGTGGGATAAAACTGTTCCTTAAATAGCTTAAGACCCTCACGGAGGTCCTGCAAACACCTTCTCCTCCAGCTGAACATAACTCATCCTACTCTGACTCTTCCCCTGAAAGCTGATGCTGAGACTTGCTACTGAGCACTTCAGAGGGTATGAAGTGCTAACCTCAGGGAGGCTGGCAGCGTCTGGCCTGAAGACACTGGAAAAAAGAAGAGAGACCTTCTGTAATTTAAATGGCTTCACAATAAAAATTATGAGGTTCTTAGTAATTGGAACACATATAAGATTGCTTGTCGTGTCATACCTGTTCATTGATGAGGAACCACAGCATTCACATGTTTTTTCAGTTTTTAATATTAAATTAAAATTGATCTTGAAACAAACATTGAAAAATTTTTGAATGTTTTTAATGCATTTTTTATTTAACTTTTTCTAGTATGATTGTTTTCAAAAAAGACATCTCCAAAACAGATAGGAAGTTGAATTAAATTTGCTGTTATAATTCTGGAAAAAAAATGTGAGGCTACAAATTTATAGCTTTTTTAAAAGAAGCATGTTTGGAAAAAAGTTCTTAAGTCTCATCACCAGGGCACTTAAGAAAATGTTTTTGTTTCAAATCCACTTTATGAAGACTTAGTTTGTATTTCACTTACGTTAATGGAGGAGATGTTAATTGCTTGAAACGTGGATGCACATGCAGCTAGAGAAGACCCACACTCTGGGAACGTCATCTGTGAGTCTGACTCAGCTGGAAAGTGTATGGCTTTGCTAGCATGGGAGTTACGTTGCAACAAAGCTATTTACTTCTTCCACTTTGCCTCCTAACATTATATGTTAACTTCGGAAAGTCCAGTGTTAACACATCTCTGCAGCTTCCAGACCACAACTTGTTTGTATATGGCCAGCTTAAAATATGGGCATTTGCCAAAGCAGACATACCTAAAAGAGAACATAATTATGTGTGTAATGGGTCCTTGCCATACAGATGGTCTCCCTGTTAATGCTGGAGGCAACATGCTGCCATCATTGATTTTGATCCCCACACGTGTAGGGCACGTGGGAGACAAGCCCTGAATTGTGAGAGCTGTCAGAATACACAGAGGTCAGCAGAGGCCGGAGGCTGAGGCCGACACTCTGGCAGTGGCACTGCTGCCGAGCAAAGGGGCTGCTGCAGAGGATGAGATCCCCCCAGGTCACACAGACAGAGATCTGGCAGCTGCATCCTGAGCACATAAGCGGTCCCTGTTAGGGGTGCAGAAAGGACACTTTGCTTTTCTCCAGACCTCCATCAGATGCAAATCTATCTACCCCTCTGCAACGTGTCCAGAGCCTGGAGGCAGCATCAAATGTCTTTGCAGCCCCAGCCAGTGTCCTTCTGGGAGCAGAGAGATCTGGCCTTAAATTAGAATAAATCACACGATGTAGGTGAAGGAATTAATGTGTTCTGCAATACACTTTAAGTATGATAAAAGGCGCCTGTTAGCATCTTCTGTGCGAGTAAAAAAGCTTTAGCTGACTCTTTCCTTATCCTTTCTGATTCTAAGATTCCCCATTTGCATCACAGTGCTATCCTGATTCCCTGATGGTATGAGATTTTTTTTTCATATGATCTCTTTTCTTCCTAGATCAGGCTAGTGATTTATTGTATCCACTTAGGACTTCTCTGAACTCAGACCAGTATGTGAATCCCCTTTCTTTACTCCCTGGCTTTTTTCAAAACTTGAGAGAACACCAGTAATTCAAATGCAAGTAGCAGTGCTGGGAATGGTTTCTGACTCACTGTAATTACTGGCACAAAGGCAGTTAAATAGGACTACCGATAAGTCAACTATGAGGAAGATATAGCAAAGGGAAAGGATTCTCCTCCTCATCCTTCCCATTATGAATAAAAATAACTGCATTATAAAAGGACAAGAAAATTTAAAAAAAGGTTTTTATTTTCCTCTTAGCCTGAGGCTCATTATGATATGTCCAAGAGGGCCTACCAAAAAAAAGGGGATCAAAGTTCATCAGTAACATAAAAGTGAATGAGCAGAGATTAAAATGACAAAATTAAGGTCAATTAACTTAGGCCAACCCAGGAATGACCCAGTTGTTAACTATGGGCCATTTTATGTGTCTAGAATACTTTGCATGCTGCTCCGGAGAAGCCATGACCCCCCATAGATCCTGTGGTACATCTGGCAGTGCCCACAGATATCTCCCATGTCCTGGGGTTTCTCAAATGGCACTAGATACCTGTGCTTGGTCACTATTCACTTGCATGTTAGCATCTAGGTTTCGTAGTTTTAAACCAAGCAACTTGTAGAATATCTGTTCTTCGTTCTGCTCTTTCATTTGCCCTGAAATTCTTTTTTTGTTTGTTGGTTTGGTTTCTTCGTTGTTGTTTTGTCGGTTTTTGTTTTTGTTTTGTACTGCATATTAATTTAGCTGGAGAAGGTATTTAATATTTTTTGGAGATTCATGGGGGTTTTCTTTAGAATAACAGTCATTTTTGTCAGGTCTTTTTGTGCCTGCTCATGTAAAATAAATTGGTAAGCACCTAGAAAATAACTTCAAAATGAGTACAAGTTCATATTTATTTGTCAAGAACAAATGTACCTGAAAAATCTTATCTCATTCTACAGCAGGGTAATCAGAACTGGGGAGAGATGAAAGGCAGTACTTGTCACATAGTTAGTACTCAGTGGAGCTTCTGGCACTGTCTCATATGACAATCTTAGAAACAAACAAGGGAAATATTATCAAACTGAAACTATCACAAGTAGGTAAGAGAGCTGTTAGAAAAACTCTGCTCAGAGAGTAGCTATCATTAGGTTAATTGTCACAATGGTGACAATGCCTCAAGGAAGGGAGGGTCTGTCTCAGGCTGAACACATCTTGGTTAACTCCTAGATACCCCAAAGAGGTGGAAGAGAGGACATATTTATTACATTTGCAGCTGACATGAAGCTACACGGTAATTCATTGCAGTACAGGGCTGAAAACAAACATGATCCTGACAAGGTGGGATTAAAATCAGACATGGTCCTGACAAGGTGAAGACAGACTGGAGGTAGGTCCCCTAAAGAGTCTACCAGGGATTACAGTGAGTGTGACAGGTATGTTATTCAACATTGCCATGATGTCATGAGAAAGACAAGCACTGTACTGGGGTTTGAAGACTGGTAGTGTCCTTGAAAGATGATTGTTTTTACCTTTTTGCTCCAAACAGCTGCTAAAGTCTTGCACTGAATTTTGTATCCAGTTTCAGGCACTACCTTTGTAGAAAAAACAAAGTAGATCAATTGAAAATAATCCATGAAGAAGCAATATGAATGATGGCAAATCTCAAAAAACACAAGTTCTGGGGAAAGACTGAATCAACTAGGGACTTCAAACATAAAACAAGAGAAAAGAACTTCAGGGGTGTTATATGAGTCTTAAAGCACAGCAGGTGAAACGTTGCCTAACTGCTGTATTTGGATGCTCTTGGTGTCAGAATTACCTTCAGCTAAGCTCATTCAGTAGGCCCATGATGGGGTTCAACATACACTTTGAGAAGGAAAAAGATGCTGTATTCAACATTCTCAGCACTTGGGTCTGGCCTAGCCCTGCTTGGGAGAGCTGATGGGAGAAGAGTACAGGACTGCAATAGTTGTGGGCACACTGCATTTATACAGCATGCCAATTCAAGGAATGATTAGCTTTATATCATGTCATGCCTCTGTCAGGAGAAAAGTGTAGAGTTTATGAATCTTGTATTGTAGTTGGCTCATGTACTTTATATTCTTTTTATTTTTAGGTAATAAAATGTTACTAAATAGGTGCTATTCTTCTAGCAGGAGCTCAATGAGCAGTTCTGAGCAAGTTTAGTTAGGGTATCTCTGAGGCAAGTGTGTGAGAATGTGATGGAAATCTGTCTTTCAGCCAAAAGTGAAATGAAACGTTTTCTTATACTGATGGCTGGAATTTGTGACTCAGAGATAATCTCAAAACTATGTTGATTCAGAGAGAGAAAGAAAACCCCTCTGAACTTTGCTTTACTCCTCTTGTCCACACCTCATTACTCCAGTAAAATCCCTCTTTGTTCTCTCCTTTACCTGTGCATTCATCCAAATTTAGCCTTGCTGTTATTACTTTTGACTTCAATAGTTCTACACCACAAAATAATTTTGCTCCAGAACTGTTTCAGTTCCTATGAAATTATGTGGAGGAGAAAGCTTGTGTGAGCTGGAAAGAGTGGCTTGGTTTCAGGGTGTCACCTTGATCTGATGTGAGGGTATGAGGCTGGGAACCCTTCCCTTCCCCTTGCCACGAAGCCTGCTCTCCTTGGTCATAAAAGTCAGGCAAATCCACCCATGTGTTGACCTGATGTTTTTCCTCCCTGCAACTTCCACTGTTTTCATCAAGGCCATCACTGGGATAAATTTCTGTAAAGCTGTGTCCAGCTGCATATGCCCTGTGATTTTCCTTCAATGGGAATTCCTTACTCAGTCAGTGATTCATGAGCGAATTACTAGTCTGTTGACCATTGTCTTAAATTGAGATTAGATAAGGTTTAATTATCACTCTTACTTTTGTTAAGGTAGATTCTGCTCAAACTAAAATAATTACTGAAAGTCACAGGTTTACTTTAGCAGTAATTAAGAGGTAGAGTTAACATTCTTTATTACAAAAATCAAGACACATTCATACAATCCAGAAACTTGCTAATAAATTCTTATATCTTCTCATATCCACAATTTCCTTTGCCCAGTAAAAGAAAATCACCAACAGATGGCCAAAGCACCACCTTTTATAACCCAAATCATCTAGATTACACATTCATTTATATATATCCCACAATACATCTGCAGTATCTCATTCCATTAGCTAAACATCAGTTCATTTACATTTACATAAATTCCATATTTTAATACCATTCAGAGCACAATAACCTTACAAAGATTCTGTCAAAATTCTTTTGGATTACAGTGACTGTAGTTACATTTCATTAACATCCTTGACAGAGAGACCTCACCAATGCCTTGGCAAAACTTCCTCATCTTCCAGTATCAAATGCCCTCATCAGCCTTCAGACACATTCTGTTCCAGCAATTCCACACAAACCCATCAATCATTGCTTTTAACCATTTAGTTAGTGCCTGCTTCTGTGCAAAAGACAAATCAGACCTACTTCTGTCACATCAGCCCATCAAGATCCCAAACCTAGAGACCTCACAGGGACACAGTACCCACCTAGTTACATCATCTATCAAAAACCTTGGTAGGGTCAGCTAGAGCCAGAAAAAAAGTGGCTCCGTTTGTATGGATTGGCAAATACCTCAGGAGGTAAGGCCCTGTTTGCACATGAATCAGGATCATAGGCTCACTGAGCCTTAGGTAGCAAAAATGAAGGAATGTTTTGTTCAAATAGTGAAAATTAACAGAAGTAATGAAGTAAGTTACCACAACCAGTGAAAATAAGTTGCAGTTTAAAAGCTGTCTCCATTTCAATAATCATTGATGTTACCAGTTACAAAGATAAGGAGGAAGACTGTCATTTTACAGAAATTTTTTGGATATTTCTTTTTTTTTCCTTTTTAATGAGTAGCAAAGGAAAAGCAAATGTTCCCAGTCCCTTCTTTCTTAACTCATATTTCAGTTCCTTTATTTTCTGCTGCTGCTTCCGACTCTGAGACTCCTAAGCAGGATGGGCCAGTGCAGTTTCACAAGCTATTCTCATACTCTCTGCAAATAGAAATCCTCAGACTGATCCCTCCAAAGCACACCAGACTATCTCAGTCCTGACCATATTCCACTTTTCACTGACATGAACCCCATTAAATCTATCTTTGTTAAGTCTTTTCCAAAATATTTGACAAGATTTCATTATTTATCTTTCCTGGAGCACTAAACCTTTTCCCATCAGAAAGTGCTTCCTGCAAAAACTCTCACCTTTAATTTCAGCAACTCTTTTTCTACAAGCCTGAAGAGCATCAACAATCTTCACTGTAGCATTTCTTCAGCCTGAGTCATTTCCTGAGTCATTTCAGTTAGCAGTACTTTGCATGTGAAGGGTTTTTTCAACCATGCACTCTATTAACCTGAAGGATGTGTCATACCTCACCACAGCATCATTAGATAAATACTCATGCTGTTTAGAAATAGATAAAAAAACCTATGAAAGTAACCTAGAAAGTGTAGAGAGGTGAGTCTAAGATAAAAGCCTGGAAAAAGGGATATTTACATCCATCCACAGAATATTTTTCTCTCCCCATTTTCTGGACTGTAGCCATTCAAAACAATCTGCCATGAATATCAAAAGGACTCTCAGTTATCCTCCAGAAAACCAGCCATTTTTCCTTTGTAGAAGATTCAAATAAATTATATAGTAAAATATGTACTTTTAACCTCAGCATCTGACTTAATGTTAAAGAGCCAACATTTCCCAGTGATCTCTTATACATTCCTTTTAACTTATAATTGTTGACTACTTTTCTATTAGAAGACAATCACACTAAGGAGCTCTTGATCCCATAAACAAAACCCATTTGGCACAGGCACTCTGAGTTTAATACTTATACTCAGCCTATCATACTGATATAGTTTTGATATCGACATAGGTATTGAGAGGAATGAATGATGCAGTCATGTGAACTGGTATCTATTTTAGCTTTGATACATTTTCATAGTTACATGTTGGATTCAAGAAAAGTAGGAGGACATCTGATTGTGACATCTATTAAAACAAACTTTAAGAGTAATGACAGAACAATGCTAACTATTGATAGCATTTTGCAGTATTGAATAACCTACCCATTTTGGAGTCTAAAATAATTGTGCACACATCAATGAAACATGTACAAACACATATAATCTCCAAAATGGTTTCTTGTATGGTTAAACACATGCATTTTCATTCATTGACTTTGCCTGGGAGGCCATTTTACTGAAGCATTATTATAAATCACTTGCTTTGATAAAAACAAGGACTCAGGCATTAGAACCTCTTTGATTAAGGGAGATGTTTCATTTAATATGAGTTTGACTTACAGTGTTTCACCTCGTTCATATTTAAGAGACAAAATCTGGGCTTCATTGAGGCCAATGAAAAATTGTCTGTTTACTTCAGCACAGCAAAGATTTTAAGTCAGAAGCTGTCTGTAAATTTCTATATTCTATTCAAAGAAATAGATTTACTCTATAATCGCCACAATAAAAATGTCAATATCCCATTTGTTAAATATATCCCATTTGCTGCCTGTGACTCCTCATATGACCAATGCTGATAGATCAATCATGGAGTGGGATTCTACCTGTTCCAAGGTAGGCTGCTAGAATAATGGGGATGAATAGACCCCTGGAGATGTTATTTGTTTACAATTCATTATAGAAGATGCCTAGAAAATATGCTTAGGCCTAGCTAGCTAATATTTGGGCATTTGGTTTGGAGGGAGATTAATCTCACCCACAAAACTTTGTCTCAGAAACAGCAAGGTTCCTTTTTTCATCCTGCTGTCCTGTGAAGTAACCTTGATTTCTATGGACCAAGCCGTCCGTAACAGGTTGACTGCATTTATTCTCATACTAATATGGTCTTTTATTTAAAATGGTTATTCTCCCTTCTTGGTGCTATCCCTAATCATGTATTTACAGACACAACGACCTTCAGCCATCAATTGCTAGGCTAAATAAACCACATACACCTCTCTCTTTCTGACCTGGCTTCTCCCTCAGCTTTCCCTTCTGATGATCCTTTCTCTGATCCTGTGTTACTGAATATCACCTTTGTTGTCTATGGTAGACCAGAATTTTGCAGTCTTCCAGATGAGCTTCTACCAGACTCATTGTACCATGTTAGCAACGCTTTCTGGTTTTACCTTTCCTGGTGCATTCCACAGTTATTTTAGTTCTGTCTTCAACTTCCATTCCTATTTTTCTGCATCAGAGTTCTTGTCATGATAAATTTTCCACTTTGTTTCTGTAACTATTATAATATCTGCTTAAAAACATGTCAGAGATGAAACAGTTGTACCAAATAACAATTCTGCACACATAGGTTTGGTTGCCCCTTTTTGCGTTGTTTTAATTTTGACAATGAAGACCAGTGGTATGAGCCTTCATGCAGTGGAATCTGATGATTTTTTTTCTACCCATATATCAAGCTTCTAGGAGAGTAGGGAGAAAAACATGGGACAATGATTTTTCACTCTTCAAAATTAATTGTGAGGCCTGCCTACCCACAAGCACTACCAAAGAAGGAGCAGAAGGAGGTGGCTTTCCATGTCCTCATGGAAACATGGAAAAATGTATCCCAGCCTTCTTACACAGACCTTATAAGGATGAACACCACTTAAAATTTTCTCCTGGATCCTTTTGGACATGCCTTTAGAAGATGTGTCATCACACACTGTCATGCAGCTGATTTCCTTTGCATTTCCTGACCACAGCAGAAGCTGGGTAAGCTACTGGAGAAATGTCTGAACCTTGCTATAGTGAGGCTAGCCTAACATCTCTTTCTGTGGTAGCAAGTTGCTTAGCCAGAGGAGCCTGCTTAAAACTTCATAGCATAATTCCACACAAGATGTGGAGACAAGGGTCAGCCTGTGGCCTCACTGTTCCTGTCATGAGAAAGGTCAGGGAAGGATGAGGGTTGAAGACCTTTGGGAGCTGTCTTGCCTCTCCTTTTATTTTTGGGGAGGCAGGAAAAACTGGGGCAGAGGGAGCACTTTTAGTGAAAGCTGTACCCACACACACCAACCCACCCCTCAGCATGATTTGCTGAACTTTTGAATTCCCCAGACAGATAAAAGGTTGTCAGGACCTAGGACTACAGCACTTCTGTGTGTGTGAAAACCAGCACAAATGCAGGTGCTTTATACCAAGTCCATAGAAATATTTTCCTGTCCTTGTACCAGGTAACAGCTTCATAGCTGGAAGAAATGACATCTCTTCTCACATCTATATAAAATTGGTCACATTTTTTTTTTATGCTACGTGTTTCTTCTTGCACAGTTAAAAATACACGAAAACATTCATAGCTTGATGGTAATTTATCCTTGAAACTGGCGAATGGCTTATTCAGGCTCCAAGACTGGTAAGAAAACTGTACTTGTTCCTACTGAATTTATTCATCCTGAGAGATTTCCAAGTAACACTAATATGGAGCACTGACTTCATAAGAACAGAAAGACAAAGCGTTCCTGTTTCATCCTTTCCATGGAGGGATGCAGGAAGGCAGCATCAGGATTCTAGTAAGAAAGGATGGTTTGGGTGCAGTTGTTTGAATTATTGATTGTGAATAAATAAGGGTTTTTTCCTATTGTTCTTTTTGTGTGTGTCATTCAAAGTTTTATCCTAGTTTCCTCAATTGCTTTTCCATTTGTGAGACTACACAGCATAACTCGGGGCACCTCCTTATTAATACGTCCTTTTTGTCTAAATATATACTACCCAGGAATGCTATGATCCAACTGTTAAAAGAGAATCAATATCAACAATTAATTTTGCAGAAAAGTGTTTTGTTTTTCAATTGTTTCAGCCCCTGTGCTACTTCATAATGATCATTATTCATGATCATTATTCAACCTGCCAAGGTTGAATTCAATTGTGTTTCTCTCTCTTCACCTACATGAATGATTTCAATTAGGATTTATGGAAACTATGTTTACAAGCAGTATTATGCTGTTCTGAACTCAATCCACACTTGTATTTATTCTCTAGGTCCTACATTGTTCCTTATCTCTACCCTCTGCCATAAGCTCCTGGCACATCAGCAATGTTTGTTTTTAAGGTAGTTTGACAAAAACCTAACAGTTAAAAAACCCCAAACATTTTCAACTCCAACTTTAACAGATGCTCAATGAGCACATGGATGTAGACTGATAGACAAATTGAGAAAGAGGTCACAGTCACCCGCAGAAATTAAAAAGATACGTTCCTGACCCTATAAGGAGCAAATCTCCATTTGCTAGTTTCTAATTCTGTGTTGGATCTACCACTGGTTGTAATCACTAGTCCTGTTTCACCAGAAATGCTTCCCACTTCATTCCACCCCCACAAACCTTGATGAACCTATTTCATCCTCAGTTTGGCCATCACTACTATTCGCATAGACAAGATGACAGAAATATATATCAAATTGCCCCTTGCCAGCAGATGTTCTCACTGTGCTAGCACCACCTTCACCCCTACCATAAGGAGGACTTTCCCCAAATTCCATAAGGAATTAGACCCTATGCTTCCCCAGAGGAGACACATACTTCTAGGATGGGAACTACTGCTAGAGATGACACAGAATATTTAAAAATGAAAAAAAAAACCTGTGAGGTGACATTAATGAGGTTGAAAAGATATATATAACTATTAAAGGGAAGTTGTTCCAGGGTTATTCTAAAATAATCTACTATTCTGCTTGTGCTCCTTAATCAGGTCTCGTAACACGGTTTTAATTAGAGAGAAATACTATTAAGTCCAGAATAATGAAACCAAATAATTCAGTAATTGCAGAAGAGTGACAGGCTTGTCTGCATTCCTTCTTTAACTTCACCTTCAAAAATATTCTCAACTTTTAAGCTGCAACATTAGTATTTTGACTTCTCACTACATTTTCCATGAGCATCCTGAAAAAGGTAATTTTCAAGAAAATAAAAAATAAACACAGCTTTTTAAAATGCACACTTCTTGCTACTCTAAGATTTAAAATCTGAAAATGAGACTGAAATCAGAAAAGAAAGATAAAGAAATGGAAGGATAAAAGAGACATATTTACCATTGAAATAGCTTGTTCTGCATATGAAATAAAAATGAGGAACAAAAAATTTCTAATGAAAACTTTCCCATCCTCTTGTATAGCAGTTGGCTGTCATTTTTAAAATGTTTCAGTGATCTAAACAGCTATAGCTTTTTTTCCCTGTTCAAGGACTAAAGCTATGCAAAATGCAAAGGCTCCTTTTGTTGTCTTTCAAAGGCTTGATTATAAGCTATTCTGTGAATTCATGGGTTTTCAGGAATACTCCTAATCACTCTGTGTCTGTGTGTATTAAAAAGAAATGAGGTGATATTCCTTGAGAGGAAACATCTCCAGGAAACTTCTCCATACATACAAATAAATCAGGACAAACAGTTAGAGGAAGTAGACTTCTAAACTTCTTTAGTTATCCATTTTAAAATGGAAGTCCAAGAACAATAGTCTTATGTTGCAGCATTATATCATCACTTATGTATCTGCTGTTCTCATGATTTTTATAAAAGTAACACAGCACTTGCTAAGAGAATTGTTCCCACCCTGCTTGGAGGAAACAGCAAAGCATTGCCTGAACAATTCACCCAAGAATGTTATTGAAACATACATTTTAAAAGAACCATATATTTTAGAAACACACCTGTGCTGGCCTTGGGAAACAGCTCATGAGAAACTGCAGTTTTGCTAGCAGCTAATGTGCTTTCTCCAAAGACATGTTTTAATAGGAATGCTGAGCTGTTTGCACAGGGGCTCCTGCTTCACTTGGGTTTGACCCTTCGGAAACTGAAGATTCATGGGCTTGTACCTACCTCTGTGTAAATCAGGACTATCTCCTTTGAAACCAGCAGATGTAAAAATCTGGGTGAATAAAGAAGAATAGAGGCCTGGGGCTATCATCCCTGCCCTGCTGCTTTTATTCAGGTTAGGATTTCAGACATATAATTGCAATAATTTTTTCTTGTCATTTGGGAACAGGGATTGGGGCTGAGCTGTAACAACAGGAAGAGTAGGTGCAGACTCGCTTTGCCAAGATGCAGCACGGTGCCAGGGCAGATAGCAGTGGCAAGTTTGCCACAGTCTCGTCACTCCAGATGGTCTCTCTCAGCACTGCTCCAGAATTCCCTCTTTTGCTACCTCAGTCCCTCTCTCAGGCAGCAGTAATAATTACACTGCTGATCACACTGTAGGAGAATAAGACCAAAAAAAAGTAGACTTTATGCCTTCCTAATACAACACGGTGCTTCTAAACCAGAACTGCCTCAGTGCTGATGGTATTCAAGCCCGTATCTCTCCTGTATCATCTTTGTAAAACATATGAGCCTCTCACCTTGAACTGGTATCACCATTTGTGTTAAGAGTTTCTTACTCAAAGCAAGATGAATCCCACCTGGAAAAGTTAAATACTTGTTCAATGGTTTAATATCATTCCACACATTGGAAGTGATGTTGCAAAGGTTGTGATTGATGGGTTCAGAGGCAGGTAGCACTGTAGGGCTTGACAAAATAAGTAACATGATGAAAGATTATCTTCCTAACATGGTCTGCACTTGAAGCAGAAAACCCATTAATAAAAAAGTTGAAGAAACAGAATATTCCACTGCAACAGTGGAGTTAATGCAAAAGCCTACCTCACAAGAAAATACTTGCACCTGTACTATTCAGCTCACATATGAACAACAAATCAGTCTATTCTGGCACAGAGATTTATGTACACAGATGCCATAAGCCTCATGGTCCAAACTAAGAGTCTCACCCACACTAAAGCATTGTTAACATCATTGTTCTTAGTCTCTTAATTTTTTTATATGAAAATCAATGGATAAATAAAAGGTTAAAATATAAAAAGTTTCTTTCACTTCAGAAAGTGCGATAAAAAACAAATAGTTTGGCATATTCTGGAACACCCCCCATCAGCACTTGAGAGTGACTAGGGCTTTTCTCATGTGAACAAGACAAAGATTAAGGCTATAGTTCAGAACACTATGCTTGAAGTTGCTAATTTCTGAAGGGGCAGCCAACCCAATAACACAGGAAAACACTGCATTTTACATTCCTATATCTTAATACACACTTCCATTACTGGAAAGATCAGCATGTGAAAAAACATTAGACATGGTGCTACAAGAAAATTGCTAGTACATCACTATGTAAGCAACTTGCACATACTTTTTGTTTATCACAAGCTTCCCAAAGCTGCCCCACTGATGGCCTTTAGGCCAGGCGTGCCCTGGCCAGTTCCTGGGATGGCCCAGTGTGTTCTTGCTGTGTGGATCCAACACCTTCATTCCTGAGTCAGAAATGAAGACACTGTTTCCAATTAAAACAAATAGCCTCTGTTTTGGTGATACAGTTTTCACTGTCTTGGTGCATGGGCTGATCTGGATTTTTTTCTGTTGTAACTAAAAGCAGAATCTGGGAACTACTAGGCATCTGCTTTATCAGAATAATTAAGAAAGAAATACTGTGTTCGATGTCAAGTAATAGTTTAATGAAATCTTCCACAGCTAATAGTTCTTCATAGTGCTATAAAAGCTGGCCATCTCAAAATGAAATGGTTAAATAGCTGACACTTTAATTTGTGCTGTCAGTAGTGTCTTGTTGAATTCTCTAACATGAAAAGGAATATAGTCTTTACAATTAAGATGCAAGATTAATACAGATGATGCACACTGCTGTTTAGTGACCTACTATTGCTAATATAACAAAGAACATGCATGTGTCTTCACCTGTACTTGCTGATTTCCAGCTTTTCACAGTGTATGCACACCTGAGGAATTTTTATGCATTCTACCCTTGGGACACCCTGCTCAGTGGGGGTCTCTTCACTGAGCAACTGAAAAATGGGATATCCCAAACAGACAAAGAATAAAATCATGGCAGAAAATGCAGCAACTTCAGCTCTCTCATTGCTCTCTGAAAGCCAACAGTGGGAAACTACAGTGGGCTAGGCGCAGTCTACTAATTAATTTATGACATACTACACATTCCTGAATGGCTTTTTCCCCACTAGGTGTGCATTAACACATGGAAGCCTAACACATGAAAAATCTTATCTGCCCTCAGAGAGAAAAATGTCACTCATTGTTACACTACTTAAAGCTAGATAAGAACTTTGACTACTCTCAGCCAATGCTACTGTCTTCTAAAGAGGTTGTACTACAGTTTGTTCTAGCTCTGTTGAATCCCAGCTTGGGTTTTAAATACACTTTTGAAACAATCATCATAGCAACACAGCCTCTATCTACTACATTAATTACTTGCATCTCAGCAGACTATTACTTCAAAAACTTGTCTTTGTTAAACAGGGCACTATTTAATTCTACCTCACTCCTAGTCATAAAACTTTCAAAAATCAGTGAAAAACCCTCATCTAAGACTGCACACTACATTAAAGTATCATGTTTTATTTTTACACAAGGATTACCATTCCCCCAGATTTCAATTGATTATTATGGACCATGCAAAATGCCACAGACCACAGAAGCTACATTTTCAAATGGATGTTTTTATTGATTGATCAGGCATTGAATCAAGTATTGTAAAATAAACAGACTTTGTTCATTAAAAAATGTCCAGAAGAATACCATTCATAGCAAACTTGTTTCCTCATAGTCACACAGAATATGAAATTGCTCAAGAAACAAGTAAAAAAGGAACACCTGACTAATTACTGTCTGTGTGTGTATATATGTATATATACATATACACAAATTACACACTGTATTTGTGCATATACTGATGTGTGTGTATCTGTACATATGTATACATATATACACAAACATATGCACAAAGAGTACTGACTCAATGAATAGTCCACAGGAGAAATGTGGCTTAGCTGCAAATGAAGTATTCCGTGTTAAAATAAAAATTACACAGCAAGGTCTGTAGATAACAGACCATTCTTTTTCCATTGGTCAAAGCCATGATCCATCTTTAGACTCACAGTCATTCTTGTTTGGGATCTTTCAAAATTCATGGTATTACTTCCACCCAGCTCAATCTCTGCCAACAATGTATGGCCAAACACTGAGCAGTGTTTTCAGTTTGTCCACTACCGAAATCAGCTTCTAGATTTAATATTTCTGGCAAAAGAGAAGCTATACAGCCTTGATACATGTACTTTGGTAATATACCCTTTCCTTTTAGGCAGAAACTTGGCAATAATCCTACATTAGAATTCCTTTCCTCCCGCATCTTGTTATCACTGTTTTGAATCAGTTACCTCTTGTAAACTCAACGATTTTCATGCTGCCTCCAGATCATCTGGGCAATATACCTCAGATTGTATTAGTAGCATTGTGATCAATTATAAAATGTAGTGTTTGGGGATTTATTTACTTTTTTAATTTTTGAGGGTATATATTTCTTTATTATTAAAGACACTATGATAAACACTGCAGTTCACTCTATGTACACATTTTCATTTATTTATGTCTATTCTGGAAAGATCAGTGGCTCCTACCTGTGAATCGTGGGATGCTGCCCCAGCTGAAAGCCATGGTACTAGAAACGTACTGTCAGACTTTTCTCCATTTAATTCAGCATTTAGTGGGACATGTAAAGGAAAATCAAAGGAACATGGATAGGAATTTATTTGTTATTTTAAAAAAAATGAAAAAAACCCCAAACAAATAGGCATGTATGTACTCCTCATCTTGCTCATAATTTTTCTACATTATCATAAGGCAAACTGTAGTACAGCTTGGTACCTGGAGAATCAGTATTTAAAAAAACTGAAGCTGAGCTTAGAACCATCTTAGTTTGGTCCCATTAGTGAACAAAGTGCATTAAGGCATCCTTTTCAAAAGACACCTAAAGCATGGTTATAAATTACTGAGCAAATATTTTCTTAAAGCTGGTATTCAACCTATCCTCTTTCTACACAGGCAGATTTTTACCACTTGCATAGTAACAACAAAACACTGCAGGAAATCCAAAGTTGTCATATGCCTCAAGCATCTCCCAAAATGATCATTTATACATAAGCATTGTAGTAATTACAAAGGGCTTCTATTCTGTAGAAGAAAAAGAGAAAAAAAATATATACCTGATTCAGCTTTGAGATAAAGTAGGTACAACCTCTATTGCCTTTACTGATGTTCACCCACCAACACCAGGATGAACTAGGGCCTGCCCATGCAGGTTCCTACTGCTGCTGAAAACTTGTTATTTACTCCTCATTCATAAAGAGAACTGTGCTTTCCCAAAGAGCCCAAGACAATAACTATGAACAAACCCCAGTTGCAGTGTTTCTCCATACAGCACAGGTGAAACAAATTTCCTTGCTTTGTTATAGAGACTACATAGTGTAGGACAATGAAACACCTGTATTTAATTTAAAATCAATGGTAAAGTGGCACATGTCTCAATTCCAAGTTGTTGGGTGGGTTTGCTATGTTGAACCTTGTGAAATCAGCAATAAGCATTCGCATGTCTACCATCAGAACCGTGACATCTTCTATTACAATCAATCCTTAAGTGATGCTGTGCTTTATCAAATTAGTCTACAGTCAGACCTTGGATTTGCTGCTCTCCTCCAGTGTTGCTGATTCTCAGAGGTGGTATCAGTCTTTCACATCCTCAGTGATTCTACAATGTTTCCCAAAGATGAAGGTGAAGCACTGGTAGATGGGAATGTTGCCATCATAAAATAAATCACTAGATGATTTATCGACTCACATTCCTAGGAGATATTTGGCATGGGTTTTTATGATCAGAGAGAGTACGACTCTGTGAACAGAAGTAAATTGAAATTTCTTCTTTTGCTGTGTTGGCTACCTGCACTTCCTCACTTATTTATTGTTGTTCTTTTTGGTCTGCACACTCCCATGTGCAAAGTACAAATTAGGAGATCTCATTTGTCATGAGAGTGATACTATTGGCATGAATAAAGCCTGCAGTATACCGACTTGTCCACTGCGCAGTTTTCATCCTTCCAATTTCCTGCTTTTATCCACTGTAAAATAAAATGATGTTAAGGGGTGATGAAACTTTGATTAATAGGACCATCAATGTGCAAAAAAAAAAGTCATTTTCCAGGTGTCCAAACCAGGCTTTCCCTTCTCTCGCTCTTTCTTTTTTTTTTTTTTGTTTTTTTTTTTTGTTTTTATAAATAATTTATAAATCTTCCTGTAAGAGACTAAATACAAAACCAACCAAAGAAAACCAACTTCAAAGGAAAGTTAGGTATTATTAAAGCCGTTTCTTGTCCTTCCGTACAAAGTACACAGTAAAGAGATATTCTCCCCTTTTCAGTTCTGGCCAGATTCGGCAGTGATGGCATGGATGCTGCATGGTCTGCCAGCTCAGGGCAAGCTCCTACGGGCAGCCACCTGGCCACACCAGGAAGACGTGTCATCCTACCTTTTGGCTTTTAGCAGTCATGCGAGCTGCTCAGAGGAATCTAGGTGGTCAGGGATAGGCAAGCCAGTTATAATGGTCAAACACTTATTCCACACAGTGAACGTGGGGCACACCGGCTGCCCAAATGTAATGTCAAAAGTGTAAAGATGTAGTGAGTTCAAAGCATCGTAAAAAGCAAGGGAACCATTGTCATAGTCCAGCAAAATCCCGACGCGTCGGAGGTGAGGAGCAGGCTCGATGGGGATTTCTTTGCTGTTGTGCCGCACCACCCACGTGTTGTTGCAGCGGCAAAGCACCCAGGAGGCAGAATTCTTCCCAATCCACTCATGCTTCGGTGCTGACTTGTAGGAAATGCCAATAGCATACCTGCAAAACAAAAAGAAAATCAAGTAAGCAAATGCTTCCTGCCACGTTTGTCTCTCAGTGAAGACAAATGTTAGCCCAGAGGATCCACTGGAATGCTCCAGCCTCTTACTTCTGATAGTTAAGCTCTTATTAAGTGACACTCCACCACAATATCTGCACAGGCTTAATTAATGTTTTTCCCCATCTCTCTTTTGGGTTTGAGAGGTCAGGAAAACTTTATTGTCCCTCATATTGTTTGTAGTTTGGCTGCTGTGGTAATTTTTTTGAGCACTCGCCTCTGCTATTAAAAAGGAAGATTGTTGAGTATTCAGAAACTTAGAGTTTAAATCACTGGGCCTCAGATTTCCACTTCTAAACAGATGAATACAGAGGAATTCATTGATTTTAAAATACACTGCTATCTGTCAGCTAATCTGATCTCTCCTTGCTCCTTTAATATATGGACCAGAAGAAGGAATGCAAGAGTAAACATTGAAGGACACATTAAAAAACCCATTTTTGCCATTCCCAAATATGCTTTGCCAGATGTTGATGTGGTTTTTAGATTCAAATGAGCATTTTAGAGACTGGGTATTGGGCCAAGTGAAGCAATTGTAGTGAAGACATTTGCTTTGCAAACCATAATTTAAGGCAAGATGTGCAAGGTAAGAGGATTGTGGAAATGTTCTCATTAATGGACACTGAGGGCAAATACCTGATTTCTCATATATAACAGAAATGTGAAAGTTCCTCACGTTCTAGGGACACTGAAGTATTTGTTGGGCTTTCAACCAACAGAGATTAATGTGCCATAAGTTACTCTATCTCCATTCCTTAGTGTTGGCACAGGCAAACAGCATTTTTCTTGTGTGAGACACTGGGCATACCTAAAGACCTTACTGATTTTTCCATTCCATTAACCTCCATCATGATTGTTGCCTTTGAATCCCAAAGGATGACATCTCTTACACTGACTAAAAGGCCTCTGAAATCCACCCCTGTATGACACAGAGGACCATTCAGGACTGGAGGAATGCACTTCTCCATTTCCTGCCCCTTGCTTCATACCCCAGGGCACAGACCTACAGCTCTGCTGCTCCATATCCCCTCTCCAGAAGTAAATCTGACCTCCATCCCTGTGAAACTGGATCACCAAATTGTCCTCATATTTATTTATTTTTTTCTTACTTAAGGACACTAAGATCTTTCACTTTTAGTAAAGAAATTAAAACTTACACAGTTTGCTCTGATGCTGAAACAAGATGAAACTTTCTGAGCTCTCCAATTCACTAAAATCTTAAAATGTACTATATACGGGTTCAAAAAAAACAACTATTCCCAGCCATGGAGCAAAAGTTCTGTGAAGGCTGCTAAATATAAAGATTCTCTATTTGGCAGGTTTAGTTCAAGAGTCCAAAAGTGCTGGAGATTGGGAAAATAATGTGATAAACAATGAGAAAGTATATGCTTGTCCTGTTCTTTCACTGTTTCCCATACCTCTGTTATTGGTCTCTATCAGAGAAACTGTGGCAGGACCTGCACAGCATGAACTAGTGATTCTTTTCACACAGATTTTTATATACATACCATGTACTCCCACTTATAACCACTTCCCAGTAATGCCGCCCGCTGTCAATGAACACATTCCCAGCTACTCCATAGCTCCCCTGGCTGGTGAATCGCTCTGGTGTGTGACTCTTTTTGGAGGATGTTTCATCACGTTCCACTGTCAGGTTATCATGAGACACTTTCAGTTTTCTATGAGCAGATTTGGGGTCCAGTTTAAATGGCTGACCTAGACAGGCAAAGACAAAGATGGCAGAAGAATGGTTTGGCTTTGATTTTGAAAAGGCGAGTGGATTCACGAGCCCCTAAGAAGCCCACAAGATGACATAACTACATTAATCTCCTCCTCTGAAGTATTCTCGAGATAGACTAACTTATTCTGCTCTCTGCAACAGCTAGTTTGCATTGCCAGTTTACTGTCAGTCTCATTGTTCACTAACTGCCCTGTGTCGATAATCCCTGAAAAGAGCCCTGCATAATCATCGTGCCCATTATCTCTGACCCAGAGGTAACCTGAATACTCTAATTCTTGCATGTAATTGAAACCAATATACATGCTAATAAAGGTCTGAGGGTTGTTTTTTTCACAGCATATTAGATTTAGAATAAGTTACAGTCTATTAATTCTCTAGGGATAAAGCTCCATAATAACATCTTCATCTTTACTACAGAAAAGTATGGTTTCAAATCCCACAAAATCGGTTTGAAAGTAAGAAGAAGCACTAGCCTTGTCTGTTCATTCACTCACAGCTTTATTTATAACAAGCACAGTCAACAATTCAGGATCGCTTTGGAAAAATACCCATGTGGTGCTGGATATTGTGCATTAAAAAGAAGGAAGTGAACTGTAACTTGGTCCAAATAATATGGTGTAAAAACATTACTGAAGCTGTTGCTCTTGGCAAGTGTCTTCAGCTGTAGCACAAGGTTTGTAGACAATAACAGGAAGCTTTTTGGTAAACCAAACCCTGTAGATGTATAAAGCCTGCCACAATTCTGTCAGGCTTGCTCATTGTGTCAAAAAGCAGAATGATCATTTACCTCCACCAGGAGACAACTAGGAAACTGACTCTATGAGTGGTCCAGCAAAGCCCTTTTTCCTTCTAACTGTCTTTAATATTAAGGGGAAGAAAAAAATGTTAGCAGAAGATTTGATGATATGCACAGAAAACAGAAATGAGCGCTCTCATGAGGTCTGTGTCAGGCACTGACATGAACTTCAAAAAAGACATAAATTGTTCAGAGTTGATGAAGGAGCAGTTAAGTATTTCCCATTCAGTAAACCTGAAAACGTTAATGTGGGAGGTAAGAAGAAATTAAGTTAATCTGAACAGTGACAGTCAATATGTTTTGGTTCAGATCTCCAGGCAATCTGAAAATGCAGACATGTAAAATTGGAGATGATTGAGGCAATACTAATTTTCAACATTATTAGAGGCAGGTCGGTCAGGAATTAGATCAGTACTTTTAGCTTTAGAGTTATCATCTACTCTCATAATGTGTAATTAGTCATTTATTATGATCAAGTATAAAATGTACCCATTGGAAAATATTTGGTGCACATTTCACCTGCTTTTTCTTGCTGCTCGGTAGCAAGCTATAAAATATCTGTACCCTGCCTCTCTAACTGGTTAGTAGCTTTTGTGTTGCTGAAGCTGTATCTAAAGGATGTCTTTCTTCACACTGAAGTGTATCTGGTCTCATCATTTCTCACAGTCACCTGAGAGATTGCTTTTGTGCCACACTGGGTCACAAAGAGACAGAAGGATAAAAGACTGCCATTTCTAAACGGGTTCTCTGGTTACGCATTTGCTTGTGGGTTACCAGATTTAACAATAAGCAGATTCTTGGTAGCAGATGTGGGATTTGTATGAACAGCTTTTACACAGAAATGCAAGCCAGGTTAATGGCAGAAAGGGGAAAAGTGTATGTGCCATTCTCTACAGTCTCCTTCTTGCAACATTCACTATCACCCCGCTTTGAGCACCTTACCCTGCAATAGGTAGGTTTCAGAGGGTGAACAAATCCCAACATTCCCTTTCCAGTGCTCAGAGCTGCCCGTGATGACTACATGAGTGAGGAATTGGCTGGGACACAAGAAGAAAAAGGCTGAAAATCAGTATTAAAATTGCTATACTACATCTGCTAATAATTCGTTTAACCATTGGTTTTTTGACGTGGGATCTCTGACTATGCTACCGCCTTGTTGAACTCCACAAAAATCTGAGGGGGATGGAGCTAGGAAAGTTTTCTAGTGTCCTAAGAAAGAGATCATTTTGGATAATAAAATTAAGCTGGCAAATATCTTACGAGCATTATACAAAAATGAAGTGTTTTATTGCAAACATGAGAAAAGTTTTTAGTTTGTAGAGGAAAAAGAACAGAGAGAACCCACAAAAGAGTATTTTCAATCATTTCACAGGTGATGGCTCTGTTCCTAAATGATATTTCCAGTGACCAAACTACAGATGCATCTCCTCCCAAAAAAAAAAGGAATTTCTGCTCTACTGAAGACTCTGGCAGTCTTGAAGCAAATTAAATGAGTGGCTTTCATTGTGGGAAGCAGTTTAAACAAGTTAAGCTGCTCTGCGCTCTTCTATCTTCCAAAGATCAAACTGAAAAGGAAGGCAAGAAAGGAGAGGAATGCATGCGTGCCAGACTTCGCATTACTCACTGTTTGTCTTGAGCTTGCCAGGCTCACTGCTTCTGCTGCCCGCCTGATTAATGGCCTTAACAATGAAGATGTACTTAGTGCCACTCTGTAACCCATGCACTGTGTAGTGGTTTTGTTTAATATTGGGAACAATCATCCAGCTGTCGGCTGAGTTGCATAAACCTGCAATTTCAAACAGAGCACATTGGTCATAACATATTGAACACTTTGTAACAGAGGAACATTTAGAGCACTCCTGAGCATCCAACAACTGATATGAATTTTGCTTCTGTACCTTTTAAAGTGCTGTTACATTTACCGAGTTGCTACCTAATTCCACTAACCCATTTCATCAGCCCTCAGCCGAGGTACCTTTCAAGTTCTGGCTATGTGAAGTCAACCATAAAAAATGGACATTTAAGAAATGACTCAGTGGAGGCATGAACAGTCTGAGATTTTTCATATCCCAGCACAATGAATTCTTTATTGCTGAAGAATGAGAGGATTATGGAGATCCCATCAATCTACTGTTTGGATTAATGAACTCAGTTTAAGCCTCAGAAAACTAACGTGAGCAGCAAAGCTAGGAGGGCTGGGGAGGCACCTTTGCTGACAGTCCCCAGGTACGCATTCTTCAGCACCTGAAGCATATCATGCATGGGAGACCAAACAGGGCAGAGTGTGCTCTCCAGAGCAAGCTTTAGCTCTTACACTCTGGACTTTGACAGGTTGTAATCTAAGCCAGGAAATTTAATGGATGCAACTTTTTGATTTATGTCCTCATGGTTAGATGTCAGCTGGGGAAGAGCTGGATAATTTTCTAGATACAAACTTTCTTGGGTACGTTTGATGCCTACCACAGAAGTATAATCCATAGCAAGTAAGTAAAATAAGGGAGGAGCAATATAATCTGCAAAACAGGAAAATATTCCATTTAGATGAATTTCCTCACCTACACAATTTTTTCCTACTGTGATATAACTGCGATGGCAGTCAATCACCCATATTACTTACTATACATTTTGAACAGCTCCTGATCTAATGGATCCCCAGTCTGATAGCTCTCTTATTCTAAATGTTCACATAAATAACAAATCTAACATTCATGAAGTGTATATATATTCACAACTTTTTATGTAGCTATACTGCTAGAAAAGGACACAGGCAGATGGAAGTGTATGCACACATGTGCATGTGTAAGGCTGGAAAACTTAAAAGAAAAATGCTTGACTGGATTAGCAACTTCACAGACTTCTTGGTCTCTGCCTTTACTGGGCATAGAACATATTATAAAAGCTGTGTTAATAAAAAAAGCTTTCAGCCTTTAACTCATGCTTTACCAGCAAACCAGTAAGTACTAGCAAAGAGAATCTTACAAGTCAGTAGTAATTTCAGCTCTGCATATTAGGTAATACAAAACCTTTTTGTAAAGTAAAAATTAAAAGGCTGCTGAACACAAAACTAGAAAGAAAAAGACCTGTGAAACAGGTTTACAGACTCTTAGACAATTCATAACCATACTGGGACATTCCTTCCTAATTTGGGATGTGCTTTGCATAACAAAAGATCATTAGAAACAGAACTCATACCCCAGATTTCAATCTAAGAACTATGCAGCTTTTGTCTTAAAGTTCTCTTATATTACATAGCATCCTTGAGAGGCAGGCAGCTATTCATCTTGCTGTGCAAATGGGTAACTGAGGCACAGTTTCATGTGGGACTCACATCACTTTGTCATCTAATGAAGAGCTGCAATGTCTGATATATTTTTCTGGACTCTGAGAAGAGATAGAAATCAGTGAGCAGTTTTTATCACTTCTCCAGGTGTGAACTTCCTACCACAAGTGCCTCTCTTTTCCTGGCCACAGAGGAAGCCTAGGTGACTAGCACAGGTGAGATGTCTAACTTTAGATATCTGAAATGAGGTGATATGAAGCCCCCTGCCACCCTGATTTGAAGTCTGAACGTCTAAGCCTGTGGCTGAACTCACATGTGGGCTGTGGCCTTTGGACTATGATTTACCAGAATGAGAACATCTCTTTGTTGCAGTTTCCTGGTGTAAAGTGGGAAAAAAGAATTCTAGGATTATACTCCAACCAGTGAGCATTTTGACCACGTGTAACCACCCTAAATATCAGCTACAAGGGTTTCAAGCAGTTTGATATATGTGAACAGAAGCAGCAAAAAACCCCAACATTGCAGCACTGTTTTTCTCAAGACCATTGAAAAACTAGATCATATAGACCAATAATCTGTTTACCTCCTGAAAACCCCCCCCCCCAGTGCTATACCTCATTGAAACCCCAGCCGTGCCTAGCACCTTTAGTAAACTGCTTCTAGCAACATCAGTCCACATATTCACTGAACCATACCTACTGAATGATGCTTATTTTTTTAGGCAGGGTGTGAATAGGTTTCCTAAGAGGAAGAAAGGGAGTAAAAGCAGCAGTTTCCTGGCATAAAATATCCTACTGACTGCTCAGAGGAATCCTCATCTTTTCCCACACAAAAATTTACCACAGGTATTAGAGTAAAGGCACAATTGTTCTGTAGCTGAACCAGCACTGATTTTGTATGGAGACCATCGCTTACCACACTCATAGGTGTTATTGCAAAGTAAGTGTTAAATTAAAATTAAACGAAACCAAGCACTACATTTAGAGGAAGTCCAAGATGACCAAGGAATCCTTAACTCAGATGCCTCCGATGCAGTATTAAATAACATATGATTGTAAGTGGGATGAATCCAGACAGTGGTCCTGGAAGTGTCTTCTCCTTCCACAACTACAGTTTGAAAGCAAAGATCTATGGCATACATAAGCCATGGATAAACAAGCCCTTACCCAGACACAGAAACGCCCAGATTGTCACTGAATCATCCCAAAACTAGATTTGTATCAGTCATTACAAATCTCGAAAGGGCAAAATTTTCAGGCTTGCATTGCATGTTTTATGTTACCTTCCAGAGGCCGATTGCTCCTTGATGAAGTATAAAACTTGGATTTAAATAGGTATTTGAAGGACTGCAAGGTACAGTTGCATTCCTATGAGTCTCCTCTCCAGCCTGTCTTCTCCTCCTGTCTATGTGGATACCCAGTACTCACTTGTCTGTAAATACTCCCACAGGGTAAATTATTATATTATTAAACAATCCAGTTAATGGTTAATTTAGATTTCTGCATACAGAAGGCAGAGGCACAGTAATTTTAAGTATTGCTACGTATTGGCTTCTGCTCCTGGGGTTAATGGCAAAACGCTCACAGGTAGATACAGATTCATCCCACCTGGTCTTGAACAAAGAGCAGAATTCCTGAGTTAGGACCTTACCTACCCTAAACTCTCTGCACAGTCAACAGAGAGTATTGAGAACCTTTTGTCCTGACTCATGTTCCAGTGGAAGGCTCTATCCTCTTTGATGACACAAGAGACCTTGGGTTTCTTTGATTTGTCTTTCCAGTCTTAGGCATCCCAGACTACCAGTGTACGATAAATGTTGGATGTGCAGTGACTGACTTGGTCACTCTGCTAGACAAACCTTGCTGTCCCAACAAGCTTGGCAATTGCTTCTGCACCAAGGTGCTGAGGTGTCCATGTGCTTCCTGACTGCGAGGTATTTGATAATAGGCTTTAAATGGAACTTTGATTCAAAAATCTTGGGAATGAAGATTTGACGATATCAAAATAACAAGTCCAAAATCCTTCAAAACAGAATAGTAACTAGTAGTAGCCAAGTTAAGCTTCTAGGTATGAAAAAAAAATTGTCACTGTATCAAAAGAATTTGTCTCCAGTTATGTCCTCTCAAGACAGCCTTTCTTCTCTGAATACAAAAGAAGATTATTATGAAAGTTCAGGGAAATTAGCAACCAGCTTGGCAACACAGGCACCCAGGTCTTTTGCACCCTCAGCACCTTGCCAGTGGCAGCAGGTTAAGTGGAAAAGCACACATCTCACTGGTGCAGCAGCAGGAGGTAAGGTCTCCTATTGCACCCACTCCTAATCCAAGCTACATTCAGGTTTCTTGTTTCAAAAACCCAGGGCTTTTTATAGGGTATTGCAGGTGATAAAACAGTGTATTTTAAAACTGTAGCCTGCAAAAATGTAGAGAATTTAAATTACATCCTGGAATGGTGGCAGTGAGCACCGTGATGTCCTTACAGGATGTGTGAGTTTTCAAAACAAGTTTCTCAGAGTCTGGAGGTAATAATTTCTAAAGCTATTTCCCTGGTGTTGGCTGTTGATGCATTTTAAAAACCAGATGGGAACATTCCAAGGTGTAAATCCTCCTAAAATTTACACTGGTGGTTTTTAATAAAATATATCTGCTTGAAAACTGGAAGAGGAGTACAAAAGTCATGGGAAGTTTAATTAATCTCCTGAGTATTTCAATTATTTTAAATGTTTTATTTAAATAAATTATTACTAATTCAAATTGGTAGAACAAATACAGTAGGTGAAGGTAACAGATAGATCTCCACCCCCATTCTGCATTCCCACATCAAAGAAAATAATATACATAGGATATCTGCAAAACACATCACTTTTTTTTTATTTTTAAGAAATACACTCTTTTTATACTCTTCAAGAGGCAAACGTTTTCTTGATTTTATCCCAAACTTGCTTTTGTGCCATTAAAATATACTCAGTAAAGTCCACAGAAGCAATCTGAACATGGTAAAGGAATCTGTTTTTAATAAATTCAAACTTCCAGAAACAGGCAAAAGCTAGAATATTCAAAAATTAACTGGTGTATCATAAACTTGCTGGTTTTCATGGAAGCTTGGGCTCCTAAGTGTCTTAGATCCTTGAACAA
This sequence comes from Aegotheles bennettii, assembly GCA_013398125.1. Classification (NCBI taxonomy): domain Eukaryota; kingdom Metazoa; phylum Chordata; class Aves; order Caprimulgiformes; family Aegothelidae; genus Aegotheles; species Aegotheles bennettii. Next base: position 651,323 of record VZRW01004389.1, on the reverse strand, counting down.
AATTTCATCCTATCTCATAGGAAGGTTACCCATGTACCACAGGGAAGGTTCTGACAGTACACTGTATCCTTAATACAGTGAATTTTAGTATTTAGTCAATGAAACTAACTTACCTAAATTCCATTTATGAGGAAAGAGAATTATTTACTGTCTTGAAGAGAGAGGTGTGATTTTCATGAAGACAACTTGTATTGCAGCTAGTAAAAATGGTGTGTACAAGGGTGTTAACTTTCCTGAAGCACACTAAAGCAATTTCATGATGTTAAAAAGATGCATAAATACTTGAAACGGGAAAATGAAATTATAATGTATTTTAGCTAGACAGTGACAAAGTAATTTTAAAAGCTATTACAATATTCAGATTGCAGGTGATTAGCTGTGTCTCAGAAATGCAAATGTGCAAATGATATAACTCGAAGAACAACTGCTTTGGTAAAAGCCTGCTGAATTTCAAGTTCTGTATTGCTCTTATGCATGGAACAAGGCTGCCAAGCACTTAATAGCTAAGCATTTTGGCCACATTTGGAAATAATTTTTCCTGTATTAAATAGGATTAAAAATGAAATACTCTATTTGGACCTTTTCCATCAAATGTTAACTCTCCAATTTTTCAGTTAACAAAAAAGAATATAGTTGATTACGTTGGATAGAAAATACACTAGAAAAACATAGCATTGCTTGGTTTTGTTACTGAATTCTTCACAATCTCTGAATGATATATGCCTCTAGTGGGGGAAATGTACTGAGGAGTGGAAAGTGCAGTCAGTCTGGCAATGTGATTTTAAGAAATGGATTCCAAAGTAACAACCTCCATTAGCACGGTAGGTGGGTATGTATGCAAAGTGATTTCTACTGTCTCAGGGGAATAAAGCTTGTTTGTTTAATGCAGTATTCTAACTATTCACTCGTGACTAATTCATAGGTACAAAAACACAGAACTGAAGACAGTCTATGAACCTGTTTACATTATCTCTACAGGCAACACACAATACCAATGGAAAGTTTTTGGGATATGACAGAAAAATAAATTAAAAAAATAATCATGTGCATCATTTCATCTAAACATGAAGTTTGTAGCACAGTGCCTGCTAATGCCACTTACAATGAAAAGAGCTCCCTGTGTTATACCACACTACTGAGGTGTGCTCCGATATTCTAGGGACAATCTGTGAAAGGTGGGATATTAGACCCTGCTGCAGGACAAGGAATATAATCCACCAAAGTGAAGAAACATCCAAGCATTGTTCTGAGTAAAATCAGGATGTTAGTGGGCAAGTCTCCCATACTAGTGGAAGCTGGAATGACCTGGGAGAGTTCCATGTATTAGAAACTTGAGCAGATCTGTAGCAGTTAGATTTGATGAGAACATCTCCACTGGAGGTGTCCAGTTCTACATTAAAGAACAAGATTTAAAACAAGCTTTACAACATTTAGAAAACCCTTCCACATATACTGATATATGTATGTATTGAATTTGGGTTAACATTATATCTTTCAATTAATTTGAAAATAACAGGCAGGATATTTGTGTAAGAACAACTACATTAAAAATAAAAACAAACAACAAAATTCAAAGACCCAGTTCTTTCGTTTTTTCTACTGTTACTTAAGTTCTTTCGAGCATTTTGTAAACAAAGTTTCATACAGTGTTGATACGTTTTCTCATCAAACTTTTAATGACACCATTTTTGCAAAGTGATAAAATGAAAGTTCAGACTGCACACTGAGCACTTCGTGCTACACCCAAAAATTATCATATTGCATCTCTGAAAGTAGACTAATTGATACATGCTTTGCAGATCAAAGCTTTTGTCTTCACAAGGGAAACCTGCAATACAGCCTAAAAATTAAATACCTCATTGTTTATTCACTAGTAAGCAAAGAGTAAAACCCCACATCACAAAAGTGTGGCGATGGCACACCTTTCTGTTGCTGTGTTCATACATAGTGCCAATAACTGACTTGCATAAAGCCTTCTAGCATAAAGCCATATATAAAAATGGGTCAGAAAACAAGCAATGTACTATGCTATTAAGAACGGTCTGCTTAGTGGTGATTAATCAGGGAAGCTTTCTCTTCCTTATCTACCATGCTCCAATTTCTTCTAAATTGCTATTAGACCTTTTTGCTATCCAGTTTGCTCAAATATAGGAGCATGTGTTGCAGGTTACTTGGTCTTTTCAGCAGTCTCATGTTTTACAGTGTGTTGTCCAAAATTAAGCCGTTTAGTGTAATACTAAATGATGGTTTCAGCAAAACATTCATCAAATTTTCAATAGTCCACCTGATTTTTCAATCAATCTTGAATACCATGATATATTCATAGTGTGCTACCAGCAGAAGAGTCAGTACAAGGGTTTGGCGCAGTACTGAGACTTGGCATGGACCACACCATTTTTCCACTGATGTAAAATATGTGAACATGTCCACAGCACTGACTTTCATCAAAGCATTTCAACAAATTTTGTAAGAACAAAATCACTTCTGCACTGGGTCAGAGCTAAGCCTATCTAGCTCACTGCATGCCTGGAGTATCTGAGCGTAGTATCTGAGCAAGAGTGTAGGAAGGTGTTAAGGAACAGGGAAAGCACACAGAGATCATTTCTCACCACACTCTCCCAGGCTCCAACAACTTACAGCTCAGGGATTTCCTGAGCCAGGAGGAAGTCTCTGCACTTCATTGTTCTCAGTGGATTTTTCTTGCATGATCTGTCCAGTCATCTCTTGAACTCAAACAGACTTTTAATCAACAACCCTCTGTGGCAATGAGTTCCAAATTTAAGTACACATTGACTGAACAAACTCTACTTTTTGATTGATTTGGTTCATTTTAGAATCCTTTAGTTTCATAAAGCAAGTATGTGTCATCTAGTGGTATTCCCGTTAAACATATGGGGAAAAGGAAGAAAAATGACTTCTCTGAATTCGTAGTCAATGATGGCTATGCACTAAACCCAGTGTTGACTTCCTGGCCAAAGGTTAGGCAATAGTGTTTTCTTAGAAGAATACTTATCAACAAAACAATTTGAGGAATAATCAGTAACCTTCTTCATTCAGGAAAGTCACAGATTCAAAACAGAGAGTTTGTGCTACAAATGTGCTACAATACAAAAGATAATCAATGATAGTTAATATCATTATAAGTCAAACAATGTTAATTGTTGTTTGCTGATGTTTGCTGCCCTAGCCATAGATATACTGAGACTTATGCTTTGTAGCCTTGAAGACAGTAAAACTCAGAGGGAAGGACTTAATCTGTATTTTTGACAAAGGTCCAGTTGACAAGGGTATCTAAATGACAACAGGGCTGCCATTCTAATGACCAGTTCAACTAGCTCCATGTGCCTGTCTAGCCCAGACAATGGAAACGAGTTCTTTGTCCCTTTGGCTACATTTGCAACAAGAGAATCAAGATGGAAGAGGCAAGTCAAGAACTGGGCCCATGTGAAATTCTTGAAGTTCAACAAGGCCAAGTGCAAGGTCCTGCACCCAGTACCAATACAGGCTGGGAGTGAAGGGATTGAGAGCAGCCATGTGGAGAAGGACTTTGGGATAGTGGTGGAGGGAAAGCTGGATAGAAGCTGACAATGTGTGCTTGCAGCCCAGAAAGCCAACTGTATCCTGGGCTGCATCAAAAGAAGTGTGGCCAGCAGGTCAAGAGGGGTGATTCTCCCCCTCTATTCCGCTCTGAAGAGACCACATCTGGAGTACTGTGTTCAGCTCTGGAATTCTCAGCACAGAAAAGATGTGGAGCTGAGCTATTGGAGTTGGGCCACAAAATGATCAGGGGGATGGAACACCTCTCCTATGAGGAAAGGCTGAGGAAGTTGGGGTTGTTCAGCCTGGAGAACAGAAGGCTCCAGGGAGACCTTCTATCAGCCTTCCAGTACTAAAAGGGGGCCTATAAAAAGATGGAGACAGACTTTCTAGTAGGGTCTGTTGCAACAGGACAAGGGGTAATGGTTTTAAAATAAAAGAGGATAGATTCGGACTAGATACAAGGAAGAATTTTTTTACAAAGATGAAACACTGGAACAGGTCACCCAGGGAGATGGTAGATGCCCCATCCATGGAAATATTCAAGGCAAGGTTGGATGGGGCTCTGAGCAACCTGATCTAGTTAAAAATGTCCCTGCTCATTGCAGGAGGGGGTGGACTAGATGACCTTTAAATGTCCATTCCAGCTCAAAATATTCTATGGTTTCGTAAGTTCTGCTAACATGGACAGTATTTGTGTCTTTGGAAATATGTGCTGGTTTTAGTCTTCAACAACACTACATGGCACTCCCAGAGTCTCACTACATGGCATTCCCAGAAAACACACAAGAAATTTTAACTGAATGACTTATGAATTCTAAAACCCTTCAAAATTATTATTGGTTTGGATTTAAAATGTTGACTTTAAATATTCCTGGAAAATATAATTTCCTTTTGTTCTTGACATACGAATACATTTATATTTAAAGGTGCCCGATTTACAGAGAAATCGTAAGAAAAGAGAAAGTTTATACTTACTAACAACATTAGCTTGTCCAGTGAAGATGGTGTACTGCAGCTCGTAAGAGACCACACTGAACTCATCATCTGATGTCCAGTGGACAGTAATGGTATCATAAGAAGCTGTACAGAGCTCTTCTCGAATGGTGGGTGGGTTGGGAGCTGTAAGATACAACAGAGGAGGCTCACTGACACAATCAGTAAAATATTTCCCTCTCACCTGAGATTAGCAGATGCAGTTGATGTATGAGTTTGCATCTATACCATCCAACAGACTTTTTAACAATTTTTCATTAATTCCAGTAGTAATTGAGATTATCAATGAATTGTTGCAAAGGAATTCTTTCTATCAATATAACCACCAAAGAACTCAAGATTTTGAAAATATTTTAATACAAGTAATTATTAATTAAAGTATTAATATTTTAATACAAGTAGCTTTAGTTTCAGATGTCTTATCACAAGTGATATGTTGGTGGTCACATTAAACTGATTAACGGGTACAATTTACATGTTACTTTTTCTAGATTTTTCTCTGACTATTGCACTAAAATTATCATAGTTTCATTGAAGCATATATCAATTGGGAGAGTCAACACTCTTCACTGCTGACATGAAAGCAGTGTTTGCCTAGCCTATCTTACCAGAGATTGGCTAAGTGGTATTTAAAGAATATAATTTGAGGGAGGCCTCCAAACAATCATGCTTTCATGCTAAATCTCTCCCAGTTGATTTTTATTTATTACCTTGCTATTCTTTCTAATATAGATGTATTTCATTTCTGCTGGCTACACAACTTGCTTTTTTTCAACCTTACCTAAAGAGTTCTTACCATAACCTCATGACTGTATGACTATTACAACCTAAACTTCAAAATCACTGCTAATTAAATAATTCTAGAAAACAACCAAAACACTTTAATAAAATTTGTCCCTTTGGTTGGTTTTTTGGTTTTTGTTTTTTTTTAATCAACAAATTATCTCTGTGTAGCAAGCTATACCTTCTTCTCCTATACTAACACACAGGTGTATTTTAAAGACCTATTTAAAGAAGTGAAATTTGAAGCAAACTTATGAGGTCTAAATTTTCCTTGTTTGCTTTCTCTATAAAGCCATGCAACTGAATAAGAAACAAATGAGTCTTTCTTTGAAAGACCTTCTTGCGTGCTTGTCTTGGTGGGAGCCTCATTCCTAATCATCTTCCCTACATGTCACCATGATGCAAGAAAAAAAATATCCTTGTGCTTAATAATGTTCCTTCCAGCTGTCACAGAGTGAGGAAGGAGGGCACTCAAGCTGAAACAACCACAATATGCCTGAATTAAAGGAAAAGGAAGACAACATTGAATGTCAGCTCTTTAACTTCTGTTAGCTACAAATAATGGCCTCAAAAAAATCCCCTCTGAAGGAATTCCACCTTTACTTTTGCAACAACTTATTTTTATGAAACATCTATTTTACTTTCCATTACAAAGTTTTATAGTTCATGTCCCTGGTTTATTGATGTATGTTCCCAAATATTAAAGTGCAGATGCATTTCCAAGCAGCCTCTTTCAACCAAGGGGCATAAGGAAATATTCAAATGTATTTCAAGATATGGCTGTGATTTGTGATGCTCTAAATATTGTAGCACAGAAGCTTATCAATGTCTTTTTCTTTTTGTCAGCAGAAAGATAGGACAGATGGGTATTAATAAAGAGAGAGAGAAAAATGAACTAAAATAAGAGCAGTCATCCAGGAGGAGAATATAAACAAAAGGAGGAGAAAAAAACTCCACAATCTTCTGGAAAGATTAATGCTGCAGTTTAGAGATTGTGTACTAACCAAGACCAACTAACTGCTGTGAATGCTGTGCAGTACTGCACTGATGCTATTAGCTATGTTTCAAAAATGTATTCAGCAGAACAATCTACTGGAGCTATATCTTAGTTTCTAGCTGAGGCTTCATATTTTGCCTGTCTTTCAAAGGCAAAAAAAAAAAAAATAGAAAAAATATTAATTAATTACAAATTTACAAGGAGATCCATTTTTTTGTCTGCTAGTATTCAACTAAAGTCTTCTTCAGCCATCTCCTGCACCTAACAGAGAAAACCCTTTACTTGAGAAATGTACCTGTTACTACTACAACACAGATAGTAAATATGAATTTATGGAAAGCAACAATTACTGAATGTTTAATGAACTGTAAACTGCATTTTAATATCACCTAAGTGACTTTAACTCCTTTGAAAATGACAGCCTAAGTTCTCTTTTCATATGCACACCTGGCTGGCCTTATGGCTGGGGATTTACAGGCCTTCATGTAATGAGAATGACAGAAAAAAAGAGATTTGATCTAAGCAGAACATCTTTTCTCTTGCTCTTTTGATTAAACCACACCCATCTGATACTATACTGCATGAAACTCAGCTCTTCAGCAACACTCATTTCATAAATCACTCAGAATCAAACAAAATCTACCTGCTTCTCCTGCTGACAGACAGGGAAGTCTGCATGCAGATGGTTTGTTACGACTTTCAAAATAATGTCTGACTGCCAAATTCATCATTTCACAGCACATACTCCTTTGGAGAGTGTAAGTCCATAATGGAATTAAAGAGATTGACCTTAGATATCTTCACTATCACATTTACTAGTATTGTTACAGGGTTTAGGTGACCCATGGAAAGCTCTACAGAGACCCCAGAGCAATCTCAAGACTGCACCAACACCTTCCCCTATGTGGTCCTGACTCAGGCATGCTCCACTACTGGGCTTCACTGGGAAGGGGAAGTCCAGCACACTTCCAGCACATCAGGGAAAGAAGTGTCCTGATCAGTTCTGCAAAGTCTTAATGCTATAAGACATAAAGCTTCATATACACCCTTTGGTCCTGTTTCCTGGTGGAGAAGCAGGGGTTGTCCAAGAACCCTTCCAGTCCATTTCAGGGTGAGGATGGAGCACTGGCTCGCAACCATAACAAGACTGAAGTTTAACAGCTGATGCTGTTAATATCCTCAGCTATTGGCAGCCTCTTGTCTACAAACTGCTACCTAGTGTCAAAGAGAGCTGAGAAAAAAGTGAAAGAGCTCTTGAAAATCTCAAATTTACAGCCTTGAGCAGTGAGGGAACCTGGAATCAGCACCAGCAGACTTAGCAACACACAATGAAAGCTGCAGTGGTTTAAGGAATCACTTCTTAACATCTGCAGCTATACTTGGTCATGGGCTGGCAATTTCCATAGAAGACCAGGGAAAACATCTGGGAGTGGAACTGCTTCAGTTGTATTGACTTTCATGCACCTGCATTCAGGAATCACTACTCTAACAAGAGTGAAATCATTGCCGAAAGCTGCTTTAATTCATCTTAGTGACTGACTCAAAACTGAGCAGGCACACTTAAATAGGCAGGAACCACATCTGAAGTGCCTGAAAAGCAATAACTAATATTAGAAAAGTAGTTTCTTACATTTATTTCCCAAAGTAACTGACCTTGTGAGTATATCCATTCCCTTTCAAACAGATTAATCTAATGCACCTTCAATTCAATGTCTTCTGCATGGCTTTTGCTCTGAAGCAGGCTGAAAGCACCCACATGGTCCATACACCTGAGAGGCAGTTTAGGGAAACTGCCACCCCTCCTTGGTGAATCCCAGAATGAATGCAGTGGCTCCTGGTTGACTATGGAGACTACTTCTAAATTCTGCCAGCTCAAGCTCACAGAGGCTGATGAAAACCACCTCATCTTCCTTTTGCTCGCTTGGTCTCTACCTCCCTGCTGAGATGGGATGATTTACTTTATAAAGGTTTCTTACTGATTTTGATACTGAGTAAAAAACATGATCTAAGCCATCTCCTTGACTTAATGGTGCTAGAAATATTGATATTGCTGGCACAAACATGAGTGAGTTGAGGAAGATGCTCTGAAACTCTCTCAGCTATTTATTACTCGCTCCAGGGTGTATCATGACACTAGACTGAACCAGCATGCAGGAATTTGGAAGGCACAGTTACATCAGATGTAGATACAAATTTGATATGTTAGTAACATGTCACATATGAGTTGGCACCAAGAGTCAGTCATACAAACACCCAGACATAGTCTTTGGGTAGACCAGAACTCTTCAAAACCAACAGAATGAGAAGAGATGAGCATGAGAATGAGGTAGTTTTTGATCTTCTAATACTGAAAGAGTTAGGAGGAAAGACAGGCTGTGAAAGGATTCTAGGATGAAGTTGTTTTCATGTGAAAAAACTGCTGGCATATGCTAGACCATGCATATTTCTTCTTGCAGTCATAGTTAAAGCAATGGATGAAAAAAGTGTATCATTGTTTCAGGTGGGATTTCTGAAGCAGGGCAAATTTCAAGGTCAAAGTATAGAAGTTCCTGCAATTGATTTCAAAGTACTGAGGTGCAGAACAAGTATTTCTGATTCACAATGGATAAAAAAAGTCCTTATGTCAGTAACATTGTGCAGAGAGTTTGCAAATCATATGCATTGTCTGGATCTAGCTAGATACATGTTTAGAAAAAGATGAGTTCCAGATGAAAAGCTTGAGCAACTGGAAGATAAGAAGACATTAAGACTATATATACAAAGGATAGAACAGTCAGAGGAAGATTAAGGGTATTGTTTTACTACACTGAGCTTGTCATCTCAATGTCTGGCTGGCAACTTTCAGAGAGATATCAGAGATTTTCATTTGGATAGCAGAAGCTTTGGACAGAGGGCTGTGTAAGTGATAAGCACAAACTAGCTAAATTTATATTTGGGACAGAAATAGCCTAGGAAGATAGAAAGATGCAAACTTCAATGTGCCACATAAAAAACAGGTTGGGGAGATGGAGGATGTGAAGATCTAACAAAATGGTCACTCAGAAGAACCAAAGGAGAAGAAAATCTCCAGAGGACAACTAAGGTCAATTGCTTCTAAAGCAACTGACAGCAGGGAGAATGAAGCTGAAATTCAGGTTTTGACATTTTGTTCAGAAGCAGTACAGACGATAGATACAACATAGGCTTCTTCACTTGATTCACAACACAGATGTACCACTAGGACTTGCAAATGATCTTCCTTTCACTTAACTGTGAAATATGATAAAAGTAAAGCTCAATTCACTGTGTCACACGATTTTCAGTTTAAGATCTATGAAGATTCCATTAATCAATATGAAAGGGGTAAAATAAAATAAATCTGCCTCTAGAGTTTCTGAACAATAGAGAGTAATAGAGTCCATTCGACTCTTGGGACTATACATATACACATATACATTACATATATACATATATTTACATAAATGTATTTTAACTGTCTGCATAGGTTGTATTTTATGCTCAGATAATTTGTACATGTGTTTTGGATTTTGCCATTGAAGCCATATGTTATTTATTAATGTGAAAGAAAATAGTACAAAGACAGAGCCAGCTGAAACTGTTCTTCACTGGGCATCAAGGGTAAGGATAAAAATGGTAGACTAGAAAAGAACAGCTAAGGTGCAAGTTCCCTTAGACTGCCTTGTGAGCAATTTTTCAAGATTGTGGATGAGGTAGGAAGAAGGCAGAGAAGGAACTGTGTAATGACACAGCCAGCATTACGGACCATGGAAAGGATCTCTGTAGCAAGACCACCCTTCATTTTGGTACGGATACAACCTTCATTTTCTGCAGCGTACAACAATTAGGTAGTAATATTGACATATGATGTACAAAGTGGAGAAGACATAGGGTGCTAAATAGAATTCACCTCTGTAGCTGTAAAGATCTAAAACACAATTACTATTTTTGAATGCCTCTCTAGCCTCTGTTCGGAGCCAACTGAGAGAAACAGTGACTTTCAGAATGGAGTCAACTGACCTGATATATGTGCCTTAAAATGAGGTAGTTATTCCCCTTTGACTATAAAGAAAGCTGAAGCTGATTATTTTACAGGTAGATTCCTAGGTTAAGTGTGTCTGGCTTTTTCTTAATCCTTCCTTTCATTTCCTTGGCTTTTTATAATTTTGAGGTGAATACTCAACATGGCGGCAAAATTCCAGCAGACTGAGGTGAGGCAGACATCGTAACATTTCACTGGTCCTATATGAAAAGTTCAAATCCCTCTCACCACGTTATTATTGTGTATTATTTACTTGAGTATGTGTTAAACACTGATTGTATTCACCTGTCACACAGTGATACAGAAATTTCTTACAGATAAAATCTCTCTTTCAGATATGGCAAGAACCCCACAGATCAATAGACACAAAGGTGGTACTGACCTGTGCATGCAGACAACGCTGCTCTTCCAAGTTATTAACCTGTTCACATATGGATAGAATCATAGAATGGTCTGGGTTCCAAGGGACGTTTAAAGGACATCTAGTCCAACCCCCCTGCAGTAAGCAGGGACATCTTTGATCAGACCAGGTTGCTCAGAGCCCCATCCAACCTGACCTTAAATGTTTCCAGAGATGGTGACATCTACCACTTCCCTGGGCAACCTGTTCCAGTGTTTCACCACCCTCATCGTAAACATTTTTTTTCTTGTATCTAGTCTGAATCTATCCTCTTTTATTTTAAAACCATTACCCCTCGTCCTATCACTACAGGCCCTACTAAAAAGTCTGTCCTCATCTTTCTTATAAGCCCCCCTTAAGTACCGGAAGGCAGCTATATGGTCTCCTCAGAGCCTTCTGTCCTCCAGGCTGAACAACCTCAACTCTCTCAGCCTTTCCACTGAAGAAAAGCCAGAACCCAGCCCCCTGCATGGAAAAGATCCAGTGGATGGCAATGGGGAGACTCTGCACTCTCACATTCTTCTGAATTAACACAGGTACATTTCCTGCCAACCAGGCTAAGAGAATGGGCCCAGGAAGCGTTTTCAAGTGCTTTTATGATAGTGTTTTGTGCCTTTCATTGCAAATCCTCACTGTTAAAAGGAGATGCTTAAAGACCCTGGAAAATGCAAACCTACCCCATGTCTCTTCTGTTTTCAATTGAACTGGAATGAATTGTTCTAATTCTGGCAACGAAATCAAAACACCCTAAATTACAGTAATTTGTTTCTCTTTGTGAGTCATTATATACTATGAAATCACACATTACTCAGGCTTTCAGTAAAGATCTGATCCTGAAAGCTTCTTCAGGTCAAAGCTCTCATTTAAGTGAGCTGGGGCTCTGCTCTGCAGAGAACCCACCACACACTGGCACAGAGCGCACTGCGTGCTCTCTAGTCCCAGACACAGCAAGGTCCTCCAGTTCTGTGGCAGGGGAAACACACAGTGTCACTGCCATGAGAAAACAACTCTCATTGCTGAGCCCTCGATGCTGGTTGCTTGAACAGAATCTGGTTGCTCGTGGGAAATCTGCCAGGCAGCAAGTGAAGGACCTTTCAGCAGTCTGTATCGCCGGTCATCTGAGCTCGGGTTGTATATATTTGTATATATGCATTTTCCCTTTCTCCTCACCTGTTACTCTTTCTCCCTGTGCCATTAAATTTGTTATAGTTTTAAATTTCCAACCTGAAGCCTGTCTTCCTTACTCCTCTCCAGTCTCTTCGGGGGTGTGTGTGTGTGTGTGTGTGTGTGTGTGTGTGTGTTAGAAACAAAACTCTGTCTGGTTTGTGGCTTGCCCTGGCCGTTTGCTAAACCAGCACAGAAATGTATTCCAGTTGTGTTCTGTAGCACCAAATGCTTCCTGGGGCATTCTGGGGCTGCTGGGGTTAATATATTTGGGATTAAGAGAAAGAGTGTATTTGGTTTATGCGGCAGGGTTTTAGTAGTGGTAGGGCTGCGGGGGTGACTTCTGTGAGAAGAGACCAGGAGCTGATTCCATGTCAGACACAGCCAGCTCCAAGATGGACTTGCTGCTGACCAAAGCTGATCCCATCAGCGATGGTGGTAGTGCCTCTGTGATAACATCTTTAAGAAAGGGGCAACATTGCTGTGCAGCAGCTGAGAGAGAAAAGTGAGAGAAACAGCCCTGCAGACACCAAGGTCAGTGAAGAAGGAGGGGGAGGAGGTGCTCCAGATGCTGGAGCAGAGATTCCCCAGCAGTCTGTGGAGAAGACCACGGAGATGCAGGTTGTCTCCCTGCAGCTCATGGAGGCTAACAGTGTAGCAGATATCCACCTGCAGCCAATGGAGGACCCACACTGGAGCAGGCAGATGTGTCCTCAAAGAAGATGAAGCCTGTGAAAAGGAGCCCATGCAGGAGCAGGTTTTCTGGCAGGAACTGTGGCCCATGAAGGACCATCACTGAAGCAGTCCATTCCCAAAGAACTGTACCCTGTGGAATGGACCCACACTGAAGCAGTTCTTGGAGAACTGAATCCTGTGCGAAGGACTCACACTGGAAATGTTATTGAAGAACTGCACCCAGTGTGAGGGACCCCACCCTGGAACAGGGGAAGAGGGTGAGGAGGAAGGAATGACTATATGTAACAAACTGACCACAACCCCCCTTCCTCATCCCCCTCAAAGGTAGGAGATATAGGAGGTGGGAGTAAAGTTCAGTCTGGGAATATGGGGGGAATGGGGAGAAACTGGTTTTAGTTTTGTTTTTATTTCTCATTATCCTATTCTTACAGTTAATTGGCAATAAATAACATTAATCTTTCCCAAGTGGAGTTTGTTTTGCCTGTGGCAGTAATTGCTGAGTGATCTCCCTGTCCTTATCTTGACCCATGAGCTTTTCATCTTATTTTCTCCCCATCTTGCTGAGAAGGTGGAGTGAGAGAGCAACTTGGTGGGCACCAGCCAAGGTTAACAGATCACAGCGAGGAACGAAGAAAATCCTATTACTATTATTTTATGAGGAACATATAATAGTAGCAACTTGAGAAAAAAATTACCTGTAAGATAATCAAGACATTCCAACAATTTCTTCTCCCTGGTAAAATCAAGTGCGAAAGTATCAAAAGTATCATTGAGATTAATTTCAGGAATTAGAACCTGGGAGGATGCAGTTGCCATGGAAACCCTATAATAAAAAGAAAAAAGTCTTTTAGTACCCAAGACAAGATAGATCTCACGATAAAGTAGGACCTGATCATCATGATTGTTATCACTCCTCAAAAAGCTTGACAAAAACTTTTATATGTATTTTATTTGTATAGTTTAAGTTAGAAGCTTCTCGTGATGCTTTTATTTTTGGGAGTAAAGCCTCCAGTAAAAATCTCTCATTACTTAGCTTTTGCCTAACATTCAGTGTTAGATAAGTTTTTAACAAAATAGTGGTTAAGCAACAATATACTTTGAACTATTTTTTTCAGACACCCACTGAACTGAAGTAGCAATAGCACCATTTTTATCCACGTTTTAAGCAATCCTGACAGATGCTGCATCTCTTGCAACCCTTGTTTTCCTGAATAGTTTGTTGCTCCAGGCATTCCTTGGCACTGCTGTCCCAAGGGCTTGGTGCAGATCCCCACACCTACTCAGCTGTTCAGCACAGCACACTGCTGTTAACTTCAAGAAGCACAGGGGCGAGATAAAACAAATGTCAGCACAGTTTATTTGCAAAGGCCTTTCCCTGCAAAGCATATGTGTATACTTAAATTTCTTCCAAAACTGAAAAGGTTCCTTGCCTACCTCATTTCAGGAGCTACATCTACTTTTTATCCATCCAGCCATACTAATATAGAGAGATGAGCTCCACAAGAAAACAGCCATCAGGATGTATTTTCCAAATCCTTCAGCCTGATATCTCAAAATGCATGTCACTGCAGAGCTGGATACCGAATATGTTTATAGAAAGTTCAGTCCATTTAAGCAGAGAGGTTATTAAAACTCATTTTAAAAATGTTCCAGTTTGGAGGTAAACACACAACCACGCACGCAATGTATGTCAGTTATCTGTCATTCATGACACATGTCAGATCAAAATATTTGGATTGCTTCAATTAACAGTTTCCCAAGTTAAAGTATCTCTGTAAACAGCACTCAAATGGCTCCAGGCCAAATGCTTACGAAGAACTATGTTTTCATACACTTCTTGTGTAGTATTTTAAGAAAATACAGTTAGGAATGTCAAAAATTGAGCGGTGCATCTAATTGTCTTCAGCATAGTTTTCAAAACTATGTTTCCTAGTCAACAATTTGTGTTATACAGTTTTCAGCACTTTTTCTCTTGCAACTGTGGTTGTAGAATTTAGTTTAAAGTAGTACAGATACGGGGTTTTCTTTTAGAGAGGATAATTAAAATGCCTTTTACCCCATGAAAAATTCCCTGAGCTCTTTCACTTCTTTTTTTTCCTCCCCCACCCCCTAATAGTTCATCTGCAACTACACTATGGTTTTCTTATGTCTAGAAGGAAAAAAAGACGTGCATTTCTTGTAGGGCCCATGTTAGGCCAAACTCAGGGGGACACACACCTCTGCAAAATCAACAAAGGCCTTGCTAATATACCAGCAAGCAGGTATCTAATATTAGAAACTTCTTTGAATAACTGCATAAAGCACATATTTATTGTGAAGACCTTATCACCAGGCCCTTTAGGACTGTTGTTTGGGGCTATGCAAAGGTTGCACTGTGAGTAAGTGTGCTAAAGTGTGTGCTTTCGGTGAGCTCAAGAGCTCATAGTTTCGGACACCATGTCACCATATTAGGTTCAGAGGATTTAATTTTGCCTTGTGTTTCTGCCTGCCCTATCTGAGACTGTACTTGGTTGGAAAGGGCTTTTCTAGGATAAATGCATTTCACCCACTATAAATAATGCATGACCTAAATCATTGTAGCGTGTGTAATGTCTTTGCTACACATAGTCACCTGTTGTGCTTACAACAGAGAATATTATACTGCAATTACTTTGAAATATGGATGGAAAAATGCAATGAGCATATTTTCAGGGGACTGTTTTAGCAGCTGGAGCTCAGCATCGTGGTGAGACTGTTACACGAGCAGTCTAGAAGCAAACAAAATATTGCTCACCACATTAGAACTAAGAGAGTTACTTGTGGGGAATAATTTATTAATCAGATTTAGTCTCTTTTTCCACTTGCAATTTGTCTGCAAGGACTTGGTGGTTTTTTCCCCTCAGTTTTATTCACTGTTTGAAATAATTCTCCGATTTTTCAGGGTGTTCACAGCCATCTCATTACAGACTGCGATCTATGATAGCCAAGAATGAGAGTTGACTGGGCACATATGTCAGTTGGTCTCATTTCTGCTCTCTGAGTATCTCTCTTGTGACTGTGTTTATGATGCAACTCTTCATGTTTACAAGTTCAAAATGGAGCTGCTCTGAATATTCTTTAAAAGTCAGTTAAAAAGCTTTGTGTCTACATATGTTTCCGCTCTACTGCTTGTTCCACCGAATACTGAATAAAAGGCAGACCCTCACCTTCAGCCTTCTACTAATGATGTTTATGTAGTAGTTTTACTATCAGCTTCAGCTGGGAAAAAGAAGTACCACGACACAGTTTAGTGACAGAATACAAACCAGGGGCCAAGTCTAACAGAGGAAAAGTAATCCATTGCCTTGCTTTGCCTTGCCTTGCTTTGCCTTGCCTTGCCTTCCCTTCCCTTCCTTTGCCATGACTTTCAACAGATTCTCAATTCTCTGAATCTGTAATGAGCAATCCAGTGTTGCTGGCTTATTTATAAATTGAGTAAATAGTTTTGGTGAAGCCTCACATCCAGACAATCTGTGTACAACACTGCAGAGTAAGTGATAGACTTAAATAATAAAAGCAGGGAATTTCACGCTTCAAATTAGGTGAAAACTGGCTGGATAATGTGAAGATATAAAGTGAACCCAGAAATAAAAAAATAGCTGAGGAAATAAGCATAGTTTTTATAGTTTTCTTCTTCATTATCCAGATACATTCTCCTGTTTTTCTTTCTCTGATGGCTAAACAGATGGTAATTCCAACAGAACACTTTTCCATCAGAAAATACTGCTGAAATTCAATGAGACTGTTTCAGCATTCACAGTGTTGCACCATGTTGCACTGAAAGCCAGACCTAATTTTCTGACAGCACAGCTTCCTGGAGAGACTTGCTCCCTTGTCTTTGGGTCCTTGATATATCTGGCATGCTAGGGTCCTAGAAGCAGTAGAAATTCCCTGCACCCAGGAACCAAACACAGCAGCTGCTATATCTTTCAGACACCCAGGCTGTTGAATCTCTAACTGTTTGAGTGGGCTGTCTCAGAGATGCATATTGCAGGTTCCCAAAATTACACATTTCATTACCTTTCTGCTTGCTATTCTGTGAAGAATATGAATCCATTAAGAACATTCCAAATATCTTCTAAGGAATGTACTTCTTGCTTGATTTCTTTCTCAATCTCAGAATTTTTCATGGAGTAGGAATTTCAGCCTTCAGAAACCTGTTTTTTTAGTGTGTTTAGCACCAGACATCTGCTTGGCAACTATGCTACCTCTTTCATTTGTGCATGCTATTACTGTTGTAACTCTTATTTCACACCCTTTTTTGACTGGTCCTCTTTTCAAAGGGATTTAGCACTATAGTAAGGTCCTTCCCACCCCACTACAGCACAAACTAGTCTTTTGGTGGAATGTCTCAATTAACCCCCTGGGTTTGACCACATCTGTGGTGGGACAAGACAATATGGCAACTATGAACACCCATCTGCCCTAAATGGAGGTTTTTCTGTTTATCGAGAGGAACGTCTTCATTACCTTTCAGTGATATTTTTAGCAGTTTGCAGGAAGCGAGCGTGATCGTTCTCCTTCAGTGACTGTTCAGCCTGAGAGATGAGGGATGTCGAGCGCTCAATGCACTGTTTGCAGTTTGCAATCTGCTGAGCCAGTTTTCTCAACCTCACCACCTTGGTGGAAACATAAGAAAGCAGTCACATCTCTAAGGTCACAAATCATGTTTGCATTTGCACTTCCGAGGCAAAGCTGAAGTGCAAAGGGGGAGTTAAGATGAATGGTATCGCTGACAAGAGCTTTTTTCACACTAGCTTGGTGATGAGCTCCATCTAGTCGTGTAACATTTTTAATAGGGGGACAGGCACAGCCTTTCTGCCTGAGTATTTTCCACATGGAAAACAACGGGGGAGAGCCAAAACAAGCACAGCTGGCCTATTTTCTAACAGAAGAAATGTAATTTCCTGGTACTTTCTGCTTACATGATAACTAAGAGCTATTTAGATAACTGTTTCCCTGAAGTGATGAGATCCGTGTTAAAGGCATCTTAGAAATGAACTACTTTTTTCCTGTTACTGAGGTGAGTTTCATAAAACATAATCTGAAAATAAAATGACAGAAAAAGACTGTTCAATTCTACCAACAATGCATGCCTGCCCTTTTCATTATGTGTTTTTAGTCAAACAGGGTGTTTTCTAGTTGGATATTTTTAACTGGACAAAAGCACAGTAGTGCTGGAAAGCTGATTATTATTACTGAGAACATATGTGTTGGAGATAAACACAGTAGATATGACTGTAATCATTAGCTGAAAGGTTAGGGAGGGGCTCAGTCAATCCTCCATTTGAAGACAATGTTGGCTAACAAAACTTCTAGTTCCTGAAAGGTCTGTGAGTCCTTCCCATTGTTTTCATATCAGGATCATGGTTTGAACAAGAATAAAAAAAAGGAAGGAAATGAAATAATTCTGGAGTTTAGAAAGGCATCAAGACCCATTTGCATGAGAAAATGAGGAAACACAACCAAGTGGATTGGCAGAAATATCCAAATTTATAATCAAAGTTCCTAATCTCAGCAATTAGGACACAAGCTGCTGAAGTTGCTGAGTTGAATTTCAGACATAATTGCATCCTAAGGAGAGATAAGGGCATCTTAGTGCACCTACCTGGCAACAGAAACCAGTAGAAAAATAAATAATTTGGAAAATTTTCAAAACAGAAAATACTGGCCAAATGATGAGTGTCTTGTAACACTGGTATTTCTTTTAAAGATAGAAACAATAAAGGGAGAAAATCGCTGGGAAACAAAGATTTTGATAATGCTAATGATCTGATCAGCTTCTAGGCTGAAATAATGCCATAATGTTTTCTCTAACTGTGCGTTTGCAGAGATTACAATTTGGTCTACACCAGTCTAACCAGGTAAAGGCTTATTGCAGTATTAAGTAGCTCATCTCTTTATTTACTTATTAATTAACAAAACAAACAATGACCTGAAATACATGTTACCTTGTGAGCTTTTAGCAATCAGAAGGCATGTTATGATTTGTGAGGTCTACATATGAACTAAGTTTTTTGTTTACTTGATGCTTTTTTATATCTTCTTCAAGATGACAACTAATAATAAACTTTAAAAGGAAGAGTCGTCTCACCTGCTCCTCACCCACCACCCACCACCAAATGTCAGGAATGACATCTGCAGTAAAATTATCTTATCTATTTGATATTTAATTGTTTTTATCCTGTTACATACTTGGTGGGATTTTATAGGTATTCAGTGATAGGTGAGATTAAGGAGGGAGTTGCACCGCATTGTCAGATTCATGTGTCTGAATCTGGAGCCTTGCAGCCATAGCTAGAACTTTATATCTTCGTGTTTCCAGCTCTGTAGCCATAACTATAGCACTATAGACAAATTTGCCGTGCCCTACCTTCCAGAAGGACTCAGCCACAAGCCCTCTTAAAAGAACGTACATTGGGTAGAATTTCCTGTGGCTTTCACAAGGGTCTCTTGAACGCCTGAAATCTTTCAAGAATATACAACATCTGGGGCAGAGCATTCCAGATCTTTACGGGACCTCATTTGATATCACTTTGGGCTGAACAAAGTAGAACAAAGAATGGGGATAGATTCCGATATCACCTATATTAAAATAAATTTGGAGTCAAATGGATAATAAATCTTCCGTGCTCCAATGGACATTAGAATGTATCTTTGGAAACAATAGATTTTTTAAAAACAATTTACGTATATAGCACTAATACAAAGGAACGTGAAGCTTTCTGCTTCATTGGAAGCACAGCTGGTCTCACTACTCAGAGAAACAGAGTTGAAACAACAATGCAGAAGGCCATCTTTTCCATTTTGAAGGGAATTATATTTTGCTAATAGCACGAGGAAATTCAGGTTCTGTCACATAATGTACAGGACCTGTGGTTTCAAACATGTTTAAGTCAGCCCTTGCCTACAGGCTTTTTATTTCAAGTTAATTGGAATATCTTGACAGCCGCATGAACCATTTAACCTGCTCTTGACTTTATTCCTTTCCTGAGGTTTTCCCACACAAGAAGAGTTTATATTTGACTTAGTTAGTTTAGCAGTTAAAGAGTAAACACCATGTACTTAGAAAATGAGAACATTAGTTCAAATCTAATGTGTTTCTCAGTTAACAGGTAGCTAGCAAAACACGTTGAAACTTGAGTATCAGAGATTTTTCCTGCTCAGTATGTCAGTAATAATCATTGTACTTCAGTAACTAGAAATGCAAACTTCATTTAAATTCCTGCACGTTTTTGAGTATTTTTTTGGTAAATAAGTTAGAGTTCTTATTCTCAACAACAATTATTGAAACAAATTCTTTATATTATAAAATTTTCATAAATAATTAAAGTATCTTGACTAATGTATTCATGTAGATAATTGCCAGCCATGACAACAAATGTTGTGACACTTTTTGAAAGTGAAAACTTTGGGGAAAATACTGTCAGACACACAACAGAGTGAAGAAATCATCAATTAGCCATAATTTGATTATCATTTACTGATGGTGACATCATTTCTGTGATTATCCTTCAAAATCATAATCACATGTGTTAAGAGAAAGTCCAAATAAAATGTTGAGGTCTAGCATACTAATCTTGACATATTTTTGATTCATTTTTATATGAAACCAGCATTAGCTCAGGGCTATATAAAGACTTTTACAAATTTGTATTAGTAGTACCTGAGGTCAAAAAGCCGTAAGCATGAGGAAGCAGTGTTGACCTACTTGAAATATAATGAAGAAAAGATTTTACCTTTCCTTCCTTGATTTTGGTTCCAATTATTTGTCGTCTTTGCTGGATTATTTCAATGAGCTGGTCACATTCCTCCATCAGCTTGGTTTCTTGGCGTGATGCATTTACCTACAAAGCAAATAATTTTGATTAGCAAAACCTCTTTGGACATTTTCATTTTTCTGGTTTAAAATCTGTAATTTGTAAAATGTTGGGTGTGGCATGTTTTGCTCCTTTCTGTGCATAATCTATGTGTTATTTTGTTTTCCCTGTCTTGGATTTCATGAAATACTGAAACAAGCCCAAGTGCCTTGTTTGTAGGAGGTAGGACTTGCAGACACGTACTCATCAGGTATTACTAACTCAAGTGAAAAAAGCCTGGTCCTGTGAGTACTGAGTGATGTCAGTTATAGCCAACATTAGTAAGAAGTGAAGGCTCTTCAGGAAGTGCTTAACACATCACAGATTCGAGCCATATATAGGACTGCAGTGAATACTAACGCACAGTAGAAGTACTGGATCAGACAGTCCATCTAGTGCAGTATCCTGTCTGTCACTGTTGCTTGTGCCAGTATCTGCTAGTAAAGCATCTTAGGAAAAAAAGTCCCAACATGTATGATGATTCCCATGAATATTTCCTTATCCTCCAGTCATTTGCAGCTCAGAGTCTTCTTGAACCAGACACAATTTCTGTATCATTATTAGTCCTCAGATGAGTTATCTTCTGTGGATTTATTTAGTTTCTCCTTCAAGCCCTGCAGGCTTTAAGTATCCCCATTCTACAGCAATGAGCACCATGGCTTAACTCACAGTCAAGTGAACAACTGCCTCCTTTAGAAGGATTTGAACCTGTGTGCTTCCAGCTGCATTTAATGATCTCAAGTACTTTTACTGGAAAGTACAGTGAACTACAGATACCTATCCCAAATCTCTGTGCTGCTTGTGCTTTTATAGAACACTGGTTTGTTCTCTAGCAGGGCTTCTTTTCTACATTGAAGAGTCTTAAGTGATCCAGTTTTCCCTTGTATGAAAGCCATGCCATACCTTCAATCATCTTTGGTTTTTTTCTTTGAAATTTTGCCAGGTCTACCATCTCCTTTTTGACGAGGAACAGAACTGTATGAAGTATTCAATGTGCAAACAAACTATGGAGTCATATAGTGGCATGATACGTTCTCTACTTCATCTTGATTACTTTAATAATTATTCCTAATGTTTGATTTACCGAATTTAACACTTGAAAATATTGTTTATTATTTTCAGTGTCCATATAGTGGTTCCTGAAAGATTCAAATTATCAAAGATCCAAGCCACATTACCAAGTCATATGTATTGACTGTCTTTATTATTACCACTTTGCCTCAGCAATAAATAAAATAGAAAATAATAGCTGTGCTCATGTAGTTTTTTCTACAATTCAAATATATGAGCCAGTGAAACTTTTTAATGCAAAAAACCTCACAAAGAATATTAAGTTTCTATGGAAAATGTTGATTTTTGTCAAAAACTGAAAATGTTTTGTTTCTGGGGGAGACTGATTTTTTTCAGTGAAAAATCAACATTCTGTACAAGAAAAATGTATTTCCCCAGCAGTAGTGTGTATAGCTTACTGCATGCATAAGGAATCAGAGAAAAGGGAAAAAAGTTCTAATCATATCTAGAATAAAGAAAAATTTAAAGTAGTGATTTCAGAGCTGTGTTTCCACACATGCTTTGCTAAGAAGGTAGAGTAGCCTTCAGCCCTGGCCAATTGCTCCTAGAGCCACATCACTTTTTCCATAGGGCTAGTAAGAGCTAGTCACAAAAAACAACAGGGAACAGTTCCAGGTGACAGGTAACTATATTTCTCCTCTTGGTTATTTTTCAATCCGATGAGCCCCTTGATCTGCCTCAGCCTTCTTTTTTTCCTTCCAACAATGTGTTTAAACATGCATTTATCTATAAGCACATTATGGAGCTCATTAAGATTAAGCAAATGCTTTTATATCTAAACTTGGACCAAGGCCAATTTCACAAATAACCTTCTTATGTGAAATACATTGTGTTCTCAGGGCAAGCAGTGGGCTTGTTTACAAAGTCCCGCTTTCATTAAGGTTTTGGATTATCCTTCTCAAACCTTCATAAAATTAAAGTTTGATTGCATATTTTACAGACTACATTATTAATTAAGATATCAGGATTATAAAGAGAAAATACGTTTGTTTCTGGAAGGGGTCAGATGGTGCTAAAAATGCTGGGGAGATCTGCATGCAGTAGGTGAAGATGTAGAAAGTACTTCCACTGTGCAGTTTTAGGTGCCTATTCACCTCCTTATGTTAGGTGTCTGCTCTGCCTGGCTTCCCATCATGGTCCCAGACCACGGAGCAGCTCACCCAAAGCCTCTGGCAGTACCACTGATCATTCAGGGAGCCTAGAAGAACTAATCAACACTGTCCCTCCTATTTGCTCTTTTTTCACCGCTGAACCTCTGTCTGCTTCACACCCCCTGTTTCATGCATGAGACTCTGCAGAGCTGTTTCCAATGAGCCATTCAGCACACAGGTTTCTCCTGCCCCAACTCCAGTTTCACTAGCAGATTGAAATTCCACCAGAGAGTAGGGAATCCCAAATGAGCTCAGTCAGGGCAACAACTGTGTTCACTGCACATGGGCGCAACTCCTTCTGTGTCACTACTGAGGTCTACTTGTGCCAGAGCTGACTTTGGCACTAAATTACAGTAACACTTCACGGAATTTTTGAGTAGCTTCCACTCAAAGTGTGACTTTTATCACCGTTAACATCATAAAGTCTTTTTGTCGAGCAGATCTAATTAATCTTTGGGGTAACTGTCATGAAATATAGAGGTACGGAAAGATTAAGTCAACATTGTTTCATTTAATGCTCTGGTTAGTTTTAATAGTAAAATATTGATTAAATAATAATGTAGAAAACTCTAGACTAAGAAAAACAAAATGCTTGGAAAAAGCCTTTAGATTTCTTACACACTGACTGCAGACTTCTCTTTTTCTTTGAAACCTGAAAAGTATACTCTTTTATAAACTTCATTTGAAGGCATTTCCAACTTTATAGCTTGCACAAGCTTATTAAAAATGAAAAGAATACTCCAAAATCATGTGATATGTCTGAGCTTTGTATGAAAAAAAAAAAAAAGCATTTAATCTGGGGGCTTTTCTCAAGTTGAAATACTCCTTAATCGAATTTTCAGCCTACAAGACCTCTGATTCAGTAATAACTTTATAATTGAGCACATGCCTAACTTTAAGTGCACCATATTAGCTGAGGCCCTAAAGGGACTATTTGTGAGATTAACATTGAATATTATTTACTTGTATGTTTCCGAGGAGTCATATGTCAGACCAAAGAGCCACAGGCATGGAGCAGGGCTCCACTGTACAGGTGCTACAGAATTATCAGAATAAGGCTCTGCCTTCTGCTTGAGCCCTCTGATGAACAGCAACCTTGACAATAACTTCCAGCTGAGGCTGGCCAAGGAATGAGAGTTCTGTCTGGTGAAAATATTTGAGGTTTTTCATTCTACATTTTTCCACATTAAAACAAGCCCTCTTTCCAAGGAGTTCATTAAAAGAGACTGAGAGCTGCATTAGAAAAGTCTGGAGGCTGTGTTGCTCACTTTGGTTGGGGGAGGCTCTGAATCATGCAAAAAGCAGACCTTAAATCTGGACCTCGTCCATCCCAGATGAATGTTGACTCCTTAATCTGAGACACCTGTTGCCTGAGTTTATGTTTGACTTGAGGACACCTTTCTGTACAAAATTGCACTGAAATAAATACGTGTAGTTTTAGCATCAGAAAATTCCTTAAAAATTCATGTCCAGAACTACTTTGAACCTAAATCTTTGTGTTTTGTTGGTATCATTTTTATAGACTTCTTTTCCATGACTCAAAACAGTTTTAAAACTGACTAAGAGGTCTTGCTATGATTTAGCAAAAATGATGACGTTTTCTACCGCAAACAAGCAAGCAAGGACTGGTTCTAGTCCTGCTGCTTTTGTGGGGAATTTATTCCTATCTCCGTAATATCTGAAGACCTCAAGCAGACNAAAAAAAAAAAGAAAAAAATTCAGGATTCTTTCCAAGTTTTCCAGACAGATGGATAGGGTCTGCTGGCCTTTGCCTCAGGGAGTGGGTGTAGAAAAAAAAGAAAAATGGGGGTTCCTCAGATGTCTGACAGGGAGCTGGAAACAACAAGTCCTCCCAACCCGAAGGGGAGAGCAGGCCAGCTGTTCCCATCTCCACAAGCTGAGAACTGCTTTGGAAAGTGTTCTGTTCTTTGCAGAGGCTTCCTTGTCTTTCATCTTCAGAGACCTGAGCTAAATTGCAGCTTAGGTCATAAGAAAATGAACGTGGCGGTTTCAAAGTCCCCAGCAGATGTTTGGGAAATCACAGAACTACAACATGGATAGAGGTTCAAGGTTACAGGGGAGCTCCTCGGGTTAATTCAAAGGCAAATAGGGTGTCAGAGGGCTAGATTCATAACCATGAAAACTTCCCCAACTCATATACTGGAATTGAAGGATTTTTATTGTACCAGCAGAATTTTCCTTGCAGGAGCAAAACTCTCCCTCTGGAAGTCCTTACGGGTGAGACAATTTTGTCCACGAGTGGAAATGCACATGTGACTTTTTGGCAAATATTCTCTAAATGACAAACAAAATAAGACACCCTAAGATAAAGGTGCCCTGTTTAAGACTACACTATCTGGGATATATCCAAGAAAACCACTGTAATTTTTATTCTGTAGTCCTCCATTAGTTCTGCAAAATGGAAGTAGGTTTTAGAAAGAGTCTGATGTTTGAAAAGTGAGGTATGCATTTGAGTTCCAGCTTAACTATTTAAAAACAGTCTCAATGCTTCAAAATATGATTGCTTTGCAGTTGTGGCCATACAGGTAAAGAAGAGGTATCAGCTTTTCTTTATAGGTATAAGTTGATGCTTAGAGAATTACTATATACTCACAAATAAACAAAAAACTTCAGAAAAGCAAATTGCAATGATTCTACTTAACAACTGTAACATCATTGCCATGTATTTACTCTGGATTTCGAGCCTGAATTCCTTCTCACACCACACTCAGAAACTGAGGAAAAAAAATATCTAAAATTATGACATATAATGGCTGGTACCTGTTTACTCTAGGAAAACATTTTTCATTGTCATGTAGATGTGGAAGACATTTTCTGGGATTATAATCTCTAGATGAATTAAAGGATTATGCTCTTCTAAAGAGAGAGGCCTATCTATTTTTTGGTTACTCCATGTTGTAAAGTGAATAACTTTCTTTCTTAGAGTCACAATACACTGACCTCATATTTATTTATTTCATGGAAATACAAAGGATAATGATGAATGCACATTTATGAAAACATTTCTTCCCTTTCTTTTTATGGATTCTAGATTGAGAGTCATGGATTCAAACTTCTTTCATTTCATAGTCCTGTCTGATACTATGGGTTATTCAATTTAGTCTTCCGTAGAGCAAAAGCCACTCTTGGAATAAAGCTTTTTCAGACTTTATCTAGTCTAAGCGTAAAACTGATTTTATCTATTATGACAAACTGTGCCTTTGGAAATATGTGATATTAATCAGCTTGCCATCTGAATGGATCATCTACAGTTCCTTTATTCTGAACTGGCACGAAAGAAAAAGGAATTGTCATCTCCCATTTCAAGTGTGCCAGAGGCTTTGTTTTTGTTTGCATTCCACATCTATCTCTAACCAGGAGACCTGTGTTTAGAGGCAGTCTCAGAGCAGGTTAAACAAAGGTCAATGCAAAAATACAGCAACTTACTCTGGCTATCTAGGAATTCTGTGAATGAAGAATCGATTAGGCCAAGATAGCTAAACCACTTCAGGTTAGGCTGATAAGACTATCTGCCCCAATCTTGACTAAAAGTAAACCTTTTTAGAAGTTTGAAATACTCATGTTACTTATTAAAATATCGTTTTAAAATTTTTTGTCCCACTGTACTTTGGAGCACATTGTTGAGAAACTAACCAGCAAGATACCTAGCAGTCCTTCAGTGACATTTACAATCTCATCATAAAACCAAACCAAACCAGAACTTTCATGGAAAACAATCAAATTGTTCTTATAAGATTTTCATTAAAAATGTAAAAAAATTCTGAAGCTCAGATGATCTGGAAAGTTGTCATAAAGAGCTACTCCAGAAGAGCTTATGCTGACAGCTGTAAGGTCCATCAATTAGGCTGGCTTCAGTGAACCAAGTATTGTTTTTATAAAACACAATGCATATTGGAACTATAGCTGACATTTCTCAGGATAGGAAAGCACACTGGAGAAAAAACATTTATTGAGAGACAAACCACAGTTTCACAATTGGGTTAAACTGCTCTGTGATCATACTGCCAAAACCAAAAAAAGGTATTCCCAATTTTCCTTCCATCCGCAAAAGCCGGTGTGGCCACCTGGGGAAACGGCTGGGCTGAGCTCATTTGGCTGATGTGGATGTTGCACAAACACATGAGAAGCAGGTAGAGAAACACAGTGTGAAGGGCTGAAGCGTAGGTGGGGACATTTTTGGCAGGAATGAGGCTTAAAATCAGATTAAACTGTGAAACTAGCCCCTAAGAGCGATGTGTTTTTTCAAGATGCAGTAAAAGGGCTGTATTAATAATTTACTTTCAGTCATTATTTTTGTCCTTTATGTTAGTCCTTTCTTTGAACCTAAACAATTAAAATATATTTTGAATTTAACTATATTTACTTATTTATTTTTTTTTCCTGCTGTCATTAAGCCTTTGTTTCATGTTGAGCGGGTGGGAATTGGCTTCCTTAACAGGCAATAGTAAGTTTAGTTCTTAGTTTATATACAGCTCTTAGTTTATATACAGCCCATGTGACCTGTTATCATAATTGTGATTCCAATGTCCGGAAGTTACAAAACAGCTGTAGGTGCAATAACATATTCCAGTGTGTGCCTAATTTGTACAAAAAATATATGTATAAGTGCTGTGGGTTTATATATACATAGGATCAATTATACATTTAACTAGCAATTTATGAAAACAATTAAATAATTCTTTAGGCAAATAATATTTGACTACTAGGCTAGGGCTTATTGAGCATGCATCTTAGGACATCCTTGAATTCCATATTGCCATGTGCCATGCAGCATGTTTTGTCAGTTTTTATTTCTGAAGTTTCTCTAATGCTATATAAAATTAAGACTCTCACTAAAGCTTACCTGAGATTTTAGTCGAATGAAATAGACCTTTATGACAGTGGAATTAAATGTAGAACTCAATTAAATAGAAATTAAAACTAGATCATGCCATATATTTCATCTAAATAATGTTAATAAAGTGTCTCTTGTAGCCTCTCTCATTAGAAACCATCTTCGGAAACAAATGCTGTAAACTCCTCCTTAGGGTTTTATGCACATCATGAAGTTTGCTAATTAGTCTCTTATTGAGAGTAAGAACTCCCAATTTCCTTGAAGTCATATTTTCCTGTCCATTTCACAAATAAAAAATAAAATTGTCAGTTACTTCTAGCACTTAAATATAACAAATAAATCTAGCTGCTAAGCAAGCATCTTCACAAAAATGATGCTAGAGCAGAGGAAAAAGCAACTTTCAGTGGGGCTACTTTCCTGGTTATCTGCCCCACATATTTCACAGTGATGGTAAACACTTATTTAACCCGTTGCCCCTTTCATACCATCTAAAAAAAACCCCCAAAACCCAGCAAAGTAGATTCCCTGTTTCAAACTACTAGTGATCACCTTTGGATGACTACAAAGACCATTTCCTACAGTTAAGACACTGGGATTTACATACAGGGTTTCCACCTAAATTTTCCTAATGAGAACTTCTCAGCTCACTTGGGCTTTGATTGAAATGGTCCCAAATCTCAAGAATGAGTGAGTACCATGAAACTTAGTGAAGACAGAGTAGTCACTATTTTTTATTGTCACAGACAAAGCCTCTTTATTGTTTGAGTATCCTCAGGGAATCACACTGACAGCTGAGTTTTGATTTTGCTGTCCCTCAAGTCACAGAAATACTATATGTATCTTATATAAAAAACGATGGAGATTTTTCGTCACAAAATTTGAAGAAGCTGTCTTGTAGCTGAAGTCTTAACAGAAACTCAAATTTCATTATTTATCATTTTCCTATTTGACTCATTTCTTTTTGATCAATCACACAAAAAAAAGCTTCAGCAGGATTTTCCAGGTGCTGCCATCTACTCTTCACTACTTTTGCACTACTGTTGTTACACTGATCATGTGTCTGATATGTGTGAGTGTTCATTATCTGTGTCAGTGAAACAAAGGGTCTTTTAATACACTTTTTTTTTCAGCTGCTTATATAACATGACTATAAAAAAACACCATTTGGCACACACAAACCCCATTTTTCACTAGGAATGTTATGCTGAGGTTTAGCCTGCAGCAGATCTTTAGAAGTGAGTTGGAAACTGAGAATTTCCATTACAAACAGAAAGTGAAGGATGCAGCAGTTCAAGGGTTACACAGTTAGAGGAAAATGCCTTCCCTTCTTTATACAACCAAAAATGATTTTGCAGCGGTGTCCAGAATTTGCTTCCTATGACGTTTGGTGAATTGAAAACAAAACAAACCAAACAGAAAGACTGAGATACAGATGTTATAAAGCTGTCTACAAGCAAAACCTATTTCCTTTCCCCTCCCCCCTGGATAATTGCTCCTATTTTTCCTCCAACTGAGTTCAGATTATGTTTCTGCCTAACAGATGAGGGAAGCTTCATGGTATTGACTATATAACAGACGTTTAATCATATATTTCCTTGAAGAGATGCAAAAAGAGTCCAGAAACAAAACTCAAATTGCTTAGGAAAAAAGTGACTGGCAAAAAAGTCTCATGATCAAATTTTTTCCTTATGCCAATTAATGTCATGATCTAAAACACATCTGCAGGAGCCTCACACATTCACAGCAGCAATGTGCCTTGGAAACTATGACAAAGAAGCAAATATGCTGTGACATAGCACTTTGTCAGCCAGAGAAACCTGTGACACTAAAACCAAGGGGCGAACCTAAGTGCCTACAGCATTAAATCCTTCCCCGATTCAAGTGAGAAGTGGCTAAATCTGGAGCTAGGCAGCTCAGCCACAGCTCAGCAGAACAGGATGTGTCCCCATTGCCTTGCGGGTGGTGAGTGCACAGGGGAGGATGGCAGTGCTGCAGCATAGGGCAGGTTTGCCACAGGCCACCCCGGTCTCTACTGTGCTGATGGCCCTCCAGCACACAGCGGGAGGCGGGGACACCAGGCAGTGGATTGGTACAGCCATGCAGATGCTGTCACCCAGGGATTAACCTACATTGCCACATCCTAGGCCCGTCGATCCCGCTTTTAAAATGGTGTTTTTGGAAGATGTGTCCAAGGCTCCTACACAAATTTTCACATATTCACACGAGCAATTTGCATAGCACATTTGTTACGAGTGAGTTATTGCAGCCTTGTTTCATCTAGTGGGACTGGGTCCAGCTAGGGCGTCTTCTCCCTCAGCTGAGGTAGAGGGCTTGTAACTAGACTGTTAATTTATGCTAAAGCATAAATAATTACATTACTTCCTTTCCCTCAAACAACTTCCTCTTATAATAGCTCCAGAACTATGTAGGTGCTTTCCTGACACGCTTGGATGTTTTTCTGGACTTTGAAGGGCCACACACTGATTTAGCATTGATTTATATAGCATTGATTTATNTATTTATATAGCATTGATTTATATTTATATAGCATTGATTTATATAGCATTGATTTATATAGCATTTATTTAGCACTGATTTATACCTCTTTATACATCACACACTAGAGGGCTCTCTCCTTGGGTGAATGTCCATAATTCAAAGATAAAATTCTCCAGGATGGTTTTTAATGCTTTTAAATTTTTTTTCTACAGACACTATGAGATGCCTGGATGCTGTGAACTAGGACTACAAATAAATATATTTCAGATTAGTAGCCGTTTCTATTCCATTTTTTCTGTTTCTGGACAAAACTATATTTTATCCTACAAATTAGTTTATCATGTGACCCAGCCAAGCCTGCTGTCCCTGCGGAGGCAGCCACAGCTGCCTTCCCTAAACAGAGTGAGGAGCAGAGCCAGATCACCATGGCCAACACAGCGAGCTGCCCTGAGCAAGGGGGTGCTTTGCGGAAAGCAGCCTGGCCAAAGGCATGAGGTTGTAGACCTGCCATCGTCTCCAAGGAAGGAAAACAAAACTTTCCTGATTAACAGCCTTTGGGGCTTCTGCAAAACCAAGAAATGACAGATGGGATTACAGAGGAAGGGAGAGTGGAAAGATAGAAAAATGAGTATGAAACCAAAAACATGTTAGGGATGTGTCTGAAAGATGAGTAGAAGCAGCGTGCCAGAGTGCTCCTAAGGAAACAGAAAGATCTGGGACAGAAAGGAGTGTTAAAAGTCTTAAGCACTCATTTTTCAGGGTGTGGTTCCTTTTGAGAAAATGGGATTTTTAAAATTAAGCATTACTGCAAACTAAGTATTAGCACAGACTATGCTTTCATACTGGGCATGAAACCAGGCATTAAAATTCTGATTATTATAAAATGCTTAATAATAACTCTGCTGCACTTAAAGCAGTAAAGAATACAAGTTTGGCTTGTTTTATTTGCAAAAGCTTTCCTGCCAGTATGCCCAGAACCACCCACGGGAATGCAAGGCTGGAAGTTGACTTCTGGAGTTTCCCAAGATCAGGACCCCCATCAGGATAAATCTTGTCACAAATTGATAAACTCCATCTAAAAATAGGCAAGATTTATGCCTCTGTTGCTGTGATGAAAGGCAGCCACAGATCCCCCCCTCCCTGGTGTCTGGAAGGCGTCCAGCTTCCAGATAGTGAACATCCCCAATCAGTCCTTGTCTGCTCATGTGAGTGAAAAGGGAAAACAACTCTCTTTCAGAAGGGAATAAACATTAGTTTTAAAACACAGAGGAGGGACTGGGATTTGGCCTTTGCTATTGATGAAGTTACACTTGCCTGATGCGAAGGATGTATGGGTGGATAATTAATCTGCAGTGAAGCTGGTTGCTGGAAAGCCATTAGCAGCTCACTTGGTTGATGAGAAACAGTGGCTCTGTGACAACATTTGGTTTGGCTGGCAAGGATTCATTTATTGAAAAGACAAAGAGCTTATTTGTTGTTCATTTTCAGAAATATCAGCTTCTGCTCCGTATCAAAAGCCAAAAAAGACATTCCTTTTTCATTTTTCATGTAATACTGATTTTTTTTATTTATGACATGACAAAGGGTTTAAAAAATGTAACTATTCATTTCTACAAATAAATCTTAATTAGCAAAACTTTTTTTTTAAGTTTATATATCACTTAATAAAAACTTGGTAACTTTAACACAAGGAATAATAATTTCCTTTCCTTTCTTGTTTTTCAAGGTTCAAATTATGTGTGAAACCCAAAGCTTCTTTTCTATTTTTTTTTCAACTGGTTTTAAGCTTTCAAAAAATCTAAACCAACATTAAAATAGCATTATTAAAATGATTTAAAATTAGGTAAGAAAACTCAAAGTATGTAACAGCAGTTTTTAAAGTATACTACCTATGTTTTTACATGTAAATCATATACAATACATTTTACATCATTATTTGTAATAGATTGTATCAAAAAATGAAAAAGAAAACATTTCCTATAAAATAAACTACCTGTTTGGTTTCAACCTTTGAGTGAGTTCATATGGCAACACTAATACAGTCATTGGAGACTTCAGCTTTTCTTTCCTAATATTGTGTAATTTTAAATTTTTTGCTTCATTCAGGTTCCTTCTTTGGGATGAATTTCTGTCATGAAGAACCACAAAGAAAGCAAGCATACCAACTTTTAAAAAAATCTGTCTAAGCCTCAGCTTCTCTAATGCTGGAGATACTCATATCATATCTGAAATTTTCACGGTGTTCTGAGAAACAGAGATAGCTTTAAAGTTTACTTCCACATCCCCACTTGCCTGATTTCCAATGCAGCCTAGGTCCAGGGTTTTGACTCAAGCTAATTTCTTAATATTTAGCTAATTTAAATGCTAATTAGACTAATTTGATGAATAAAACATGGTAGGAATTCATTAACAATTTTGCTGCTATTGCTTTATGTCTACAGAGAAATTTTCTAAAACAGGACTCCAGGGACAGTAGTGCATCTGTTACCAGTTGAACAAGTTGGATTTTTTGTAATACTAAACCTTAGAGTTTGTAATATATTGCAGAATCACAGAGGAGGTGGAGGAGCGATTTTAAATTTTCCAGATCTAGCCCATCTTGGACATAGGCCACTAACGAAGAAGAGGCCTTATGCTGTCCTGGGCCCATCTGCTTCATGGGTTTTATTCCTAGTTTTATATACAGAAGAAGAAAACGTGCCTTGTCTCTGTCTCTCATTACCTACTGCAGTCATTCCAGCTGATACTACAGTTGTTCTGCCTGACGTTGTTGCTGTCTATACAAAGAACCCAAACTGTTCACCTCAAATCTGATACTGTGGATAGATTTTCATGGTTGTATTGAGCCCCATGAAGTCAGTGAGGTTCCACAGAGGTGGAGCAGATAAAAAAATGGATGAGATTATCCCTTTGGAAGAAGGGTTTTTTTGGTTTGGTTTGGTTTGGTTTGGTTTGGCTTGGTTTACTTTGGGGATTTTGGGTGGAATTTATTTTGTTTTTCCTTTTTTCCTGCAGCATTGCCATGGTCAAAAAGGTACTTAGGCAGATGCCAAATTTGAATCTGTTCACAAGAAAAGTTGCTCTTGGGCTTAATTAGGTGATAGAACTTAGTCTGAAAAAGACAGAAAAGTCCTATGGATAACTTCCATGGGACTTTATAAGGAAGAAAAAGATGTTCTTCTAAAATGAGAGTGCCTTTCTGCAGAGCTGGCAGGTAGCTGTAGCTCTTAAATTATATCCATGTTTCAGAAGTTCTGGGTTAAGGCCTCCTTCCTCAATCAAATTCCCCAGGGCTATTCCCCAGGTAGCACTGATGAAGAAACCTGGCTTCCTTTCACACATGTAGACAAGCATACTCAAAGTGGAATACCCTTTCTATACCACAACTTATTATTCAATGCTGCCTATTCAACAGCATGCCCTTCTCTGAATAAAGGAGGCTGCTGCAGGAACTGCAATGCAGTCAGAAGTGAAATGGTCCCATGCAGAAGCCCGTCAACAGACAACATTGTAATGCATATGAAATCCCAACCATTTTTCACAGGGAAAATCAGTCTTCCCTGTCAATCTGACTAGTAATTAGCTGTTCAACTGAAGATATCTTTTCGCTGTGATTGAGGTCTGAAGCTTGTTTCACCTGAAATCAGCAGTATTTACCCTGAGCCAGCTCCTCTGATTCCTACCCCATTAACTTTCCCGTGCCATCTTGAATTCAATTTAGAACCTAATGAAAACTGATAGCACCTGCAAACTATGAACTTGCTGTATCTCAATGAATCCAGTATATCTGTCAACAAGCACATGCACATTATGATATCGAGCTTTTCCTAGTCTTCCGGTGTATCTAAGCCACATTTACCTAGAGGGGAGGTGAAAATATTTTGTATCTGGTGTGTCAACTGGGGCTCATGGCTAAGTCTGACAATGAGGAAAGCACTCGTGATAAAGTGTTGATGCCATGGGGATGTTTGTATAATACATACTGTCAGAAAGCATAAACTCATGTTGTCTTTTTCAAGTTTTATATGATATGGAAGCTTTTAGTTCATAGTGGTTTGGCTTTGTTGACCTGAATATAGAATAAGGAACTGAAAAGGTCTTATAGCGTGGCAAAAAAATAAAAAGTTTTGCTAAAATGGAAGCTATTTTTGGACTCTGATCTCCTCCTGCATCAGTTCCCACAGGTGAATTAGTCTGTAATCATTTTAAATTGCATGTAGAGCAGCAGACCCCACAGGGCCATCTAAAAAAATCTCCCAGGTTTGGGGGAAATATGGATTCAGGTCTCTCCTTGCTAAAGATTTTCTGTGATACTTGAAGTGGGCAATATACTTGTAGGGGCAATATAGGCCCACTGATGAATGAGGTGGGAGCCCTAGAGACAGAGGATATAAAGAAGGCAGAGGTGCTGAATGCCTTCTTTGCCTCTGTCTTTACTCCTGCAGGCTTTCCCCAGGAGCCCCTGATCCCTATAGCCCCAGAAGAAGTCAGGACAAAGGAGGAGATTGCCTTGGTAGATGAGGATTGGGTTAGGGATCAGTTGAGCAATCTGGACATCCATAAATCGATGGGTCCGGATGGAATGCACCCAAGGGTGCTGAGGGAGCTGGCAGAGGTCATTGCTAAGCCACTCTCCATCATCTTTGGTAAGTCATGGGCAACAGGAGAGGTGCCTGAGGACTGGAGGATAGCAAATGTCACTCCAGTCTACAAGAAGGGCAAGAAGGAGGACCCGGGTAACTACAGACCAGTCAGCCTCACCTCCATCCCTGGAAAGGTGATGGAACAACTTGTTCTTG
>VZRW01004389.1:535278-615840 GCA_013398125.1 Aegotheles bennettii | reverse complement strand
AAGGGAGTGGAACATCTCCCTTATGAGGAAAGGCTGCGGAAGCTGGGTCTCTTTAGCTTGGAGAAAAGGAGACTGAGGGGTGACCTCATCCATGGTTACAAATATGTAAAGGGTGAGGGGCAGGACGATGGAGCCAAGCTTTTTTCAGTAATGACCAATGATAGGACAAGGGGCAATGGTTGCAAACTGGAGCATAGGAGGTTCCATGTGAATATCAGGAGAAACTTTTTCACTGTGAGAGTGCCAGAGCACTGGAACAGGCTGCCCAGAGAGGTTGTGGAGTCTCCTTTGCTGGAGACATTCAAACCCCGCCTGGATGCGTTCCTGTGTGATGGACTCTGGGTGACCCTGCTCTGGCAGGGGGGTTGGACTAGATGATCCTTCGAGGTCCCTTCCAACCCTAGAATTCTGTGATTCTGTGATTCTGTGAAGTGGAATATGTAACTGAGGCAACTCAAAGGTCTGTAACTGTTTTTCTTCTTCTGAAGATAAATATGTTTCATGTATGTCTTTCAAGTCCACATATGTATTTAGATATTAATTCTGATTAAAAAAAAACCACAAGAAATCAGTGCCCAAGAGAAACCTAAATATCGTATTAGATCTGGGCATTACTATTTCTTTGCCTTAGTTTTCCACCTGTAAATATTATTCTACCTCACAAAGGACCCAATAAGATAAAAATGTTACAAATAGTGAGATGTGCTCAAGAATAGCAGTGGTGGGGACCATACAAACATACCATAATTAAGAGGGGATAGGAAGGAATGTAAAGGAGGTCAGCTGTACTGACAATAACAATTATCAGTGAAAAAGCTTCAAATCCATTTGCCACTATTTTAATTTAGTTCTGTGCTTGTTGTTTGGTTTGGTTTTTAGTTTTTTGCTTAAACTTTTGTTCCTGAATGCTAGAAGTGAATGTAATTAAGTTTACAAGTATTTCAAATGGAGGTCAGTACTCACTTCTACATGTTGACAGGTCTGAATGAGTTTTGCCAAAAGAGTTTCCAGTTCAGTATTCCTCTTAATAAGGTTGGTGAGGTTACTCT
This sequence comes from Aegotheles bennettii, assembly GCA_013398125.1. Taxonomy (NCBI): domain Eukaryota; kingdom Metazoa; phylum Chordata; class Aves; order Caprimulgiformes; family Aegothelidae; genus Aegotheles; species Aegotheles bennettii. The sequence continues at coordinate 614,791 of VZRW01004389.1, read as the reverse complement.
CCAAATTTTGCTGTCAAAAAGAAAGAAAAGAACACATTACCATTTTGAAGAATTTAATGTTTAGGTGAACAGTTAAAAAATGGGTATATTGTATTGAATTTTGTAATTACACAAGTATGAACATGAGACTTTCATTTCAATACGCTCCATTGAATGCTTTGCCTGTGCATCAAGTATGGCAAGACAAGAGAGCAGAAAAGTTCAAGATAAGAGCAAGTTTTAGAAAACAGATTTTCTAAGGACCTACTAAAAACTAGATTAAGCAAACAGTTTTAGTCAGGGGTCAGAAAAAGGAGTAAGGTGAAAAGCAGGCAAGATAAAAACGTTTCATCAAAAAGAGTGGTTTATTTTGTCTGAGAACACTTTTTGACTCCTTGTTGACTTCTCTCAGTCTTAACATCTGCATTTAAAAGTGTGCTGCTAAATGAAGTCTCCAAGCATGTGTCCCTTTGGGACTGTACTTGTAAGGACCCAGTAGGAGGGTCAGCACTTTCTTCTTGGGATTCACTGTGCTGAGGGGGATTGATCTAGTGGATTTAATTTCCTAGTTCAATAGGGTTATATTTATAAATAAATAATCCTATAGAGACCCATCCTTTCTACACCTAAGAATGAAATACCTACTCACAGGCTGTGCCTTTGCTAATTGCTCTTAAGAGAGAACTTGTTGCTTGTGTCTGTGTTTATGAGCTGATTAGGACTGCAATAAATATCTGCAACTGTGGGAGCTCGGAGTGCTTTTCAGCTTCCAGCTCTGGGGCTGCATCCTAGCCATTGTACAATTACGTGTGAGATTGAGATCTAGAAACAAATGTTTCAGCCTCCCTTCTCCCCTCTGTATCCACAGGAAGGAAATCCAAGCACATAAGGAGGAGGAGGTCTGTGATGGCTGTGACCCGCTCCCTGGTTTGTCTGCCTGGTCTGACCAGGACCCTGTGGTGCACTGTGGAACCTGCAACTACCAGCCCCTCGCTTTTTACTACACATCCCATGACAGCTGCTGTTTTACGTGAAATTCCATCTTCTGGCAGCACATGGACATGAAAAAGTCCTTGTTTTTGCATGAAATGCAAAATCTCCACAGGGATAAAAAAGCCCTGTAAATATAACGTGAGTGCATTAAAAAAAAAAGTCATTTATTTCAGTAACTTCACGGGCATATATTTAATTCTGAAAATCCTGGGGACTGCTTCCATGACAAGCTGTTACTCATAGTTGTTCACCTATGTAAGTGTGTGAGACTAGTCCATTGTTTAGTGTTCCTGACAGGCTGACAGTCCCTGCCTTTTAATTGTACTGTGTCCTCCAAGCAGTCCTCTGAGTACCTGGGAAGTACTGAACGAGAATACCAGGACTGGGCCCTTCTCACAAGGGCTGTAGTGTCTCTGTAGAGCTCTCATTAATTTCATCCCTCCTCATCTTTTATTAATGGGCTTCTTCACACTATTACTTCCCCCCACCCCCCAGTGTATCTATTATATTGCTTAAGTCTCTTCAGCTACCGTTTTAACACACCTGACTCTTCTCATCCTTTTTTTTCAGCCCTCCGCCCTTACCACCTCTGTGTGTGTGCCAGTGTATTTTCTGGTGCTGTTACTCCCTGCCTATTTCTTGCTGTTTTCAGAGACTTTGTTCCTTGCCCTCCTTTTCTGCAGACCCACAATCTCCTTACTCCTTCTCACATATGGCTATAAACAAATGAAGTACTTCACTGTTGAACCATACATACTTTGGCATTTACTAACACCACCAAAGGAGCAGTCAGTCCTGTTTCATTAAAGACAGCACAGGATTTTGATGGTTTTACATATATAACCCTTCCAAGAAGCGTAATGGGTGTTTGAGGTACATAATTTTGGCATTTTCTTCCCAGCACAACCATGCATATCGTGTATCACAAGCTCTGGCTGAAAAAATACCTTCTACACTGCATTTATTTTATAGCCCATTAAAACAAAGAGAAACAAGAATGGGCATTCTTTATTGAACAGTTTGAGCTGTAGCTCATATTTCCAAAAGCTGTACTGTGAACGATCATTTTATTGCAAAGGCATGTTTGCTGTGCTGTTAGATGTCCCTTTGTAGAGCTGAGACTCACATACAAAGTCAAAATACCATATATAGTTACAGTATCAGATAACACTTGTCTTTAAAAACCAGTTTGTTAAGCAGGTCCAAATGTGCAAATACTCTTGAAATTATATTTATATACCTTCTTATTGCCCATATTTTGTACATGTTCTAATATTTTATACCAAAATATTTAAAATTAAAAATGTATATTCCTAATTGAGATCACCTAATCTCAAATGTACTGCTGGACATGACAAATGCTAATACTTAGAAAACTACGCATGCTATTTAGAAAAAAAAGTTCTTAAAACTATTACGGAATACTGCAGTATGGATTTTAAATAACTTGAAAGTGTCTTCAGCTAAGGGCATTAATACACAAAGAGTAAGTATTTTTCTCTGAAATAGAAATTTATTTACCTATAGATTATAGAGATTATTATGCCCAGGATATTTTCAAATCCTGGAAAAAGAACAAAATTTTAGAGTTCGTTCTCTATCCAGTGAATATAAACACAAACCCATACACATTATTATGGTTTCATACAGGTCTCTTGATGTCATCTGCATTTCCCAATTGTGAAAATGGAGGATAACTTCTAATCAAGTGAGTTGCCTTACAAAAATCAGTGTTAAGGAACTCCCGTGCTCTAGCTCCTCTTTGTCATTTTCAAACTGGAAATCCTGGAGTTTTGTTTCCTTGCAGTTTGATATGCAAGAGGTTAGGGGTCTTTTTAAGTCAAGAAGGATCTGAATTTTGATAAACTTCTGTTGGAGAACATCAGTTCATATTATCAGTTCATAAATAGCAAGAACCTGGCAGCTGCTTTCTGAAATTAATGTTACTCTTTCCAGGTTCACTAGGGCAAGTACTGAACAGCAGCTCTTAAAGCTGGCCTGACTTGAAAGCTTTAAAGGTCATAAAACTTCATCAATTCTTACAATATGCTTACCCAAATTTTCTTTTGTTTGTATCTTCTTCTAGTTCTTTGCCCTATTCCATTCCCATAGGGACCATGGCACCACTTTGGTTACCAGATGATGGTATGAACCAGAAGTGGAGTTCAAGCTCTGCACTCCTTCTTTACTCTCTATAGGGGGAGCCAGAAAGGACCTGGAAGTATTTAAATTTCAAACTACTTTAACTTGCTCAGTCTTTCCAAAACATCACAAACTCATTTCACATCCACACCTGAAACTTCCCAGGTTGTGTAAAACTTCAACGCCAAATTTGTAGTTCTGGCCATCTTGAAAAACTGATCCAGTGTTGTAGACCAAAATTCCTGGGATAGTGAATTGTAGTCAGGTTTTAAGTCTGGAGAAAGTGTGCTCCTGCATTATGATGGGTGAATGTGAAAATGAGTGGCAGAATAAACTTATCCAAAGTATCTTCCTTCCTCCCACATAATCTCCTACTGACATTCTCCTAGATGAACTGAATTGCAACTGCATTTTTAGAAATGTTCTAGATAAATTTCTAGATAATTTCTAGATAATTTCTTAAACACTTTCACCTGCATTTCCTTATCTTTTTTTGTCCCTTGCCAATATTTGTTGTTACTTGTCGATTAAAAACTGATCTTAGAAATGCATGGGTTGGTTTTTAAAGGACAATAATTATTGTGCATTTGCTCTGTGAACAGGCTTCATGCATGTTAACTCAGTGGAGATAAACTGCTCACGAAAAAACAAAAACCAGGCTGGATGCTTCCTGACTTACCAATGCAGATCTAGCCCAAGATTTTGAGATTCCGTGTGTGCTTTTCAACTGTTTTTACAATATCCAGTATAAAGTGAAAAGAATGCTTACTGTCCATTTAGCATGGTCTGCCAACTGTACAACATAAATATTTCTATAATCTCAGGATAAATCCAAGCAGATGGAATCACAGACATAATTGAAAAGGACAGTTGAGGATGATGTTTCATTTTGACTCTGCATGCCTATAAAATGATATGATCCAGGGACTGGAGTCTGAAGTTGGAAAAATTAATGCTAAAAATTAGAGGAAGGCAACTCAGGACTGATTCCTTCTTTAAGCTGCTGTTTAGCTCACACTGAAGTCATGATCTTGATGCAGTAACGATTTCGTGAGGCTTGTGCCCCGATTGAAGTGGGAGGTCAGACTAGATGATCATAATGGTCTCTTCTGGCCTTTAAATCTATCAGTCTATGAAAACCAAATGTGAACCCATGCCCTTTACCAAATTAACAGTCTCACGCAAAGCATTGCTTGTCTAAAATAGGAAGGTAGCACAAACAGATAGTCCTAAACTACTATACGGGTTGAAAATGCTGTCAAAATAAATTAGCGTCAGCTTCTTAAGAAGAAAAATGCTGACTTGTGTGCTCCTGACTTATGACAAAGTAGAGAAGATAACAACATCCCAGAGATCTTATTTTCAGAGGCATTCTCCTGGTCCATAAAAAATGTCTGTTCAAAGGGCCACAAGATAAAACATATAGCTATCAGCTAAAATGAGATTTTAAATTCCATTTGAAGTAAAGTCACTGTCTTTTTAACATCAAAAATACTATTTTTCCTACCATTGTTAAATAGAAGTATGCATTTGTATTTTCCACTCACTGCTTACTGGAAGGTTTTGAGAATCAATCCACTGAAACTGTATCATTTGCTAAGACGCACACAATGTGAGACAGTACTTTGTAAGACCAGCCTCGTTCACCATTTACATCAAACCCATTATGATCAAAGCCCTTTGGCAGCAAACATTGACACCAGTTTGCATTTCCTTTGCTCCCGGTGCAGAACTGACCAGAGGTAAGGCATATTTTTAGGCCGTCTCCTGGTTTGAAGAAGAAAACAACTTCAGAGAGACTTCTGGGCTTACCGGAGCTCTGCAAAGTGGAAATTAGGTTAAGGATTTACATAGCTTTCATGAGAACCACAGTCCCTCTCCCAACACCACTTTACAAATGCTCAAACTGAAACGGAGGTTATATGTTTTCAGATTTGGTTGGTCAAAGCGTGTAACCAAAAGCCACACAGTTACACTGCGGTAAAACAGAGATGAAGGAATAAAGCTCCACAAAGCACAAGTGTGATTGTACCCTAACTTTCTCAAGCTAGCAGGGCAACAAGAGCAGTGCTGACATGGCAGATCAGTCTCTAGTACACTCAGGCTGGCTGGGGATCATAAACATGCACCCTGTCACTAATGATGTCCATGCAACTATATCTTCACTGCAACTGTTCTTCCTCCTAACTTGAAGAAGTTATACTTGCATGTGCTCCAGCTAGGTTTCCACCTCGTCGTGGTGACATACCCTATGAACTAGGCCTGTTGCCTCCAGGACTTGTGTCTAACCTTTTAGAAAAGTTGCCAATAAATTCCAGAAGAACCGCCAGAATATCAAACATGGTTTTGAGTCAGGTTTTGGGTGTATGTGAGTTTAATGTTTCCTCTGGTGTTCTTTATTTAAATGGACATGCCAGGTGCACATGGAAAAACTTAAGCTAATTTTTATTCTATGTACTTGTCCTGAAACAGATGACTACTCTTCCATAGGATACACATGCTCGACCCGGTATGTCTCCAGCCAGAGAATGGTAACATTTGCGGTTAATAGGAATGATTGACCCCAAGTCTCAAATGTGCAGAGCTTGACAACTGCACTCCATATTTCTACATGAAAAGAAATAACAGCTATGATGTTGATACACTCCTAGGGACTAAGATTTTTACCTCAGGAGATTACAGTATATTACAAGGAAAGACCCATGAGATACAGTACTGTTAATTAATTGTGCAGAATTATTTTTTTAAAAAGTGCAATAAAAATAGTTGCATTTGAAGCCACCATTACTTAAATGACATTAACTAAGTTGGGCCTATTTCCATATTTAATAGGAATGACACATTTTTCTATTAACCCTTATTTAAAATGGAACATTGTGAAAATTAAAGGAAATCAGATCCTTTCAGGTTCTTGGCCACATAAAATCTTTATTAACTGATAGGACAATATTCTAGGGAAAACCTACAATTGTGCTCTCACTTCTCTGCAAAACCATGCCCTTAAATATACCACGGGTGTTTCCCACTTGCAGTCATGGGTCTGCTCTTTAACTACACTGATCAACCTTGTGAGTTACTTTGCAGCCATGCTCTTCAGCCTTCCTTCACTGTTTCTTCTCCGTTCCTCAAAGCATAAGAGAAATTTCACAGCTGGTGCCTTTGAGGCAAAAGGACAGGACAAAAGCCATGTGTAGTACACTATAGCAAAAATTTTCCTTTGATGTGCAGAATCAGGTTTGGGGAAGAAATAATATATATACTTAAAAACTATTCTGACAGTAACAAGGACCATAATTACCATTCATTGGAATTCACTATGCTTACTTATTTTCAATATTATAATGTGAATTGGACAGACAGAAAATGAAAAGAAAATAACATTTTCTTTTAAACAGAGAAAGCAATTTGATTTCTGAGGGCATTCAAACATGTTATAAGAACTTTGATCCAGTTTACACAGTTGCAAAACTGACTATATAGGACAAGCAATTTTTTTTAGAGATTCACATTTCAATTCAACTATTAGAAGATATCCAAATGTTAGCTTGGTTGGGATCATGGGGGGTGGTTCAGCCCTATTTCTAATGAGTCATTGATGAAAGAAGGACCAGGATAATAATTAGGAATCAAGGATTGAGAAAGACTAGATTAAGCATTTGACTAAATTAAAAACCAAAACCAGTCTTGGACTGATACATGAGTTAATAAGGGTTTGCAAAGCTGTAGATATAGTTGAGGTCCCCAAATAAATTAATGTTAATATTATTTTTTTTTGCTTCAATGCAATAGTCAAACTGGAAGCTGAAGTGTTAAAAGAGCACAACAAATAACAGACACCCTGAATTTAAAGCATGTAATTAAAGACTTATTGTGGATAGCTACAGGGTTCCTAAGCTCATTCTTTTCTCCCTGGGCTAATCCATTGCAAAGAAGGGGGTTAAGGAGAACCTGAACTGTCACACAGCTGTCCTGCAGCATCCTGGCTGCGCCCACTTCCAGCCTCCCAGGACATGGAACATACTTGAAACCGGTTCAACAAGAGCTCCTGCTCATGAGATGCTTAATCTAATCTTGCACAAGGAAGATCTGGGAAGTATTCATTCCAAAAACTAAAGTTCTGAGTTTTGCACATAACTAATGACAGACATTTATATGAAGAGAAAGCAAAAAGCTCATCTAAAGAACCACAATTTATGCAGTGTTATTAAAGTCCTGGCTTCTACAGATGTCTGTCTAAACATTTCTGAAAGTTTGTATTTTATTTAAGAGGCTGTATCATGGAAAAAAATCTGTTTCTAATCAGTCAGTACATATTACTGCATTTTGCGGTTGAAAAATTCCTTCTTATCTAACCAGGTATGTATAAAAAGCAAATCAGTATTTTGCAAAACTGGCAGGTTAGGAAGGACAGCTAGATGGGCAAGGATTAGAGAAGGTCACATGGTGATTTTGTCCATGTTAGGTAGCTGACTGGTGCAGCTGTCACTAACCTAATTCAGCTCTTTCTGCTGGCTTGTAACAAAGCTGCCATTTGAGGCAGCTGCACCCATCTCCATTTATATTTCTCAGTACGGCAAACAGCACTTTGAAGGACCTCTACAGATTGCCCTCCTGAGGATGTTAACTGTCCATCCAGGGAATGAAGCTGAAAGTCCATCTCCTGGCATGGCTGGAAGAACTGGGACCCCCAGGGCACACCCTGGCTTTGTCTGCTACTGGTGCAGCATCTAGCAGTTGGGCTAAACAGACCACCAGCAGGAATTTATTCAAGAAATGAGAGTGACTTTCTATGAAGTTCCTTTAGACTGAGAAAACAGATGCATCTGTGAACACAATATATTCCCAGCTGCTCCTCTGGCAACATTTTAGGAGCCATATAGGCACCATCGGTAAGCCCAAGAGAAGCCGGAGCACAGCTGCGCTTTCGGAAAATGCCGATCCCACTGTCCAACAGCATGGTGCATGAGGCAAGTGTCAACCAACCAGTCAACCAGAATGACCCTGCTCTGACTCGGGGTGAATCATACTAAAAAAACCCCACCATTTCCAATTATGTTTCATGGTATTTTTTGTGTTTACAAATTCTCCAGGGTTTTCCCAAGAACTACACCATGAGCTAATTCTTCCACTCTGGAGTGCTCTGGTTTTGTGCCACTGGAGTCATTGGTGTCTCTGCCTTTTCCTTCCAGTGAATAGGCGCCAGCTGCAAGAGGTTACTCACAATGAAAAAGTTGGCATCTGTCTAGTCTAGTGTTCATTCTGGCACATGCTCATTGCCTTGCTGCCCGCTGTTAGAGCTTGGTCTAGACAGAAGTGTAAATCTCTCTGTGATTTCTTCTCTTCATTTGCTCTATTTCCTATTCAGTAAACTAAAACACTCTACTATATCGAGTAAATGCCCTGAAAGGAGTTTAGCATGGTGAACTTGAGTTGCTCTCAGTTTTAAATTTTAGACACGGGCTTATGTACTTTTTTTGAGAAGAAGGTTTAACCTTTCATTTAAAATACTTGTCAACCTGGCCTGATAATATAATTTATAAGTATTCTTCTGTACAAAGCTTTTGAGCAAGCACAAGATTTTGAATTTTAGGAAATTTTAGGAATTTTAGGAAAATAATTATCCTTGACTCAGATTTCAGCTACAGAGTTCTTACTCTATTTAAATCTTTGACTTTACAAGTTGCTATGGATAAAACCAGAGAATAATGCTATATAATCCTAGTACCATTATATACCTAGGGATTTAAGAAAACAATGTGATGGTGGTGAGCTGCGTTTAAATTACACAGTGAGTATAAATTGCAAGGTACAGATCATGATTTGGAATCAGATTTTGTTTCATATTTCTGTCATACTCGGGTGAAGTTCCTGTTCTGACCTGCCTAACCCTTATTGCCAATACTTCATCAGACATCAACTCCATATTTCAAATTCACCAACAAACAACAACAAAATAAACAACCCAAAGCCACCAAAAAAACGCAAACCCAAAAAAGACAAAACCCCAACCAAAACAACAACAAAAAAACCAGGAGCTTTTTTGTTGGAAAACCAGGTTCAGATCTGAGCATAATTTAAATACTGATTCATTGGAAAAATAACCACAACAAAAATAGCACTTCCTTTTTGCCTTGTGTTTGCAACTGATAAAGAAAAGCATACCAAGGCAATAGTCAGCAGGCAGAAGTATCATCCTCATTTAATGTACAACACAAAAAGCTTTTCCTCCCCTTACCTCAACAGTGGATCCAACTCTACTTCCACACAACTTGATCTCCCTTACCACTCTTTACCTCCAAAATATGTTCATGTTTTTCTTTGGTCGTGCTGTGACCTGCCCAGCTGCTGCCACAATGTACCACTCACCTCCTGCTAAATTTCATGAACTGGAGTTGAACCCAGTTGCTGGCTCTTGCTTTGCCAGCAGTGCACAGTGCCAAGAGTTTCTGGGTTGAAGGTCTAAAAGTAACTTGAATGCTCAAGAAAATGCTCAGGGGGTGAGAGGTATGTACTACAGACAGGGGAGCATCTGAAGAAATATTCCTTTCTTCCCCTGCTAAGATATTATTTTCCAATCCCTACTGGAGTGTATGTTCACACAGATTAAAATGCAATAATCAATTCAATGTTAATCCAACTATCATTTGAGGACCAAATAATTCAAGGACAGATTATTATTTAACAGCACTTGACAATGTATATGGAATGGTTAGAAAAAACAAAAGCAAATGTCCCATGTGGAGGCCACAGCAGACTTGCATATTTCAATTATTTCAGCATTGCAGATAATCACAGATGGATTTAATTTTACTAATATGAACTAATCAATTAGTATGAACTAATGAATTGTTCATATTAATATAAACAACTGCATAAGGATATTTCAAAGTAGTGAATTTTGGCTTAAGAAAGCATGTTTGCAAGTACTTTTGTAGTTTATTTTTACTACGTACCTATAAATCACTTGTAGCATGCCAAACCATAAGCATAACTCAAGCCAGTTCTACTTCATCAATACTTGAAATCCCATCATTATATTCCAAATGTTATTTTCCATTTTTTGCTTCACCTTACACACAGCTTGAAAACATATCTGGGCTAAAACTTCTGTCAGTAAAAATCAGTAGATTGTGATAATACATTCCTAGTAGCACCACAGAACTCTGGTCTCTCAAGTGATTTAAAACATCCCATTAAAAAATAAAAATTCTGCTGTAGTTTGGTAAGGCGATAGATCACATCATATGAAATCAAAGGATATTTTTAGGAAAAAAAAAAAGTGTAAATACAGGCCCAAATACACGCAACTGTAAAATTTCAAACTTACACTGCGCAAGCACAGGCTTATCTGTCACTCTTTTAGTTTCTAACACATTATTTTGTACTGCAGCTTCTGAGTTGGAACTTTCTCTGTTTTCTTGACATTTCATATTCTCAGCTGAAAAGCTGAACATTAAGGAAAGATCTACATGTTCTCTTCATAAGACATCTGGAACAATCAATGAGGACAAGTTGCTTTGTCTTTGGCCTTAACATTAAACATCCAAATTTCCATTAGTAAATTTGGTAAATCTGGCATCAAAAAAGAGAGCATTTAATGCACAGAAAAACAAAGCAATTTTAAAGAACATATATATCGTAGAATTTCATGAATGTCCAATTAAGCACAAAATATTTATGAATAACAGAGAATAAAGCATCGGAATCCACAGTCTCTTTTCTGTAAGAACAGCACGTGATAGATATAACCCAAACCTCCTCTGAAACCTTAGAAATTTAAGAAAAATAAAGATCATTTTTAAGTGCCATTTTCCTGTTACCTCTTCTTCTTCAAGAATGCCAAATATAGAAACAATGGTCCTCCAGAGGAACTCATTTGTGAGTAATGAAGCCTGTAACCTACTTTTGAATGATTTATAGATAATATTAGACCCTTTTATCTTATCCAGTCCAGCATATCTAAATTAGGGATGCAAAACTGAGCTAGTCTTAGATGGCCTGATGATCCTCTTCACATCAGGTGGGCTAACAGCAAGAAAATGTGGACTCAGCCTGCCTGAACCCTCCAATATACCTTTAGCCACTTTTCTGCATTTACGACAGGCATTCAGGCAATAAAAAATGTATGTGCCTACCTTTTGAGGAAAAGTCTAGCAATTTAGAGAGGTGTGCAAATGCAATTATTCCTGGAGAAAGAGATGGAGATCTTAACATTTCATTTGACACATTCAGACAACGTGATCAATTTATATAGACTTCCTCTGAACAAATTATTCATATGATTTATCACAGCCTTTGAAGTTTTCCTGCTATCAAGGCTGGTAAACTTTTTCCACTGATAACATGAGCCAGTGTTGATTATATAAATATATTATTTTCATGGCACTTTGGGAAGATGTAAAATCTGTAAAGCCCATGGAAGTAATTATCTGGGGCCTTTAATTAACTAGTTTTGATTTTGATCTCGACAAAGTTTTCTTCAGAGAAAAGACATGGACTTAATTCACCCAGTACATTACTTTATGCTTGTACTTTCTACATCTGTTGTTTCTGAGAGTCAGGCCTACTGACTTTGTGAGAACTATCTTCTCTCTGAGAGCAAGAGCAAGCTTTGGAACTGTAGCATAAAAAAATGCAAAGTTTAGGCATGGTAAAGACACCTACATTTGAAAGCCAGCCATAGTTCAGTAAAAACTCATGCTGAACCTAAATGGGGTGTATTAGAAAGAGCATTGCCAGTAGGTCGAGGGAGGTGATCCTGCCCCTCTGCTCAGCCCTGGTGAGGCCGCATTTGAAGTCCTGTGTGCAGTTCTGGGCTCCACAATATGAGAGACACAGAGCTCCTGGAGCAAGTCCAATGGAGAGCCACTAAGTTGGTCAAGGGTCTGGAGAAACTCTCTTACGGAGAAAGGCTGGGGGACCTGAGCCTGTTCACCCTCAAGAAGAGGCGATTGAGAGGGGACCTCATTAATCTGTATAAATACCTAAAGGGTGGGTGTCAAGATGGTGGAGCCAGGCTCTTTTTGGTAGTGCCAACCAATAGAACAAGAGGCAACGGGCAGAAACTGATGCACAGAAGTTCCACCTGAACATGAGGAAGAACTTCTTTACTGTGCGAGTTCCTGCACACTGGAACAGGTTGTCCAGAGAGGTTGTGGAGTCTCCCTCACTGGAGATACGCAAGAACTGTCTGGGTGCAATCCTGTGGTGCCATGTGCTCTAGGATGACCTTGCTTGGGCAGGGAGGTTGGACCATATGACCCACTGTGGTCTCTTCCAACCTTATCAATTCTGTGTTATTCTGTGATATAAGATACACACAAACAAGCATGCAGTTACATAGGTCTTCTGTAACATGGAAAAAATAAGCTATGCAATATACCAAAGGTCAAGAGGGAAAACACAGAGTCTCCTCTTCAAAATGCACAACGGCATTGTGAAGTCACACAACACCGATTGAACGCTGAGCCTGATTTGGTACACTCAGCAGTATTTAAAACACCCTAGGAAAATATAGCTTTTTAATTTCCTTTATTCTTTTCCTTGGCTGAAAGAGTTAGGTTGACTGAAGGAGTTAGGTCTCTCCTCTCTGCAGAAGAGAAGGTCATCAGGCTCTCCCAGACTGAGTGGCTTCTATTTCTCCTTTCTGCACACATGCCATTTTGCCCCATGCATGAACATGCAAGTCTGTGAGATGGCTAAGAAAATAATTGTGCAAACAACTGAGGAGGTTCTAGGAGGACTATGCCATATATTGTCCACATAACTGACGTTGAGAGCAGCTCTATTTTCCCTATAGCTTTGCTGTTTCTAGATGCATGGACATTTTGCAGTTACACTGTGACAGGAAAAGCACTTAGCATAGGTAAGCCTTTCACTTTGTTGTAACTGTTCATGCAGGATATGGGAATTACATCTGGGAAATTGCATGTTCTAGATAATATTATTGAATTTTGAAATGGCAGCTCCATTAACTTTCATTTTTTTCCATTTGTTTCTTCCAGAGAGGTTCCTATTCAACACAGTTACAGTTTAAAACTAAATTTTACCCAGGATCTTATTCTACTTTATAGTTCAATATCTCAGTTTGGGGTTTTTTTTGCCATAATAATGTATTTGTTCCCAAAGCTAACAGCAACTCAAATCTTGCAATGTCTTTGTTTCCATAGTAACCACCTTGTTTCAACTGCAAAAAACAAATGAATCACCAAATACGAGGCCTTAAAAGGCTTTAAAATACTCATCTAAGTAATTAAATAAAAATTGATAAAAACAATTTTCTTAATTGAGATAAAACAGTAACAGTGCATACTTTGTACTTTCCCTCTATGAATTTCAATTAGTTTTACAAGAGAGAAAAATTATGATCCTTGTTGTATAGATTATTCAAGTTTCCTAAAATCAAATGCCTTTTATCCAAAACCCACTGAAGGCTATACTAGTTTTTATACTGAGTCAGTGGGCTATAAATGAGTTTTATCTGAAGCCAGTAAAGTTAAGAAAGAGGTCCTTCCCATCTCAGGTATCATGTGCTGATAACACATACTTGTACAGAGAAGTAATCTGATACTGATTCAAGATATTGATTAATTGATTAATTATTATGTTGTTGTCAGAGTAGAAGTTGGTCATTTGATATCAAACTATTTTTCAAACAACACATATACATGATTACAGATTACAACAAAAGCAGTAACTCAAAGATGCCTAGGTTTGACATAACTGTCGTACATTGCTCTTGCCACAGTCCATCGACATGTGATTGAACCAAAAACTTACTTGATAAACAGTTCCAGTTCAGACTTCTAAAACTAGCACCTCAGAAACATTTCATGAAAGATTATTGTCCTGCTGTCGAATGTCGTTTTGAAACCACAGGTCTGAAAAAAGGAGATTTCAATAGTTCCTGATGGTTTTGTCCAGACCTTTAAGACTGCACATTCCCATCACTAAAGACGTGCTGCAGTGTGTCTCCAGTGCATGCCATTAGCTTCTGGGCGCTTTTCAAAGTCAAAAGAAGTCTGGTTTGCTTCATTTTGCACTGTTCTCTACAGGTACCTTCAGAAATGTCTTAGGTACAATTGAAATTTGTACTACAGAACTGCTTTTGATATTCAGGGTCAAACAAGTACCACTAAAGTCAAATGTGAATGAAAGAAAAGGGAATCACTGTAAAAGTAATGAATCTAATAGCACAAATTGGTAATTTCCTTTAAGGAAACATTGTACTTGGTAAAACAGCTGTTCAACCTGAGGATTGCAGAAAAGGCCCCACAGATCCTTGTGGACAACAAGCTGACCATGTGCTCTCGCAGCAAAGGTGGTTGTTGTCACCTTGAAGGTTTTCAAATGCTGGAAGAGGTTGCCCAAAAAGACTGTAGGGTTCCATCCTCAAAGATATTCAATATAGTTAGTCCCTAAGCAACCTGCCCTCGTTGTGCAGGGGTCTGGTCTAGATAACCTTCAGAGGTCTCTTCCAAACTAATTATTCTGTAATTCTGTAATTAAGATGCTTATCTTCATAAATAATACTAAAATTCTGAGACTCAGAAGATCTTTTAAGATAGTCTTTAATAATTTTTATATGGAGAATTTAATGAAGTATACTTATTTATAAGTTTTCTTATATGCTATTTTATCTTTCACCAAAGCTATGAGACCTATAATACCTAAATATGAAGTAAACTAATGTGCTTTTTATAAAAGTACAAGAAACTAATAAAAAAATTTAGATTTTGTTTTAAATATTCAAGGAGACATTTCAGAGAAATCAACTTTTAGGATTTTGCTAAGCTTGTGAGCTTTATCAGATATGTCTCATATGCCCATCATTACAGTACACAGAGGCCAACTTTTTTTTGTACATCTGATTAAACAATTTAAAATATATTATAAACCATGAATGAATAATACATCTACATAGCTTGTTCTATTAACTTCATTGAATTTTTTATTTGAATTCTTATCTTCTTCAGGATGTGAAGTTTCAGTGAATGTTATACTTTCTGAGTAGCGTACAATTACAGAAACATTGTATCTTTTCTACTTAACCTGGAATGTGTCACAGAGAAAGAGACTGTGATTTATTAAGGGATGTTTTCAGTTTTCAGGGCAATTGTGAGAGACAATAAACAAAACAGAACAGGAATTCCAAGGCATTTTCAGCCTTTACTATTTCATATACTCTACTAAAAAGAAAAATCTGATTTATATTCCTCCATGCTGCGTTGGTTGGGCATTCTAAGCAAGGGTGGAAAAATTGCCACCCTTTCTTCAAGACTTGATCTGTCAGTATGTAGCACCAGAAAGTTCTGTTTTAGTGCTTCTGGGCTGCACTGACAGGCACGAAAGTTTCAAAGAGCTCTAATTTTAAACTCCATCAATGGAGAGAACATATTCAAGCCTGCTTTTAACCCCTTTTAACATTTGCTTTCTTGATATGAAAGCTGCAGGGTGAAAGGAAGAAACAGCCTTAAAATATGTGTGGATTGCTTTACACAGAAGTACAAATTAAATTAAGAGAATTTAGTACTATACAGTGTTAGAAAAGTGTAAAGAAAACCACCACCTAAATGAATTACAAATCCTCATAAATAGGCTTGTGCCTATTTCTCAGTCCCCTGAATAGCCCGGCTGTCCTGTTTTTCTCCATCCCATTAAATTGTGTTATTTTTTCCACAGTAAAAAACACCACTTAGCTGTGGTAAAATCCTTAATTCTTTTGAGGGTATACAGTATGGGTCTCTTAATTAAGGCATCCTGTGGAAACTCAATTTAAAAAAAAGACTGGCGAAAGAGGAAAGAAATACTATATTATACTTTGTACTGAAATAATGCACCAATTAAATAGACAAGCAAACTAAAATTTGCATGCTCTTCAATTTTCCCTGGAGGTCTTGAAAAAGGCTGAAAGCATTTCCAGTTTAGTCCCACAGATTTCAAAATTTGAGTACTATTCTGTATCAGAGCTGTAATTAGTCATTTTGATACCAACAATGGAGTTTATTTCACACCAGGCTGATCATCACATAAAATCATTTATTTCAGCTCAGTACATCCCCTGTTAATTGGAATGTTTTGCTAGTGGTGTGTTCCCATTAAGATCCAGTCATGTCATTATGGCCATTAGCCTCAACTTCTTCTCTTGAATATAACCCAGGAAACAGCCCTCCCCCTGAATACATGCATATTGATAGCTGGATTTAGATACACTAACGGCTACCTTCTTGTTCAACTGTGAGTTTGGGGTGAAATAAAAGAATTAGTATGCAAAATGTTAAGATCTTTCTTACATGTGAGGTCAGATTCTGCAATTACCATGGTCATGTCTGGCCTTAGGACAATGAGAATTTATAATGTCTGCCTGCAGCAAGTTTTAAATAGTAGTTTCATTATACTCAAAGGGCTAAATTCAGTCATCAGCTGAATGTAAGAATCAGATGATTTCCAGAGATGTAGCTCAGTTCATAACTTATCCTCAACTATTTAGAACATATTTCAGACTTTTTAAAGTTGTTACTCAGATCATCAGGGATTGTAGTTTCACCTATGATACTGCACATTGGACGTTTCCCATTATTAGATTCTGATTTCAAATACAGCAATGTCAAACTTCAGTTATTCCAGATTAATTTTTCTAGTTACATTGTTTCCTCAGCCTGATTTTATTTAATATTCATTTTTATGAAAATGCCAGATAAAACCACCAGCTAATTTCACAAAACAGACTAGGGGAAATATGCTGCTGTAAATGATAAGAAGTCTTGCTCTGCTGCTTCAATGCTTTGAAAGCTGGGCTTAAATTTGGCAGGAGAGGTTTCTGTGCCAGGTATATGCCTTTTTGCCTTTCGCTGCCAGTGCTTCCAAATTCAGGCAAGGTCTGAAAAAAACTACACATCACAGTTTTGCAACTAAAAGCTCTGAAGATTGTCAATGCTAGCTGAGCTCCAGACTCCCAGCTGACCAGATAGTACATGTACCATCACGGTACAGCTCAGGGCTACTAAAAACAAATTACAATACTCTTGCAATGACTTTTTCCACTTGGTGACCCAAGGCAGGGTCATATTCCAAATCTAAAAGCAGAGTTTGTCTCTCCTGTGCCCTCAGCTCCCCTCCTGGGAGGGCCAACCAGTTAATGCAGAGAAGTTCAGTTGAAAACTGAAATGAAGCAAGTGTCATAGTTTGATTACAGACAGATAAAGGAATTTGGCAAAGACAAGGGAGACTAGCAATGGACAAAAATTGCTCCTGGTTAGGCTAGATTGGAAGGAGGTGCTGGGAAGAAATGGGGATGGACAGCTGGAAAAGCAGGGCGAGTAAAGAGGGACTTTGGAAAAGGATTCTGAGAGTTGGAAGCCCCTCTGGAACTACAGCCAGGCAAGAGAGCCTGAAACTGAGAGGGTGAAATAGCAGGGCAGATACGGGAAATGATAAAGGGAATGAAAAAGGTGGAGAGATGGTTGAAAGATGAGTGGAGAAAGAAGAAGAGCAGAAGAAGTACCAGGGGAAAGTTAGCATGAGTTAGATGAGGACCTGCACATGGGAATAACTACAATGGGGAAACAGCTGGGACTGGGAAAATAAAGTCTTGCAGGGCAGAGCCACTGGGGCAAGAGACCAGGGAGGACAGGGCCCTGCACAGAGCACTGGCCTGTGGGAGGAATGGCTTACCTAAAATAGATGAGCATCCATGCAGATCTGAGCAGTCTGGGAATCAAAGGAATAGGTTCAGAATAAATACAGATGTAGAGTCAGGGAAATGATACTCTAGGGATATGGATGCTGAGCATATACAACCAGAAAAGGATCTGAGCAGGCAAGGAGACTGAGACTGGGTGTCAGGAAAGGGAAAGACTGAGTCTGCAGAAAGAAGATGGGAATTGGAAATTAGTCTCCCTCAGAGTGAGAGACCTCTGAGTGAATAATTTTGCAAGCCTTTGAGTGGACTTATATTGACAGAGAAAAAAGCCAGCTCCAGACAGCATTCTTATAATTCTCAAATGATCCCTATGATATCAGTTGTAAATAACATAAACTGTCCAATTTTTGCTCTGGAAATGCTGCTCTTTTGTAGACACTGAAAAAGGGAAATATCAAAGGATCCTTTCCTTATCTAAATTATCAACCTGTGATTTCCATTTCTATGGATTTTGCCATTTTTTTTATTTAGGTAGGATTTTACCCCATCTTTCTTTCAAAAGGATATTAAAATAAAACACTTGTTCTCCTGATCCACCTTTAATTAAGGCTGCAATGTTAATATGATTGTTTGGTTTCAATTTTTCTTAAGGATATGTCAGTGTAATGATCAGCTCTTTACTCTCTGGAAGTTAGCAGGTTGTTGGAGAATGGTATTATTTCCTTCTACATGCTGCAAAGTATAATGTATAATACAATGCAACTTGTCATCAGCTTTGGTTAGGTTTAGTGTTTTTATTAATAAGTTCTCCAAATAGAAGACTCTGTGGAGTTTGTTTTTCTTTTTTCCTTTCTTTGACATTGCCAATCAAAGAAGAAATTAAAGTCGTTTCATTTCCCATATAACAATTATTTCACAAAATATGTTTTGTCACAAAACGTGTGACAGTTTTGGCCTACAGCAATTTGTGGCTTTGGAAAGTGTGTAGAATTTTAAGCACCTGCTTTTAAGGAGCAGATCCTTGGCTGATGTAAATTGTGATTCCGACAAAGTTACTTATATCAGCTGAGAACATGGCCCTGCTGACTGTGCTACTGATACTTACTTTGAAAAACAGATAAGGTATCTTATTATATTTATCATGACAAATCTCCCACAGACATCATATTTTTGAGGATGTGTTACTTAAACTGACATACAAGCCTAGGGTTCTATATGAGCCATTTAAAAGCTTACATTAGAAACACAAAGAACACTGAGTTTTCAAGCTAATATAGGACAATCAAATACAATTCCCCTGGTGTAGTGGGAGGTGTCCCTAGATGATCTTTAAGGTCCTTTCCAACACAAACCAGTCTATGATTCTATAATTCTATGAAATATAATGACAGATCTGAAGTGTAGAATGTAGCAAATCAGTGGCATAACTTTGTCATGAGAATAGGAAAACAGATCAGAAAACTACAGGAGGCATTTTTTAGCGTACTACTCAGTGGATAGGCATCAAATAGGTTTAAGGTGGGCTGGGCTGCAGCCATCTCTTGTGAGCAGCTTCCTCTGGCACCTGGGGACACCTTGCTCTGCCCTGATGCCCAGCTGCACACTACATTGCAGGGGCTTGTCCTCAGATTAGCCGTATTGCCCACACTGCTCTGACTGAGTCACTTTGCCCTCACACACCTGTATGTTGTGTGGTCTTATAACTATTGGCATTAAGAATTTATGTCCAGCCACCTGGCAACACTTTGTCTCATGCCAAAAAAGAAGTGAAAGTCCTGCTTACGCTTCAGAAGCATTCCAAAATATTAATTATGAATGTGTGGGGTTCACTGAGTTTCAATTCTGTCTTTATTACCAGATAAGACCCGGTCAAAGATGCCATTACAGCCCAGCTGCTCCTGCAACCAGTCTATACCAGGGTCGAGACTGAGCCACACTGATTGCTGATCTGTGTATGTTCAGTTCTGAGGCCCTGGTTTGGATTGCAACCAGGTAAAGAAGCAGCTGGTGTTACAGCAGGCTCAATGTGTCAAGTTATGTTGGTGTTGCAGCAGGCTCAATGTGTCAAGTTATGTTTTCCAAAGGCATGCTGGCTGCAATTGCAAATATGTACTTTGTGGGATATTCATAAATGCCTAGAAAAGCAGGCATCTAGAACACAGGTCTGAAAAAAGCTGTTCATATTTAACACATGAATTTCAAAGGGACTGAGACTCCTAAATGCAAGGCCCATTCTGAACTTTTGAAATATCATTCAAAAACTCATTCTCTTCAGTCATCCATGTTTCTCTATCCAGAGCCTGTCTCCCTATATCTTGCACTGAGACCAAATCTGGTGAAAATACTACACAATGGAAAACAACATTGCTAGGCGCTAATATTGTGATAACCAAACCTGTCTGTATTGCTTACATCCAAAGACAAGTTAAGACCACTTAGGAAGACCATAGACTGACTCAGCCAGCTGCTTTAGAGACATTTCAGTACTCATCCAACATCTGCCGTATGTCAAAGGTGAAATGTTCTCCCCCAGTACTTTTATTCAGTACTAGACATTACTCTTACACTGCTAGGTATTGCTATTTGTTCAAGGAATAAGTCACTGTCTGGAAGAAAAACTGCTTTTGAAAATAAAATTCATGTCTGACTTAACCCACAAAGATGCCTCCCAGCAAATCCCAATTCTCCTGTAAAAAAAATTCTTAAGCTAAAAAAGATTTACCATTTCTTTAAGAGGTTCTGGAAATGGCATATAGCTCTAGTGCCCAGTACTCATGCTTTTAAAAGTAACAGGTTTACTATGTTACTTTCTTATTTGTCTTAAGGAAAAAGCATTCCTGTCTGATAACATCCAGCAAAAAAAAAATAAAATCATTGAGATCCACATTATTTTCAGCACAAGCTGGTAGGAAAAAAGACTACAGAGCAAGTATTTTACATATATTTTGTCTTGACTTTTATTCCCAGGAGTGATGTTTATTCTCTGGCCTTTGCCACTTCACATCACTGAGTATTTCAGTTCCTTCATCTATAAAAGCAAAATAGTAATACTGGCCTAACTCTATTTAATGAGGCGATGCAAAACTGGCCTCGGGGCAGTACCCAGAGACCTTCCACAGCTACACTCTGTACTGCCGCTTGCTGGTTTTCATGGCGTGGGAGCGGCTGCTACCAAAGTTCTGGCAGCCTGTGCAAGTTAATTCTCTGTGTGCACCGGTCAACCAGTTGGGACTGGTTAGATACAAGAGTTAGAAAAACACTGAGCGTGAAGAGTCCTGTAGTCTTTAGCATGATATTGTCACTTACTGGCTGTGATGACAAGGCCAGTTTAAGAAGTAAGGTGCTGTCCTCCTCACTGTCATAGCCCTGCTGGCACCACTCTGTGTGGCTGCACTGTCAGGCAGGTCTGGGTTAAAAATAAACCTCTGAAAGAAAGGAGGAGTGAATGGGAATATACTTTAATATAAGAGATCCAGTTTGCCACGCAGCTCCACAGACAGCTGCAGCAGAAGAACTGAGGAGGTGATGATCTGTGATGGAGTGGGGAGAGCAAGGTGCTGACAGGTCAGAAATCGCCAGGCAGTCTTCACACCAAAGCCAGCACCTCGTGGGTTCTAAGTAGAGGAAGGACTCTGTTTAAGCACCTTTCCTCAAACAGTCAGACAAAAACTCTTATTTTTATTTGCCTTTTTTTTTTTCTTTTTTGGGTAGCGAGTGACTGAATTTCAAAAGTTATTAAAATAACTTAAGAATGTGTCATTGTTGAAAGGGGCATTCCTCCTCTCACCCTTTCATCAGCATGTGGGAGCATATAGTCAAGTGCATCAAAATATAATTCTTGCTGAAAGCAAATCCTTCCCAAAGGTCCATGATTGTAATAGCCAGCACCAGTGAGGCAGTGGACAACAAGTTACCTCAAAGTAAGTGGTAAGCAGAACTCTCCTGTTGATGAGATCTCATATTAGCTGAAACTACTCATAAAACTTCTGTAAGTGACATTTTCCTCAGAACTTTCTAGACCCTAGACTATTTTCTCTATGCTTATGACAGCTGAAAGTCTTGCAGCCCCTCTGAAAATCAAGCTACTTTTACTTAGAAGTGTTACTGATTTGTTTTTGCAGATGCCTCAGATTTGAAGGACATATTTGCAAGGCATGGACTTTAAAAAACACTAGAAAAATTAGGCTCCCATGAAGCATTACATTTTGGATACCCTAACTCCTGAATAACTTTTGCAAATCCTTTCTAATCTCAACATAGTTGATTCACATCCCCCTCACACACACAAAGAAGTATCTTACTGCTAGCTTACGAGCAAAGGGTCAGTCAGATTTCAGCTAGTCAGAAATATTTGATTTCCGTTCTATTACAGTTTGTGTATCTTTCTAGATGAGCAAGTTACAACTATAGAATAATGAGTATCCTCGTAACACATATCTCTAGGAGCACAGGGGTCGCACAGGAAAGTACAACAGCCACTCCCTGCAATAATTAGTTCCAACTAACTGTGTGGAGTCATGCTGGGGAAGGAGGGGAGAGCAGGGGGTGAAAAAGTAGCTTTTTAGCATTGTAGAGGGAGAGAATATACTGAGGATAGAAACAGCTTTGTTTACAACGGGGTTCCATTTAAATTCATCCTTCTCTCTAACTTTGACCTGCCTGCCTGTTACACCTCCATGCAGCTATCTGACACATCTACAATAGATTACAAACTGACTGGCTAGCTTCAAAAGAGACAGAAGTCTTGGATATGCTGAAGTCCTCCAAAGTTCACTAAAATTAGTGGAGTGAGGACTTGGCTAATGACCCTGCTGAGGAGGAACACCGTGCTGTGAACTGAGCTGACCCACAGGCCCTACTGTAGTGTGCACAGACCCTGGAAACGGTCCCTGTGCTGCACTGCTGCTTGCCCAGAGAGTCCCCTCAGGAAGGGAGGAGGTACTGAGGACGCCCACGGGTTTTCAAGAAAGTATTGCAAGGAAGGAAAACTGAATCCACGCAGTATGGGAGGAAATTTGGTTTATCTGGAGGGGTCCTGTGCTGCTGTGCTTGTAGGGCCTTTGTTAGTCCTGTTGTCCATACAGCCCGCTTTGTAATGCACTTGCCACCTTTCCAAAGTCTCCAGCCTGGACTGGGACTGGGTTATGCACGCCAGGAAAGGAGCTAACCTCTGGCCACAGGAGAAGCAAAAGCAAAGTATAAATTCTTGAGCATCCACCACTCTCAAAGCAGAAAATACACTCTCAGCTGGAAAGTGCTACAATAATACCAGATGTATCACCAGCAATACTGCAGGGTACCACTATATATCATTATGTAGTATAGTAAAATACATATTATGCTATATATTTTACATTATTTCATGGTATACTATATTACAGTAGTGCAATACACTATTGCAGTATTACTATCAGTAACAAGATGAGTAAAAGCATAATACACAGCCTGGAAAGGATTATAGTCAAGTATTACAGTGAACACAGCTTTGCATTTTTAGCACATCTGTTGTATTATCAGAGTTTCACATTCATATTTGCAATATTTGTGAGCCTGTCAAATTTGGGAAAAGTGTCTAAATAAATGGGAAATATCTAAACTATCAAAATAATGTGGTTAGATCTATAGACTAGCATATTTCCTCTAAGCACTTTTTAAGAAGGTTACCAAGAATTGTCTATCCTAAAGAGCTTTTCTTTAGCTCATTCCTTCCAAAGAATAACACCAAGCACTCAGCTAATCCATCATCTAGGTAGGTAGACTTCACCATTTGTAATGCTAGTGCCCCATTTCTACATCTGCTGAGCTGGAAAGGAGCCTTTTTCTTGACTCCTGGAATGATTTAGAAGACTTAGGCTGGAATTCATCGAGCTGCATAAGTATGTACTCACCCTTAAGCTCCTTCAGAATTATGCATACATTTACCCAGCACTAGGAATTAATCTTAACTACGCCACTTCTACAACAGGCAAAGGTGGATGTGTGTCTTCAAATCATGAAAAAAAAAAAGTATATGAAATAAATCAACCTTCAGAGAAAAAGTTAGTAGACTAATTATCAACAGAAAGAACAAAACACTGAATTTTAAGCCTGCTAGAAATACTTTCCTTCTTTAGTACATGAGACATTCATCTGTAAATAAAATGTCACTAGTGAATAATTGTGAAGTTAAAAGAAATTTGTAGTAATTAAAGGCAGAGCTGAGCACTGAAACATTCCCTCCAGGGACACTTAAATACTATCTTGTGTGAATGTTTGAGAATTTAGGCTAAAACTTAAATAATGATAATTACCCATAACCCACAGATGACTAATTGATTACTGATGAGTTATAGTTGTTCAAAATTTCAAGTAATTTATCAACTCTCTATGTAAATATTACACAGTATGGTTTAAAAACAATAATTTATTATTAGAGAACTATCTTAAATGTTTATAAGTAAAAAAATCACAAAAGGAACATTGAAAATTTTTCCCTGCAGTTTTTAATACAATCTTGACAGTAGTACCTTGGACAATGAGGAGTAAATCGAGGCTGGAATCAACACTCAGGAGGAGGCAAGAGTAGGAGCCTATATGGGGAATGACCAGCAAACGAACAAGCAAGGACATGAGCATGCGAGCAGCTGTATCAGAAAATGAAATGCTGAGGATATGAGAAACTTCGGCCTGTCAGAAACCACTGTTTTAGACAAATGCATGCATACACACACACAGATATATATATATAAATATATACATACGTATGTGCGTATATATACAGACACATACACATACATACACCTTTGCACATATACATACACATGCACGTTTGTCAGTGGTCAAAAATATCTTGACAAAATTAAATAACTTCTGTGAATCTGCATTACTCAACCCATATGACTGGCTGATTGTCTCCAGGCCCCAGCAATTTTTATTTTTGCTTCAAGCTGTGTTTGTTTCTTCCCAGCTTCTTCCCCTTCAGAGCTTGTTCCTGACTGATCTCAACTGCAAAAAGCTAAAACCAAGCACGCTGATGAGAAGCACTGCCCAAGTGTATGGGATGCTGAGATATGACTCTCAGAGAAAGATGACAAGCCCCACAAATGTCATTAAAGGTCAGAGTATCAAAAACCTTAAAAATTAACTTCTTAGATGCATATTCCCTAAGGGAAAGTTTTAAAAAGAGCAGTAGACAGATGGGGACAAGGAAACAGTTGCAGCTATTGAGAAAGGAAGTCCACGTGATTTAAGAAACAAAAGTGTGGGAGCACAGGGAGGGAAACGTGCATGAGGATGGCTGGACGTATTCTAGCAAAATTTAATGAAGACTGTACATGTTTGTAAGCTTGATGGTAGAAAGATAACCACATTAACTGAACACACTGGTGAGAAATTTCACCAGTGTGAAATAAGCAAAAAAGTAGGGTTTAGCTTCTACATTTTCTTTTGTCCCCAAGATGACTATTTGAACACAGCTACATATCTAAGGAGCTATGTTTTTCCTTCTGAACTGCAGAGCAATTTTCTCATTGTGTATGAACACACTAGTGTGGGAAGTCTGTGTTCCAGTCATGATTTCAGTGCTTATAAGGAGTTACATATTGAACATATATTATATTGAACGTATACTTGAACTTTGGTATCCCATATTATTGATTTGAGCAAGTTGCCTTAAATGTCAATTAGCATCCTACTTGTGACTGAAGCATGCAGTTCCTATCATCCTCTTTGACAAAGTCCTCCTTTATATATATGTTCACTTACAGAAACAGGTATGAATTTCTAAGAGGGAGTTCTCCCTATTCATTACTGAAGAATACGAAGGTTGTTCTGAGATGGTTCTCCTTTTCTCCTTCCCTCAAGCAATTTTTGGCTCCCTACGCAGAAATTTTATTAAAAAATGGAACATTCCTGGATAAAAATATAAATATACCATATATGTATTTAAAAATATCCAGCAATATAAAGTTCATTCCCAAGTTCCTAAATGGCCCTGCTCCCAATCCCATACACAATCCTATCACCCTGATATCTATAGAACTTTGTAATAACAATTCTATAAAGATAGGTAGGTTCAACTTTAGACTAAGTCTTTTCTTTGCAACACAGATTGGAATGCCTTAATTAAGAAAAAAAAACAAACAACAAAACAACACAAAAAAACAACACAACAAAACCCCCACAAGCATCTCTATTTGAAAGTTTAGACCGGAATGGAAATTGAATCTTTGTGACCTAATAACATGTATAAGTGACAGGAGATTCAGCTACTGTTTCTGAAACGATTGAAAACTGCTGAAGTGAATTATAATATTAAAAGTGGCTCTATGCCCAGGCATTAGACTGTATTTAATTTATTTTTTTTTCTTGTAGACTGAAGAATGGAATAGAATATTAGACAACAGATGATAGAAGATAATTTAAATAGTAAGAGTAAAGATGGGAGGAGAGTATATGATTTTATTTCATCAAGCCTTAGATTTGTTTTAAATAGAGAAAAGTAATTTAATAATTAATTCCATTAACATAAATAACTGTTTCCAATGCTTATCTCATGTTCTCTATGAAAATAAAAGAATACAAAATGACTATTGTTATTTTCCTGATGCTTTTGGCTCTTGATGAAAGATAAACCTGATCTGATCTGCCTGTGCCCTATACTAAGATTTTCTATTGGAAGTTAGACTGCAGCATTCATTATTTGTGAAGTTTCAGGTTGCTCTATTTGTTCCACTAGGGCATAATTTCAAATAAACATTGAAACGCTTGGAATAAAATAGGTAATCCAAATCTGAAACCTAGATAGGAATTGAGAAATTTTTTTCAGTTACTTGAGGCAGATTTGTTTACTAGTTAGACTATGAGCACAATACTTGTACTTGACTACTGACAGAAATAAAACCCCTATGTTCCACCTCAAGGCTGGCAATGACTGTAGGTGAGACAAACATAATGGTTTCTGTTCTTGCTTTATATTAAGGGTACACCCACAAAAAGTGTGGGATTAGATATGGTTTTGAAGTGCTTCAAGAGGAGAGAGCACAATAGAAACCATGAAAGAACGTTTGTGGTGTTCTGTAGTGTCATGTTGCTTCCACTTCATGCTACGGTTTTCTTTGAAGTTCTAACAAAGCTTTTCTCCCATCTTGCCTAAGTTCCGCTAGTATCTTAACTCAAAAGCTTAGATAAAGAATAAAGATTTAAAAGCCCAGACAAATATCAAGATATAGTTATACCTGTCAAAGTGTCCAAAATAATTTTCAGTCTCCAAAATTCTCCAAGAGTAATGCCAGCCCAGGGAGAGAAAGGGTTCATTTTCAGGTGCAATCCACTATACAATAGGAAAACTGCATGATCTCTGTGATATCTACTGTAGCCTTTGATGGTGATTCACAAGAATAAATAAAGTCACAGCTAGTAGTGAAAGGCTGTGTCTCTGATTTTCTGTTTTTTTTATAAATTTGGGACATGCTACACTCCTACTTTGCAATTATGAATTACAAGACACAATAATGCTAGTTGTAGTGCTTTAAATGGATCCTGGCTCAGACAATGTTTAAGGCACAATCATTTTTTATTTAAAGTTAGGATACCAAGAAATTTAGAGGATAAAAATAAAAAATATTCTTCTATTTTTTCTTTATTTATCAATCATTTCAAAGTGAATCTGTCCTGCTTTATGCAGCCCTACATTTCAAAGAGTAAGTTCTTTTTTTCTAACATGTCTATGTAGCTTTGTCATGTGGTGGAAAATATGCCAAAGAGAAAGGGATGCTTTCAGTTTCTTGTTTCTTGCACTGTGGTGTTATGGTTTGAGGGGATAGGCAAATTTTATGGTATTGCTGCAAGGACCCAGAGAGAGGGGTGGAGTTTGTGAAAAGGGGTCCAGGGTGGAGAAAGCTGAGGAATCAGTATTCCCTCCCACCTCCTGCCAAACTCTATAAAAGCCAAGAAAATGAGAAATTCCTCCCCTTCTTCCTGCTCTCCTTCTAGTTGCCATGTGGAGATGTCCCAGAGAGAGAACAAGCCCTGCCTTTGCCATCAGCTCACCGTGTGCTCTGCAGGATCTAAATCCATCGGGTGCTCGGAAGAGCTTTGGACCCTTTTTCCTGCATCAGCTTTGCCATGAGGGACTTTCAGGAACTTACATCAGCAACCATCAGAATTGGGTTGTTGTTATATATTTGTATATTTTGTTCTTTCCCCACCTGTTACTCCCTCTCCCCGTTTCATTAAATCTGTTACAGTTTTAACTTCCGACCTTTAAGCCTCTATTCCTTATTCCCCTTTTATCTTCCCCTGAGGGGGTGGGGGGGAGTAACAAAGAGCAGATTCTGTTCTCTGGGTTGTGGCTCGTCCTGGCCACTTAAACCGAGACATGGTCAAAAAAATGCTGGTTGGAGACATTCCTGGAAAATACTAATATTTAGCAATTCTGCTTAGTGCTTTGAAACAGCAGTCCTGGAGTTTATCCCATAAACCTCCATATGAGTGCCCCTTACTCTTGCAAGTAGTACAACCAGAGATAGATAACAACAGATCACTATGTACCATATATTTCCATTACACAGGGCTGATACACTAAGTTGTTTTTTTACTGTTCATGCCTCTCTCTTATAAGCATATGCAGTCTTTAAAAGTTCCATTTCAAATGATACCACACAATGCAGGATAATTTATTTGCAAGCAACATGCATTGGACTGCTGTGACCTCTTCCAGGAAGAGGTCCCATCACAGCTATCCCACCTCACGGGACTCAAGCACACTGAAAGGGCAGGTTACCTGTAAGGGCAGAATAAACAGCTTCCCATTATTCCTAGCCTAGGTCAACAGATAAATGCCACAATTTGTCCAGTGCATTTATTTAGAAAAGATGACTTTATTTGCAAACATAGCCTTTTTTTCAAGATGTCTTAACTATAATCCTGAAGGCTTATGCATTGTACAAGTACAGTATAAAATGATATGTGAAATAATTATGAACCTATCAAACAAATACTGCTAGTAAACATCCATCTCTAAGAGACTCAAAGCAGAGGTCTTCTATAATTTGCAAAAGAAATGAGTGTTAAATAAGGAGGTCACTCAGTCTGGCTGCTGAGGAATTGAGTCAAGGAACACAATGAACCTTTCGAAAGTCAATTGACCTCCTTATACCTCAGTCAGACTACTAGGATAATTAAGTAAAGTAGAACTGCACTAAAAATTAGATGCAACATTTAGATCAAACATGCCTGAACTAAAAAATTCACATATGAGACCCTGATCCTGCAGGCAATTATACAGCTGGATTTAATAATACATAATGTTTCATAGTCTCCCGTAGAACCTACTTATGAAGACCTAATCTTAGAATTAGACCCTCTGTCATTTATATATGGTAAAAGTACCCATCAATCTTTACAAAATCAGAGAAGGCATGATCTCTGCCTTGTAAAATTTAAATCAAACAGCCAAGAGCAAATAGAACAAAGAGTAATCTGAAAAGGTGTATATATTTTTTTCTCCATATCAATCATTAAAAAATGTATTTTAGTAAACCCTAGTATTTTAAAGGTTTTGTATGAAATGAGACAAAATGAGACAAAAGATATGTGAGAAAAATACTATACAGTGACATTATTAGGGTTTGTAGAGCAGTTAATCAATAAATCGTAATCAGATTACCTAATTCACAATGCAAAGTTCATGATACTTGGGCATTTAATTGCTTGATTAAGCGCTCAGTCAAAGCACATGGTTTTTGTTGCTGTGCTTTTAAATGGGTTATACATAGTTTGATTCCATGGACCTCACTTGAGACTTAACTACTCAAGATGCAGACAAAACACTCAAATTAATCCCAGTAAATTTTTATGGATATAGACATTGATTCTCTGTGGTACTTGTGCAGCCATCTCCAAAATCATCTAGGGCCTTTTCTGTTGATGTCAATGAGCCCTGAATCAGGCCTGTCATCACAGAACAACATTAATTTCGACTTTGAAAGTACAGGGTACAGAAGCTGAAACACAGTCCTAGAAACAGATGACAAAAACTGAACAGTATTTTGTAAGGATTCACAATCAGTGTAGAAAGAAACAGGGTAATATTAGTTCTAATTCCCTAAATAAATCTCACAGTATTTACAGTAAGATTTAATTTGGTGATTCTGGATACAATTTTTTTTAGGTAAAAAAAGCAAAGCACTCTCATTGAGTGTCACATTTATATTCACCGAGTTCTTCAGTCTATTTCAGAGCTGTAAATACATTTCACACCAATACCTAAAGGGTGAAGTAGATAGCGAGTTGAGCTAGACATCTCCTGCTGTACTCTGAGGCCCAGAACAGCACAGAAAGAAGAAACTGCAGTACTTTTAGTGAATTAACTTCAGATTTGACCTACAGAGGCAGGTTTCTATGGGGTAATGTTAAGTAATTCACTATAGGCTCATTTAATCCTGAGGTCTCTTGCAAACAAGGCTGCCAAATTGCAAAGGTGCTTTGTGAAATCACCTATTGTACATCAGATGCTGAATTGAGACTTCAGTGTTCATCCTCTGCCAAGTCCCCAGACACGAAAATCTCATGTTTTACCTCACTAAAGACCCTTTTTTTGACAGCAGGAGAGCTGCAACAGACTGCAGGTTACCAATAAAAATGAGGTTTACTAAACATGTTTTAGACATTAAATACTAGCCTGGGGGCCTTTAGTTCTTGGATGTTTTCTGTGATGTTAAAAAAAATATAGCAAATCACAAAATCATTTCACATAATGACAGTCCCATATGTTGTAAGCAAGATTTCCACGTACATGACTGACGCTTTCACAGAGCTTTTATCTTTTCTTTTCTTATATATTTTCTATATTAATTTTCATTCTTTCCTCTCCTTCTCTCTTTTATAATATTTTACAAATTAATTGAGTAAAATACATCTGTCTTGAAATATTTATAATTATTAAAATACATTAAAACCATAATTTTCACCAACTAATTTACACGTCATCAAAATAAGCAGCCTTTCACTTCAGTCAAATAGCAAGTTCAGAGAGAGCAAAAACTATAATGAGACCACAAATGCTGATGTTCTCCAGAATAAGAAGTCAATAAACAACAGGACCACCAAATATCTGCCTCAGAAGTCACAGAATCATGGAATGGTTTGGGTTGGAAGGGACGTTAAAGATCATCTTGTTCCAATCCCCCTGCCACGGGCAGGGACACCTTCCGCTAGACCAGGCTGCTCAAAGCTCCTCCCAATCTGGCCTTGAATACTGAATTGACATCAATAGCACAAAGACAGGACATATTTTCCAACAATTTTCACGATAACTTTTTAGGCTACTAGTTCATGAATGAAATAAAGAAATTAAAGAAGAATGAAGTAGAGAAATAAAGAATGAAATAAAGATCAAAGGCACAATATCCTGGCAACAGATTTCCTTGCACCACAGTAATTCTTTTACCTTCAAGACTATTATAGCCAATATGCTTGCAGGGCATTTATATAAACTTTTAATACTGACTAAAGATATTTCTCCAACAGAGCCAGTTTTTTCTAGCAAAGCATCAGCACACAGTGTTAAATGGGTCAGGGTAAAACGGACCCTTCTCACAATGCAAAAAGCTCTCTGTAGTTAGAAAGCTAGTGGTGGTTTTGTTTCCACCTATGTCTATCATCATGTGGATCATCCAGGAAGGCAGGAGCTTGGGTTGCATAAAAGAGGACTTTGTTGTTGCTAGGCAAGATTTCCCGATTGAATGTCTGTGAACATTTGCTGTATTTTCAATAAATCTTAGGTATTAAGGGCATATAGTATTGCTGGGACTGCAAAGGCCATCTGGGCAGTGTGGGACCCTTTCCAGGGACTTATTGAAGTCTTATTACACAGTTGAAAGTGAATATATAATTTAGTGCATGTCAGGAAGGCTGGGATGTCCTGACAGCACCAGAATTCCTGTGCATGAGTAAAGAGCAGCATGCACATGCCTGAGTGGAGATCACTGGAAATCCCAAAGATATTTAGGATTCCAGATGAAGAGCTGCCAAATTAGAAGTGTGTGATCCATTGGAGTTGCCATCTGGAAATTCTGGGCACTCTTTTACAGCTTTTAAAATTTACACAATCCAGAAGGTGAGAACTCAAGCAAGAAAACCTGGGTGTATGGAAGCTTTTTATTACAAACTTGCCAGGAATAAGAATATGAAAAATATATCATAATAATGAATGCTGCTGCACTTCAGTCAGCCAGAATCAGAGAATCACAGTAGGTTTCCTCAGTTTATCTCTCTCACAAAGTCCATTTGAGCAGAATGGACAAGGCCGTGAAGTCCATTTGAGTAGAATGGACAAAGCTAATAGAAAACATTCTTCTGATCTGATGCAGAGTTGACATAGAAAAGCTGTGTTGTTGTTATTATACAAGCTCAATTCAGCTGAAAAGCTGTGTAAAAACTCGTACTGTAACTTGTTCATAATTAAGAGACTCCACTTGAACTAGTAAGGTGTTATTTTCCAGAAATGGATAAAAGCTTTTTGCTGCCATCAGCTGTCTACTAGAGTATCACTGTCTGTATTTTGCAAAAAATGTTAATTTCTTAAAATGGAAGTTCCCTCATTGGGAATGGACCTCTGGCTCACACACAATAACCACTGCAAAAAAATATTTGCCCACTCTAACTTTATTCTGTGATTGAAACTTTGCAATTGTAAATTGCTATTTAAATAAGAACTAAGCAATAAAACTTAACATTTTGGATGAGTGTCCTTGCAGAAATTGAACTTCACTGATTCTCAGAAGAACAGGTCCATTATAATAGCAATTATTTTTAATGAAATCAACCAAAAATTTGACCAAACCCGAAACACAACTTTTTCCATACTGCTTATTATTTGGATAATTTTAATTCCCAGGACTGCACTCCATAGGCTTCTAAGCAAACCTCCAGGTTTGTTCTGGATTTTAACTGCGACCAATGTGAAAGTGCAGAGGAGAACAGCACTCTTTTGCCATTTATCACTGGACTGCATCCTAAAGCTATACATAATCAGTGATTGGAAATCAGCCCTTTCCAAAGGCAACACAAACTTACTGCCATTTCTGGCATCAGAAACCTTTCTCTCCTTCTCTGACACACTGGAAAACCCGGTGTTGGGTTCCACAAGACTTGACAGAGTCTCTCCTAGTCCCTTCTGCTGTTAGACTGCACACTGCTCCACAGCATACAAATCATGGCATGCCTCTGATGAAAAAGTCTTTGAGCAATTCAGCTCTTCCAGGCTGCACGGTTCACAAACAACACAAGCCCCTCAGCACTCTGAGGCTGAAATAACACTTGCAGGGACAAGTCACCAACAGTTAGTTTCCTAATGCCATTAGGACAAAACAGGCCACAGAAGTCATATATTTCAGTAAAGAAAACCTCACTTACATGGACGAATAAAACATTGCTGTGTTTCTGGTGGTGTAAAAAAAAAAAAGAAGAGTGTAAAATCTTTCCTTCTTTCTCCTCCAATTATTATTCATTTGTAATGCAAAAACATACCATTCAGTAATGAGAGTGATAACTTATGCAAACACTGAAAAAGCTGACAGCACGGCACAAAGATTTTTTTTCTTCAAACTCTGTGGGAAGCTTCTTATTCTGAGATTTTACCTTGAGATTTACAAAATTACAGAAAGATGATTTAAATATCCCTGTACAAAGAACTTGGCCCACTAGTGCTCTCACTAAATTACAGTTGGTCATTTGATTAAAGACAAAAGTATCCAGAAATAACTGGATCTGAAGACCACAAAAATCCAGCTGCAACAGCTGGGCCAGAATAGCCCAAACTTTGACCACTACTCTTTAATAATAAGTAACCTGGTTAATGACCTTTGAATGTAAACAGCTGGGAAAAGATGCAACACGTGCAAAGGCAAGCTATGGATATGAAGAAGCCAAGATGTGATGTTGCAAAGATATTACAATAATCAAAACTGGATTGACCACAAATCCCAAATGAAGCTATAAGAACAAAAGAGCATTTTAATGGGTGGAAATTATTTGTAATATATTATTATCTTCACGTAATAAAGAGGAAGTCTCTTTTTTCCCTTTTGCTGTTCTCTTATATATTGGACTGAAACACTTCCTTCTGGTCCTCTCTGCCAAATCTTAGTATCAGAGGAAATATCAGCTCACTATTGTTAGTATATAAATTAGCTGGACTTCATCTAAGACCACTCTGTAGAAGTATTGTGCCAAAAAAAAAAAAAAGTCAGTATTCTCTTAATGTACCGCATCTCTATTTTA
The DNA here is from genome assembly GCA_013398125.1 of Aegotheles bennettii. NCBI lineage: Eukaryota > Metazoa > Chordata > Aves > Caprimulgiformes > Aegothelidae > Aegotheles > Aegotheles bennettii. The sequence continues at coordinate 580,773 of VZRW01004389.1, read as the reverse complement.
AATACACCTACACAGAATATAGGATTCCTTTGGAGAATGTAAGGGAGTATAAAGGGGTAAATAAGGCAGCACATGGAAAATAGTGTCTCCAGGTGTCTGAGCTCCACACAGGCCAGGCAAAACCACTCTCATACTGAGTATTACCTTATTCTGCACTACATGGGGCTGTGACTGTAACTGATTTTCTGGGTCAGCAGCCAAACTGAAATACTGGAAACAGAAAAGTGGCTAGGTCCCTTTGGTTTTGTCCCCACCCTGGACTGAGGAAGAACAAACTTGACCTGGAGTTCTGCCCTTTCTAAGAGACTGAACCTCCAGGCTCTAGGACAACCAAACAGGTGGGCAAACATAGCCTCTGATGTCTCTGCTGTTAAAACTGTTTCAGCAGTCATGTGAGTGTCAAGGCGATGTACTGCAAGGGATGCTGCTGCCCAAAGCAGCCAGGAGAGCAAGCAGGCTGCAGAGCCCAGGAATGGCAGAGCCCAGCACCTCTGGCTGGCTGGGTGCAAAAGACTCCATGGATGGCACCAGGGGCAAACTATGCTACCGCAATTTACTGGGGAAAGGGTCAGAGGAAGAATCTCTTCCTACCCTCACAAGTGAAAGACAAAACACAGTGAAGAGAGAAAAAGAAGAGCCCACTCCAAATTCCTTCTAATTTTCTACTTGGAGATGCTGTCCTCTTGCAGAGGAGGTGTGGTTTCAAAGACTCTCATGCTGAGTTAAAAATCAAATTTCAAAATCCCCAAGTCAATGGTTAAAAGAGGGGCAGCATGACTAGAATTTATCTCCAGGCTATTTTTTCCTCACCCCAAACTGACTCTGCAGTTCTACTCAAAAGTGGAAACATCTTTAGGATCTAAACTCCATTTGTGATGAATTTGCGGTCACTAAAAATGTTACTGAACTCTATTGATTAAATTTCAGGATAAGGCCAGTTTGATCCTTCTAATAAGCTCAAGATTATGCCAGCATTTTCTTAGTGACTTTGCAGAACTTTACAGCAGCCAATTAACCTGACCAGACAGGCTAAAACCAAAGTCATCATCTAGTAATGCTAAATAAATACATAAATAAATAAATAAAAATTTAAAAAAATATCACAGTGGAGTTGTTAAGCAACTGCTACAACATTTTTTGGGGTATGGAATGGGATAGAGGCAGTGAATTGCCTTTCTGCAAATACTGAAGGTATTACATATGAAATCCAGGATAACCATAAAGCTTATTGTGAGCTGAAGCAACATGGCAACAAATGATTTTAGCCTCTCACTAAGGTTGCCAGCACTCTGTCATTTGGCAAACCTCTTAGAAGGCACGAATATTTGTTTTTCTAAATCTCAGACAGCTCTGGGTTTGCAAAGCTACATAAACAAATGAATTACGTGAAATCCGTGACTGCCCTACAAATCCCACCCTGCCTGTTTCTCTTTTCACTTCCCCTCTGGCAGTCCAAATTCAGGAGACATCAGTCAGTTGCTAGAGTAGATTTATGTTGCTTGAACATTTACCTTGAAGCCAAATGTTAGCTCTAATAACTATTTTTTACTTCCATCCAAAAGAATGTTTACTGGCCAATGCTGAGCAACGGAAGGATACAGCAGGATCATTTTGTCTTCTTGTTTCAAACCTTAAAGTAGAAAGAATATAAAACCTCAAAAGGCATTTTTTTCTCTAAGTATATATATATATATATTATAGGTTCTCACCTACCTCTGAACTTTTTACTCTTAGTGTTTTTTAATGATCTTTCCACATCAAAGATGTTCTGTGAACTTTACTGTTGAACACGCTAGTCTCTAATCTCAACATTTGATCCGTACACTTTTCTTTCTTTAGCAAATGATTGTTTCTGTTTTTCATCAAAAGCCTGGCATTTTTCTCTTCATGTCCTGCCTTCTCCCCCCCTTCAATTACTTCTGCTGGCACTACTGTCAGCTGCTGATTTTGCATTTTTGCCAGCAGCTGCTATGCACTAAGGAATTTTTTTTAAAAAAAAGAAAGAAAAAAAAAATGATGTGAAGGACTTTGTTGGTTTCATCTCATCCGCTGTCCCTAAGTTGAAGTGTTAGGTAACTCCTTTGGGAACACGTAATGTTAAATATTCAGGGATATCCAATTCTGAAGCCATAATGCTGAATATCCATATTTGAAACACAATCTCAGGAGCTTTGCTTAGCATATGAAGAACAGAAACATAGTTGCTGAACTAAAGCATACTCTATGCTGCAATATTTCATATATGCTTAATTAGAATGGGCATAGTAAGGCTAATTAAACAAACATTTAAAGGTTCATATTTGGCCCAAAATCAAATTGCTCTCTCATGAAATTGAGATTTTATTTGGGGTCACTTTTAATATAAATTAGAAATGAAATCTGATGAGCCAGGATGACACTGGTTTTAGTTTTACAGTTTTGTAACCAAGAAAATGATCGTAGTATGCACTTCATAGCTCTTGGCACTCTAATAACTGCTGGTTTGATCTTGAACAGTGCAAGCAAAGACAACGTTGGTGTGTTCAGAACACATTCATCACGGAAGTTTTTACAGGTGTTTGAGTTGTATGTTGTATCTTCATGTGCCAGCCTGAGTCCTGACAGCTCCAGGGGAATTCATTACACAAGAGGCCAAGCTGCTCAATGTCACTGCTTTCCCCCAGATGCGGCTGCTTAAGTTATGATCAAGAACCCATACACTCACTGACAGCAGGGAGGGAGGATGCTTTTATAGGGGAGAGGGCAGGGAGGACGAGTGTGCTTGTCTGCTTTGGGGTTGCGACTCTTCTTATCCTGATGGTGGCAAAGCTTTGGCTCCTGCAGGCTCCCTTTGGTGGACCCTCTTTCGTTGTTGACCTTGTCACCACAAAGTGTGGTGAAGAATCTTTCTAATGTAACCCATCCAATGTTCCTCTTCCTGTCCTCCCCTTGCCTTCCCGATAGGTTCTCCAGCATGGCTTGGATTAGCCTTAAATTCTTGCGGTTTCTTATTTCAGATTTTGGTCTGGCCATTTGTCATCCTGGTTCTGTTTCTCCTCTCTCTGTTCTTAGAATGACAGAACACAGGATCACCTCTCCGGATGAGATTATAAATGTTTCGCTGTCGAATTGCCAGTAACGAGTCTCTGCCAAATTTATATTCTAAAATTCCCCAAGCAGCAATTTAATTACATTATTTTGGATACAGCACCATAGCAGCTGCATTCATTTGATGAGGATTCATTATGGTTTACGGTGAAAACAATGGCAAATTAGCTCTGATGTGTTTTGGAATTTGCTATTTATTTAGTTTACAATAGCCTTGTTTTAGTGAGCATGACTCCCAAGTCTATTTGATCCTGCAGTCTTTGAAAAAGTGGTGAAGCTCTGACAGGAGTTCTTAAAAATCAGATATATCTACAACTGTTGCAGCTCAGCTATTGAAGTCCCACTGGTTTGAGGTTAAAAGGAAATTACCATTCCAGCATATTTCAAGCAAGATTCCAAGACTCTTTCAGAAGTAGTGTATAAATCAAAATAAATACATAAATAACAAATCCTTATTTTTGTCCATATTTTTCATATAGGAACTTTTCCCAAAGTGGAAAAGACTACATCCCTACTAGAAATTTAGTAAGGATTCTCAAGGAAATCTAAAACAAATTACTTCTGTGACTGCTTCCCAGCTCAAACTTCAAGCCAGATTTGTGAAATATTTGTTCGATTTTTTTGGAACTGTCTGGAAGACTTACAGTAAGTTCTAAGCACACACTAGGGGGTGACATGAATCATAATTGTAGGGCAAAATCCACAGCAGGGGGCTAAAAAACTCCAAGGATCAAATTTGTTCTTCTACAAAACAAAAGCTGCAGCTTCACATTAGAAGCTACATTAGAAGCCTCATGAGAGGGGCATAACTTCTGCGGGGAAATTTTGTACTGAAAAAAGTCTTTGTATAGGCATAATTCTAGCACCACTTTTGTACCTCTGCTATTTATTTTGCTTTGTTTATCAATACAGTTGTTTTTATTGGCAAAACATACCTTTGGCCTCTTAACAACACGAGGAAAAAGAAAGTTTTATTTTTTCAGCTTTTTTCAAATTTTGAAAGGTTGACTCATTGTCAAGAGCCACATCTGTACATCTTAACAGCAGTCTGTGGCGATAAAGAGAACAACCTTTAACAGAACTGGACACAGAGAACTTGCTATATCCCGTTTTTATACATAGTTAAGGGCTATAGCTGGAATTGCTCCTCCTTGCTTAGTATAATACTTAAAGTCCATTCAGTCACCTTCCTCCCTGTCCTACACTGTAAGATCCTCATCTTCACTTTGTGCCAGACCCAGAGTAAGTCTGACCCATCACTGAGTCATTTCAACTTGCTAGAGATCAAGAAAATTATTCACTTACTATGTGGAGTTGTTTTTTTACTGACCTTGAGAGGTGGCATAGCTCAGGGTGGGATCAGTCAGGAATGGCACAGAAGCCGAGGAGGAGGTAGGGATGCATCACTACAGGAGGGGAAAAATGGTGGACCCACAGAAGACAGCCATTAAATTGATTTGGCTGGTGGGAAATTGTATTTTAAGCAGCTGTCTTGTATATCTGCTATCAGAATCTAGCACAGCAATCTTGCTAGAGTACCCCATAGCAGTCAGTGAAGGCAGCTGGGTGCCTAAAGAGGGAGAAAATAGAATAGACTCGGTGGTCCCACCTCACACACGCCTGCACCACTGCATTCCTGGGGCTGCTCACTGTCAGCAGAAAAGGCAGGGAGGGAATCAGCTCATCAAAGGGTCGCACAAGTGCCTGAGCTGCTTCAGCAGGAACAGCAGTAGTATGCAGGAAGGAGAGGGAGAACAATGTAGCAGGGTGAACCATTTTTTGGCAGCATCAGGCTTGTTCAATCAGTTCAGTGATCCCACAATGTACCCTCGGTGCTAACAGTATAGGTAAGAAAACCCCCAAATAGTCAATAATAAGTACCTAATAAATAATCAGTATGCAAGAATAGTCAAAAAATGCAATTATGTTTGCTGAAGCAATGTAGGACTCTGCTGGTATGCCTAAGGCCAGAATTTGGTCTGTACTGTAAACATAATATAGAGCAAAAGTAGTAATAGGGCCGAATTTTTAATACTGGACAAGAGGCCAGTCTTACTCACACTACCAAGCTCTTACTGCTTCTAGAAACCAATTACATGAATTTTGACTCTTGCCTCTGAATTCTGACAAGAATACGGAAATGACATATATACTACAGAAGATCAAAAACCCCCAAAGCTTCAAAACACTTTTCTACCTGGCATGCCCAGTTTAAAATGGAGTCCCATTACTGAAACACTTAGCTGCACTCCAGGGTTTCTGACAAACTTTCCCTATGACTTTTTCTGTAGAAATAATGACTCAGAGAGAACAGCCCTGAGACAGGCGGATTCCAAGATCGGATATTTGCCTGACCTTGCAGACCTCCTCAGGAAGGAAACGAGTTCCTCCAAGGAAAACACGTGACAGCAGATTCAGAGCCCGTTCTGCAAACAAGAGTCATTCACTGAGGCACTCCTGCCTTGAACTTCAGGGTGAGATGGGGTTCTTACCATGCTCAGAATATGTCAAAGAAAAAAAAAACAGGAAAAGCCAAGCATCCTCTTTACTTTTCTGTTGTTTTCTTCCTCAGAGTGACAGTTTCATTGATAGCTATAAGCAGAGTCATTACAAAATAAGCCCTTCCACAACTGAATTTGTAAGTTGTGACAATCATTTACCTGGAACCTAACAATTTACTTGTACCCCTATACTGCAAACACTCAACTCTGCAAACAATAAAGGCAACAATTAGACTAAAATGAACTCCCAAATTATTCAAAATTATTTTGATACTTTATGCATTAAAATCTAAAGCCTTCACTGATTTTGATGGTGCTGAAATTAAGCATGATGAGATTTAAGAACAAAACTCCAAACTGGTTTAGTTTGCTTGTTTGTTTAATTTTTCAGAAAGAGTAGTAAAGATTTATTTGACAGAAAAATTACAGTGAGAACATACAAACTGATTCAGGCAGACCAGGAGCCCATTTAAACTGCTAAAAATTCAGACTTCATTTAAATGCTTTTCAAGTGTTCAAAAAATGTTTTATTAGTTTTTCACTTTTCTATTCTTCCCTTTTTCCTTTACCTTTCCTTTTCCTTCCTTTTAACAAAAGACATTGCAAGAGTCAAAATTAATTAACCTAAAGAAGTGGCATTAGAGTAATTCACTGTATATTCAGACAAAGGTTTTCAATTTGTATAAATACGGACAAAGCTGGAAGTAATCAAGTAACTTAAAGGGATAAAAAAAGGTTCCTCTGACAATATTCTTTCCCCAAAAGAACTACAGTAATTCATAGCATCCTGCCTGCATATGAATTTCAGTGCATCAGAATTTCAGGAGAGCTGGAGCACATGTATACTAAGTCTGAAAAGAAAGCTAATTCAGCAGAGGGAAAGATCACACAAAAACCACAAAAGGGCTTCATGGCTGCTGCTCTAATTGGTGGATCCGAGTGGAAAGGTCACTTTTTCCTCAAGAGTGATCTGAAGAAATGCTTGAAGAGGGTGAAAACATTATTGTATGGCTAATATAATGCCCCTTCCCCTGTAAGCTGCAGCATATTTTTTAAGTTGAAGGTTGTAATGAAATGCAGGGGAGAGAACAACACCTGCCCATACTCAAGGCACATGAACGAGAAGATCGCATCATCATATAAATTCACCCAAAGTTTGCATAACCTCACCAGGCATCTGGAATGGGTCCTTTCTGTAAGTGGGTACGTATCACCCCTTGGGATGAAAAAGGGCCTCAATCCAAGAGCTCCCTCACATGGCAGAGTTTTCAATGTACAGATGCATTTTAACCCCTTGGAAGTGTGAGCCTTCCAACAGCAAGCACTAACTCACAGAAAAGCAAATGCAGCTCACTCCTGCCAAGCTGAAGATCACCCTGTGCAAGGGGAGAGGCTCCAGCGTTGGCAGAGCCATCCTGGTGAGACTCACTGCCCCAGCAGTCCCAGCATCCATCTGCACAGGGGAAGCAGGAAACATAGGAACAAACACACAGCAACCAGGAGGTCCATGACTACTGGAAAAACACAAGGGCTTTCTCTCCCAAACACTCACGTCTACCAATGCCTTGCATATATGCACACGTGTTTTTCCTCTTTCATAGTTTGCAGAATATAGACAGGTTTAGTATATTGGGAAAGGCATAGAAAGCATCTGGTTTTGGATTGACAAACTAATTTTTTAAAAACTGGTGATGTCAATCAAATATTATTTGTAATATTTTAATAGTCCCTTCAATTATTCTTTTAAAGGGATTTCTTGCCTGTATGTTTCTAGAGTCTTTGGGCCATACATAAACCATTTTAAGCATCTACTCAGATGAACCGTCACCAATACACTGATCAGCATGTTTTCTTCTCTTTAGTACCTTTTTATTAAGACAGATATTGTTTAAATTCAGGTTGAATTAGTTATATTCTCCATATGCTGCTGGCTTAATCTGGAAATAAGGTTTGCACACACTGTAATTAACCATAGCCTAACGAGTCTGCTTAATGCTTCTACCACGAGACACATATGTTGTGAACAGCTGCCCGTCTTTAATCTCTTTTAAAGTTTGACTGCATCATAGTAAATAACAAAACTTCGGAGTATAGCCTCCCATTTTCAAATAGCCAGTACATCTCCAGAAGCACAGAAATTAGTTTCAGTGGGAAGGCTTCCGTAATGCAGGAACCTACAGCAACTGCCAGCCAGTCTTAGAGTAAAGCGCTAACGTTCTTTTGATAAGCACTCAATCTATATAACCAACAGAGCAATGCAGGTTCTTCTCTTTGTCACAGAATGTTTTTGTTTCTCTAATAGTTAATGAAAGATTATGTCTTTTCATTTTTACTTTTACCTAATTTTACCCACTAATTTTCAATTTCTAGACTTAGAAATGGAAAACTTCTGACATTCTGATGCATTACAAGCTTGAATTGACATTCTGATTCACAGACAGCATGAAATCTCAGTATCAGCTGCATGGGGAAAGCAGGACAGTTTGGCAAGTCATAAAAGTATCTACGTATATGCAAACAAAACTTGAAGAGAAAAATTGGAATACTTTGATCAGGGAAGGACTTATTTTTTTCTTAATCAGCTTCAAATCAGCCATTGCTTCCTCCAGCTCTGATAGTCTGAGCATGCCAAGAAACCTTTCAGTACTATCTGCCATAAGAGATGTTCCAGCTTATTTGTAGCTGAAGAGGTTAGTACTTATCTTCTGAGGTAAAAATGGAATTTTAATACCTTTAAAGTATGTATCTCAAAATGTGTGCAGAATTACAGGAAACAACACAGAAAAAATGCTGGGGTGGCTTATGATTTTAGGCATACTCCTGAACAAGATGTATATTGACAATCCCATCCAGATATTACTGCTGGGACCCAAGAGCTCCTTTCCCCTCTCGCTTCCATCTCTTCACTCAGTCTAACAGCAGAATGCTGCTCTTGTATTCATCTGTCCTGGTATGAGCAATGATGATTTATCACCCACAGTTGGTGAGTGTACAGTAAGTAATGGTGTAAAAAATGATTCGTGCAGTATGGCACTAGGGAGTAATGGCATTGAAAAGGCCTCTTCGTACTTTTTAACTTTTTGAGAAAAGATTATACAATTTATTACTATTTGCTGTAAATTATATGAGCTGTTGCATATGTTACATGAAAGATCTCCTCTCATTGTACCAGGTTTTTATTTTCATTTTATTTAAAATACTCTTTGGGAAAAGAATGTGATATCAAAACCATAATTTCATTAAGAAATAAAAGTGAAAAGACTTATGAGATAGAAGAGACTATCTCATGATACGAGAGATCCTCTCGTATTTTAGAATCTCTCATATTTTACTTCATTTTTCAAATTTATTTTTTCAGTCGATAGATATTACTGCTTTAACAGTATGCTAACATCAGTTTGGACATCAGAATTAATTTATTAGACTGGCACATAAGACAGGGCATACAGACATGACTTTCAGCATAGCGACAAGGGAGAGTGAGGCTATTATATTTCAAACCACAATAATGATAAATCAAATACTAGCGCCTTCACTGACAAGTGGGACTAGCCAATATTAAATTAAAACTTTTTAATTATTTAATCTTTCCTATTTACATGCTGCCAACATCTTGCCTGAATATTACAGTTACCATATAAAATTTCTACCTACCCGTCATGCTTGCTTACGTATTTTGTTCTAAGCATTGTGGAATGAATATTTTTGAAGCTAGGATTAAATCTCATATATTTGTACAAGACCTTATATTACAGGACTTTTTTTTAATTAAGCCTTTGGGTATTACAATAGTAAAATTAAGTAAAATATTTTCTATACTTTACAGATGCAATTGGCAGAGGTGATAGTGCAGTGGAATTTCATCTATTCCAAAGGCACTAATGCCCACAGAGATTTCCTTTTTTTTAAAAAAAAAATCCAAAAACCACCACAAACAAACTCTCAACTTCCAAATAGATACAAAGTTGGATATTTTATATTACTCCACCAAAATATCATTGCCTTTTCAAATTTTCAGCATTTGGTTTCTGCAGCCAACATTCTGTGGGTCACTAAAAGGCTATGGATGAGGGGTCTGTCACAGTTTAGAACATCATTGTCAATATCACAACTAATTGAACAGATAAACTGCAAAAGGAGAAAGCTAGCCATAGGCACTGCAGTTACATCTCTCATCTGTGCTGAATTTGATCCCTCTCATGATGTAATATATAATTAAAGGATCATACTGCTACTTTATGCTATTCTGGCCAACGTATTGTAAGGAAGTTAAAATTACAAAGTTTCAAAAGAGTAGACAGATTACATTTTGGCAGGTGATTTTCTTTTCTCCAAAAATGCAAATGCTGTGAGTATGGAAAAAACCAACCCCAAACCAAGCCACACCAAACTCTATTGCTTTCAAAGACAAATTGATGCAACGTGGAACATGCATTCAATACAAACATGCAAATAACCCAAAAATTCTGGAAGTGCAATAGTGTCATGCTTGGGATGGGTGGGGAAATTTCTACAGAACTATACTGACTATGGACTCATCTCCTGTCCCTTTTTTTTTCCTTTCCAGTTTTCAGCTCTCAGAATTTCACGGAGCTCTTTCAAAGGAGACAAGGCGTATCTGCAAACACACAGGTGCTAGCAGGCAGCACAGAATGTTCTCAATTTTGCAGTGTAGTTCTAGCTATGACAAAGTCTCACATCTTGACAACTGGGGACAGCCGAAAGCAGGTTGGTAAGCTCTAACGCAGGGGACCTGTAAGGTGCAGAGGCAGCCCAGAGCTCCAGTCCCTCCAGTGCTTTTGTCTGAGGCATTAAAACAACCCTGCACATGCTCCCCTTCCACAGTCATGAACTGGGGTATTGCACGGGGCCAGCAGCCCACATAAAAGAGAAATTTGTAAAACAAGTGATACTTGCACTTCAGCCTGCAGAAATTGAAAAAGACTATTGTAAAAAGCAATCCTGCTGGCATCATAAGGCACACCATCAAGAAATGCAGTGATATATTACTTATTAGCTACCCAAAATGTTCTGAGCATTTTACTGATGAAAACAATGCACTTTCAGCTAAGCATTTATACTGTTGAAAGGTAAGCCTTGTTTAAATAAGCATTTACAGAAGGTCCAAATAACTCAGTACAGTCACACTATGCTAAAATCATTTACTTCCCATTTTCTTTTGTCCTCCTTCATTTTTCATTAACTTTACAGAACTGGAAAAACAGAGCAGGCTCTGTCTGATTTGAGAGTGTGCTTTATAAAGAAGATGTGAAAACTGTGAAGGGCACGAATCCTCTCGCCCCACATCCTCAGTGTGGATGTTCGCTCTTGGGGGCTTCCTCCCAGCAAAAGAACAGGCTTCCAGTATGGTCAAGGGATGCCGAGGGAGATCAGGGGCCGGATGGCCGGTTTTGGGGAGAGGTTAATAGAGATGGGACTAAAAAGTAACACACAGTCTTATCACCCATATCAGGCTTCGAGTCCGAAGTGTGCTTTAGCAACCCAACGCATCTTTGCAGTCTGCAACCTTCTGGAGGAGCTCCATCTCCATGGACTATTCAGGCTTTCCAAATTCATCACCATATCTGATTGGTACGAGCCCCTGTGTATAAGTTCATAGTGCTGAGGATACACACAAGTACTATAATTTTGCTAGGAAGTATACATTTTTCGGAAAAAAAAAGAGTGCCAAAGAAAATCATAATACATGCACACTGTATAAAGCCTGAAATGGAAAGTAGGGTACTGGGATCATTGCTGGATTTGTGTTTTAAAATCAGACAATATGGGGGAAAAAAATTAGGTCATGAAAACTGTTCAACATGAAACGAAGAAATAAAATGTTTTAATCATGCTCCTGTGATTGTATGTCGTTACAGGGTAGAGTTAGAGTAATCCAGATATCTCTTCATGGAGTAATTTAACATATTAAATTTGTGAAAGTAAGGTTTAAAAAATTATGGCTTATATTATTTAAATAATCTTAGGTGGATAAAATAAAAACAAGCTCATAGGACTTGTAACTATTGTAAAGTCATAGTTCATTATCCACAGTCATAAGCACAAGAAACTTCAAATTAGTCTAAAACAGCCTAAAATTTACAAAAAAATCCACAACCTCCCCCCCCCAAAAGAACTAATTTTGTTATTACTGTATTGACATTTCCTATTATCCTCCTAAACTCCACCAAAGAAATACCAGATGGAGGAAACACAGCCACCTGAGATAACACTAGACTAAAGAGAGAATCTTCTAAAGTCTGCTGTAATATTTATACATTAATGTTATAAGATAAGTGTAGCTGGAAAACCTTTGCAGTAATATAGTTCCTTCCTTCATCAATCCTCTTCCATGCAATAACTTAATATTTCTAGATCTTTACAAATACACAGCCAGCTAGTTATATTTTTGCATCTATTTCTGGGTTAAGTAATATCAGATAATATTCCATACTAGTAGATGCCATCATTCATCATTTTAATTTCATACAAAATTAATACACTGAAGTATCTGCCAAGCTATATCTAATCTAATAATAATATCAAGCTGCATCTAATCTAATAATAATGAAAGTCCTGAAGTTCCACATTTTGTCATGTTGGATATAGTGTTTTAACTGTATGTTGAGCCTGTATAACTGGCATTATATTAAGTAACTTTCTATACTCTGAATCTATTAAGTACAATGTAAGGAAAAGTGCCAAGGAAAAGTTTTCAAATTTGTAATATACATATCGGGGGAGCAGATATATTTTTGTGCTGTATTTGTAGAAGCTGTAGACTTGACAAAGTCCCCTTTCTTCACCCAGTCAAAGTAGGCTTATAAGAGTTGAATGTAATTCTTTGCTTCCCACCAAAAAAATATTTGTGACTAATACACATATACACATCATAGTAAAATGAATCCTTGCATCCTGAATCAACAGCGTAGGAAAGATAGATGTACATGGACTCCACCACTAAATCTAGATGAAAGCCACACAAACAAACAGCTCCCTTTTTTGTTCCTGGAATTGCTGAGTGTCTTTCAGAGGGCTGCCCTGCTGTCACAAACATGCCCAATACATGTCAGCACTAATATAATTCAAAGAAAAACATGGAAGACCATAGCTAACCTACAGCAGTTCGATTCATCAAGAGATCTTTCTCGACTAAATGGTACAAAAATTGTGCCAAAATTATTTTTTTGCAAGAACATGTGAATCAGTGGCCGTATTCTCAGTAAATATGAAGGCAAGTAAAAACAGTGGTTTCAATGGAGTTATGCTCACTTTATACCATTTAAAAATAAAGCTGTTTATCTCTTTTGTTACACCTCTTCATGGCTTTTTGCTAATATTAAATGAGTGGTATCTTTCAGTCCTCACCTTGTAGATTATTTCTCCCAAAAATATTCTCTCTTGTTCAAAATAAATATTTTCATTTTTCTTATCACTCTGAGAGCAAACATATCTATAGAACAATGATAATTTTATTAATTTTCTCGGAAAAAAAATGAGCACACTTTTAAATTTTCTTTTCCTTTTCATTGCAACAAGACAAAAAGCAAAGAATCACTATCAAAAGTAATTTGCCATAAATATTTTCTTTGAGGTAATATAGCGGGGCAAGCATAAGCATTTGCACTTTCTATTTTTAAAGCTCTCATTTTTTATGCAGCTAAAAATTATTTCTAATTTATGCCACAGTTTTGACCACCGCCTCATAAATTCAGTGTATCACCAGGATATTTCCTGTTCTCTGTTTTGGTCATGGTTTATCATTTTCCCATTTTTAATATGCACTTGTCTATGACCTACTTAAAAAAAACCCAACACCACATCTATAAACACTAAACCAACCATAAGCATGAATGTATATCATGTGAATGCGTAAGTAAGAAAGGAGCGCTCCTGGAAGAACCCAAGTGCTCTCAACACCCTTCACGCCAGCACAAGTTAAGAAAGAAAAGCACCTCTCAGGGTTGGAGCTGTAGTTGCTAAAGGAAAACACTTTCTCATCTTCAGATGTCCACAATTGCTGTTATATTGAGTGTTAAACACACTTCAGCACAGACACCCCTGTTGGACCAGTGTACAGAACTCCTAATTAAGGGGTTTCATTTTTTGCCACAGAAGGCCAGATTGTAATGGCATCTTTTGTCCTATGCTTATTGAAGGGTGAGATATTGTTTAAATAATTAGTAACACTGCTGGAAGAGAGTGCAAGTAATTAGCATAGCTTGACACCCAGAACAACACCAGTGGCTGTTGTTAGCATCAACAATGTGTCATTTTAAAAAGAAAAATCACAAGAAAGAACATGTCACTTGAAGTGGTTTGCTTTTCTTTTCCAAAGATACAATTAACCACCCATTTTTTTAATGCATTTGCTATACTGTTGGTTACTGCACACTGATTGGTTCAGAATTTTTTTAAAAGATTTGGGTAGCCTATCTATCAACCCCATGTATTTTAAAACCCAAGGCAGCAATATAGCAACAACCCATTTTTTCAGATGGAGATTTTTTGGATCTACTTGAACATTGAATTTGCCAATGGTGTGTGCATATTATCTGTCAGTTAACCAAGACCACCTGCAAGCTCATACCATAGCCAGTGGACTTAAGAGGTTGTATCACCATTTATGAAGGAGGCCTGAAGGTGAAAATGGACCTGAAGTCCTTGCCTCTTGGCTACCAAACACTGTTGTGAACAGGTATCATTACTTTACTCCTGAGGAGTAAGTGGCAATCTACAGAATTGAAAATGTCATTCTCCAAGTCTGATATATAAAACAATACACATTTCTGAAATGGAAGTGGCAATGAGGAGAGGAAAGACAGTTTTCAGATTACTTTCTTGTGAACAGAGAGTGGACACTAGATCTGGATGGAAACCACCTAGCCTACTGTTCCTACTGGACTCAGAGAATAAATGTGTCATAATCACTGGCATAATTGGCATGACTGATGTCATCACTGGCATTAGCAAAGTGAAATAGGCTGCCTCATGACAAAGCAGATAGTAACTGGATTTCCCATAGACTAGTAATTGTCTGTCTTTTAGACAGTTTAGGTACAAAGTCCACATCTTAAAAAAAATAAAATTGTACAGATATTATAAACAATTATAGGAGTTGTCATTATAAGGAAAGAGTTATTTGACTTAGTACTTGAATCACTTTTCAGTGAGGCTGGTAGAAAGCACTCTATTAGGCTCCTGCCAAGTTAGCAAAACTGGGTAACATCTAATATGAATGTTGCTTGCCTGTCAGAGTTTGCCTAGGCATCTTTACACAGTAAAGTCATAAATCATGCAAAAATATTTGCACTTTTTCCGCTACCTACCTGCAATATGAAGTCAAAAAACTCAAGAGAAGATACGTGCCTTTTAAAGTCTTCTTTCAAGACTTGTCGTATGTTCGTACATCAACACTGAGAAACCTTTATCATTTTTTGCATCTTTAAAAATATACTTAGCCAGTATTTAATGTTGAAAGTATTTCATGTAAAGTAATGCATCCCTACTCATATAAAGTTGACAAACAATTAACTGTTGGCTTACTATATAGTAGCACCTGTTACAGATATAAACCTGTTGGATTATTGAAAAGCACTCTGTCCATGCACCTCTATTCACATTTATAGTCCATGTCCCATCTCATCAAACTCTTTCCTAGAAAAAAACAACAGACCAGTTCGGAAAGCAAAAATAACAAATGCTCTTTAGTAAATACAAAAGTCTTTACGAGATGAAAGGAAGTTCTCAGGTCCAGGTAAAGAAGCATCTTTCATTATATTAATACAATCACAGAATATGACCTGCATGCTTGCACAGGCATAGAGGCAAAAGATCCATGCAACATGTTACCTGCACTCATAAAGTTATCATAAACATGTGCAGCCACATATTTTTGTCTGAAGCTATTTAAGAAAATCCTCCCAGCTAGTTAAACCTATTACTTTAGTTTCTTTTTCCATCTCCAAAATTCTGAGCGAGCAGTTTGGCAGACAAGCTTTGCCCTCCACACTTGTGGTTTCTCAACTGCAGTTCATCTTTGAAAAAATCCCTCACAGCCATGCACAGGCACAGGCAGACAGTCCAGAAGGAGAGGAGGGAGAGAAGTATGGGATGCTTAATTCCTGCCTTTGCTCCACAGCAATACTTAAATCAGCATGAGAGGAAAATACACCCAGCTGGGTGGGAGGCCACTCGCCATGGCCTCACTGTTCAGAGGGAGCTCTGCCTCCGCCGGCAGTCTGGAGAGCCCCCAGAGCACCCTGTGACCTGGTTGCCTGATGTCACCCCACCTAGGGCATCCTGTGTGGGTCTGGGTGCTGCTGGAGCTGCCCGGTTCCTTTCAGGAGATGTGCCAGGAGATCATCCAACCAGTGGAATGACACAAGAAGCTCAGAAACAATTTCAGTTTTGTTTTCAGGATTGCATCACCCATGAGCCCGGGAAGAGTGGAGTTGGCATTTGGTTTCCCTGCCTGGACAAGCAGCTGGTGTCCCTGAAGCCTGCACGGACAAATGCATCTCCTGATAGCAGCAATGCAAAGGCTTTTCACAATGAAAGCAACCGAATGAAAAGTAATCAAGAGTAGAGCATATGCTAAGAATGCCTGACATTTCGATCACTGCCTGTGTATGTGCAGTGTCAGCACTAAACGTCGCCAGCTACCACGAATAATGCCGTAGATAGCTAAGAAAATTCACCTAAAGAGTAATATATGCTGCACATTCCTTATGATAGATACAGAGAAATAAAAATACAACTGAGAAATCGTTCCTTAAGCAAAATCCAACACCTTTTCAATGGTGATTAGCAAATGCACATATAGATTTATGTAAGTATCTTGTCTGATTAGAGACCATGCACCTACTATTACCAACACCTGCCCAAACAAAGAATTTAGCATGCAACCAAAAGGCGTTTTCCTTCCCAACCACACGCTCCTTGGCTAGAAAGGCTGATAGGTAGCACTAACCTTTAGCTTGTCATAGCGCTCACTTAAAGCTGCCACCTGATGGTCACGGTGTCGTCCGACCAGTTTACACAAGGCACAGATTAACTGGTCATCGGTCACGCAGTACATGTTCACTTTCTCATCCTCATGCTCCAAGCACATTAATCCTCTGATGTGAGAGTCTGGGATGGGCTCAATA
The DNA here is from genome assembly GCA_013398125.1 of Aegotheles bennettii. Classification (NCBI taxonomy): domain Eukaryota; kingdom Metazoa; phylum Chordata; class Aves; order Caprimulgiformes; family Aegothelidae; genus Aegotheles; species Aegotheles bennettii. The sequence continues at coordinate 564,035 of VZRW01004389.1, read as the reverse complement.
AGACGGTGGCCAGTGAATGGCTTCTTGTTGGGGTGAGTGGCTTTCAGGCACTCCTCGCAGTAGGACACCTCGCAGGTAACACAGGTTTTCACTGCCTCCTGGGCAGGGTCCTGGTCGCAGAACTGGCAGAGGACCTTCTCGCAGGACGACATGCTGTTGCTATCAAATGCCCGCTCCCGGCGGGTCTCACTGGGGGAATTGGGCCCACTGACAGAGGCTTTCTGAAACCTGTCGATGATGTTCTGCAGGGTGACGTTGCGCTTGAGCCCGTCTAGACCGCGCTGGCTGAGGGTGATGACATAGCGGCAAGTCGGGCACTGGAAGGCGGTGATTGACTCCACCGGCTCGTTGGTGGCGCAGTGGGAGACCAGGATGCGGTGTGCGCAGTTGAAGCAGAGGCTGTGAGCGCAAGGCAGCAGCAGCGGGTCTTCAAACAGCTCCAGACAGATAGGGCAGGTCAGTTCCGACTCCAGTGTTTCCATCTTCAGGCAAAGCTTTCCTGTGGCGTCAGCGAAATCCAGGGAAGCTGATCAGCTATCTGGAAACACACGTAAAATTCAATTAGGCAAGATCGAACATGAGGGGTCAGCCGTGGGGGGTTGTCAAGTTTCGCCACTGCTCCCGGGGCTATCAACCCACCACACCAGGCGGGAGAGCAATATAAAGTTCTGAACCTGCACATGCATGCTTCAAGGTATTTAAACATGGACTGTTTTATTTTCTCTCTTGCCTCTGTTCACGTAAGAATGCAAAATAAATGATCCTTAATTTCTTTCTCTTTCCTTTTCTCTCTCTCATGCAATCAAGGAAAACAGCAGATGTTTCTGTGCATTACTAAAAAAACAAAATGATGGCCTTCAAATAGCCTATCACAGCAAAATTAGATTTCTTCTGCAGATGCTGCTTTTGGCTTCACTAATCCACTAGTAAAACGTTTGAAAAAAACTTCACTTTTGTATAGCATTGTGCAAGGATTAGTCCAGAACATTATAACTGATAAACTTAAATCCTTCACTGCTATTACAATTAACAGTTATTTTCACAGATGATTGAAATCTTAATTTCCTATTATAGCAATAGTACAGCATTTAGAGAACATCTCTGTTTACCTGTGTAAATATATACCTGAATATATCCAGGGAATAATGTTTCTAGGAAAGAATGTGATATTTTTACATATTTATATATATATATATCATATACTAATATAGTCCTTCCATGTATTTCAAGAACGTATGTAGCTGTATTTATATGTACCTGCATTCATTGTGCTTAAGTACCTGTACACATATGCACAAACATACATCACCTACATATTTGCAGAAAGATAAATATAGCCAGAGGATCACAGTGTCGTAACTGAAATGCCAAAAGGAAGGCGGATGAAGTAAATAATAATTTTGCCCAAATTTCTGATGATCCTAACCTATAGTACAAGAAGAGTCTCTAGAAAGTAAGGTAGTGAATGTGTGATTTGATTAAGGGTTTGTGAGTGTGTGCGCTTGCACTTTTGTGTAAGTACTCTCTATTGCTAAAACTTACGAATTACCACTTGCTTTAGTGGCCTTATGAATCACCTGAAGTGGATTAGGAATCAATGGCTTTTAAATGGAGGGCATGGGATTTTCTGGAGAACGCAGGAGCACACCCCCGTCAGAGATCAACTGAAACTTCATTTTGCTTCCTTTCCTGCACTCAGCGTTACAGAGAGTGGTTTTGAAAGACTCGCCCTACTCAGCTCTCCCTGCCTAAGCTCCCGTCAAGGGCCCGTCGCTGCTGCAAGCAGACAGGTCAGTGAAGCAGAAGCAAAAGCTATGCTTCACACTCACAGAGCTGTACCTCTTCCCAGTACAATCTATTTAAGCTTTGTTGCTCATAACTGAGGACGGCTTCAGATGGCACAGCTGCATCGTCTTTACACTGTAAAGTCATTGTTTGGTTGTGTGAACTCTTGCCTCCTCCCCCAGTCAGGGAAAAGGAGGGATGGAAAAGAACCCCCCACAAACAAATCTTGGTTCATTAAGGGTGAGGAGAGCCCAGGGCTCATTAGCAGCCTTGGGAACCGAGCACGTTGAGCTTTCTGTACTTCATGACAATTAGTGTGGGGAGCGTGGTGGCAGTGACAGGAATGCTACCTATAACCCCAATATGAACCATGGCAAAAAGGAAAGTTCAGCAAACAGAGGCAAGGTTCAGATTGCCCATCGGTATTTAATCCTGCTTGCTCTGTGGGAAGAGCAGCAAGGCGTCTGTTCCAGACTTATGTTTAGAAATTAGGATACTTTGCCTCTGCACTAATGCGTCCTTTCATTCTGCCAAGAAATCTGAGCATTTAAAAAACGCACTGACCCCATCACAAAATTTGCTTTTCTGTGTCTTCTGTGATGCTGATCATACTTAAAATAAAGTTCAGTTTGCCAAAGAATAATTAATTTATAACTATTCATCAGCTTCTATAATTGCATGGTGCATCTGGTCAAAATTAAAGGCCTAGCAATTTGATATAAGCAGGAAGACAACTCCCCTCCTCTCTCTTCAGCCATAGCCACACAGCATAGAAAAGATGAAAGCCTTTTCTGCAAATGGAGAACAGTTTGGTTTTCCTCCTTTCCTCTTCTGTATCACAGAAGTCCCAGAAGATCAAAATCTTATTCACATTGTTTGAATCCCTTCCACCTCACAACTGCGTACCTCGTCATGCTCATATCCTGCAGGCCAAATGCTGCACTGGAAATAGCAGAAAGGGATTTGGGGATGGCAGGAGACATTTTAAAAAAGCAAACTAAACATTGCTGATCGATTGGTAGTCCAGTGAAAATCTGCCAGACTTTCGGGTTTGTTTCTTAGGACCGTGTCTGGGGTAAGGAGCTTTCTTCCAGGCTAACATTTCTGTACAAAAGCCCTCCTGCTCCTTCGTGGGCCAAAAGGTTTTACTCATTCAATTTCCTTCTTAAAGCACCTTTTTTTTTTTTTTTTTAACCAAAGGTTTTTTATGATACTCATATTAAAACAAGGTACAGATAAACACCAAAAAAAAAAACCAAAAAAACAGCAGAAAAACATTTGCTTCCCTGCCTCATGGAAAGCTGTTTGAATCACTGTCATGGTTCTACACAAATACCACCATCTCAATTGATGACTAATTCTGATCTATCTGACCTGAATGAGCAGCAGCTCAACCCTGACTAATGCTATTCGGTATGAGCAAGGGTGCCAAAATCTGATCTTAGACTGTAAACTTCTTGGAATAAGAGCCTGTCTTCCAAGGTAATCAAAGCTGAGCACACTGACAGAAACCAAAAAATTACATTTCCTTGTTTTCTTTTGCAGCTGTCAATAAGTCAAAACACACTGCATCTGGGACTGAATAATGAACCCTTTACATGGATGTATTTTCTGGGCAATCCAATAATTGCAATTTAATCGACTGCAATTCTACTTTCACTTTTAGGTTGGTGCCTGAAGTACAGAGTGTGCTGCTGATCCAGCTACAAAGTCTTTCAAACTCACTGGCCCCTGCCTTAAAACTTCATGTTTAGTGATTTTTAATTTCTTGAGAGTGGTAGAGAATACATAACTAGAGTTATTCAAGGTTCAAACAAGTGTACACTGGCTGGACAACTAGGCCCAAAAAGTGGTGATGAATGGAGTTAAATCCAGTTGATGGCTGGTCACCAGTGGTGTTCCCCAGGGCTCAGTACTGGGGCCACTCCTGTTTAGTATCTTTATCATTGATCTCCATGAGGGGATGGAGTGCACCCTTAGTAAGTTTGCAGATGACACCAATTTAGGTAGGAGTGTTGATCTGCTCCAGGGTAGAAGGGTTCTACAGAGGGATCTGGACAGGCTCAGTGAGCTGAAGCCAGCTGTGTGAAGTTCAACAAGGCAAAGTGCTGTGTCCTGCACTTGGGTCACAACAACCCCATGCAATGCTACAGGCATGGGGAAGAGTGGCTGGAAAGCTGCCTGGCAGAAAAGGACCTGGGGGTGTTGGTTCACAGCCAACTGAATATGAGCCAGCAGTGTGCCCAGGTGGCCAAGGGCATCCTGACTTGTATTAGGCCTAGTGTGGCTGGCAGGACTAGAGAAGTGATCATCCCCCTGTACTCGGCACAGGTAAGGCCACACCTTGAATACCGTGTTCAGTTTTGGGCACCTCAATACAAGGACATTGAGGTGCTGAAGCATGTCCAAAGAAGAGGAGCAAAGCCGGTGAAGGGTCTGGAAAGCAAACCTTAGGAGGAGCACCTAAGAGAACTGGACTATTTAGTGTGAAGAAAAGGAGGCTGAGAGGAGATCTTATTGCTCTCTATGACTACCTGAAAGGAGGTTGTAGCGAGGTGGGTGTTGGGGTCTCCTTACAAGTAACAAGTGATAGGACAAGAGGAAATTGCCTCAAGTCACACCAGAGGAGGTTTAAGTTGGATATTAGGAAGAATTTATTTACTGAAAGGGTTGTCAAACACTGGAACAGGCTGGCCAGGGAAGTGGTTGAATCCCCATTCACTGGGGATGTGTTTAAAAGTCATATGGTACTTAGGGACATTGTTTAACAGTGGACTTGATAGAGCTAGGTTAGTAGTGTTAGGTTAATGGTTGGACTCTATGATCTTAAAGGTCTTTTCCAACCTAAATGATTCTATTATTTTATGATTCTAAACTGGAAGATTAGGCAGATATTCAATAAGCATAGCCTATATATGCACATGGTTGTATTCTGTATTCAACATGGCCCATAACTTTAAAGCCACAGTCTCCAGACACAGAAATGAAAGAAGGAATTTGAGTACAAAATTTCATGTTTGCAAAAATATGGAATTACTGTCAGAAAATTATACTATTACCAAAATGTAATTGAAATGAGAAGTAGCATTTTTCTACCCACAAGAGATTGTTGTATCTGATGCTACAGTAATAACATACTTCAAGAACGCTAACAGCATTCTTTAAAGTTGGATCTGAATAGGACATTTCAGCCTAAGTAGTAACAATCACCAGAGAGGCAACTAGTGATCTGGCATGTCCTTTACATTTATCTGTTTCTCTTTGATGTTAACTAGATGATAAATAATATTGATAATTATTTCAATCTGTTGTATTAACAAAGTAACTATAGTGTGATAGTGCCAAAGAACATTCTTCACCTTAACTCAATACATTCAAGCTAGAACATATTTTTGAAGTGTCAATATAGTGACTGATGTAAAATGACTAAAACATAAAACTACACTTAAAAATTAATGTGTCAAAAATTCCAGTATACTGAGGTCACTTTTTGTCAGTAAAACACTATAGAATTCTCCTTACGCAGAATAAATCATTGGCTCTTAGAACGAAGCCAGCAGGCAATGTTTTAGTGTGCCACAAGTTGCCTCCTGCTTTTTTTCTATTCCAGCTGCTCCTACGTCCTTCACAGAAGGTGAGAAGGGAGTCCAACAGGAGTGAAAAAGTGGTGGAAGAGGATGTCCTACAAAGCTCCTCTTTCCTCTTTCCACTTCAGTAAAGGAGCTCATAGTATGAATTAAAGCTGTTTCAGTAAACTTTTAAATTTTAGTGAATTCAGTGACATTGGAGAAGGAAACAGATGTAAGGCCATTCTGCAAATTTTAAGCATCTTTGTAACAAATAGCACTGTGCAAAAGAGCTGAACTTGTGCCATGTTCCAAAATCCCTTGATGTGATATCTCAGGCAAAATTGCATTTTTTTGTATTTTGGTAAATTATGGCCAAAATATGCCCAAGCAGGTTTGAATAGCATTTTTTCTAATAATATTTTCTAACAATTTGCTGTGTTAAGGCTACTACCAAATGCCTACTACAGGGAGGCTATCTCAGCCCTGGTCCTCCATATATAGTGAACATATATATTCCCAGATAGACACAGGACTGAAGGCTAAATTAAAGATCAAACACTTCTAGATTAAGAGTTTTTGGAGAAAATACTTGCCAACTTTTTAAATTAGAAAATAAAATTGATTAAACTGCCATTATATGTATTTGAAATTAAAACTGGTATGAAACTTGATAATCTGACATGTAATAAAATGTGTTACACGTGTATGTATGCATGTGTATGTGCATACATACGTGCATCCTAGGTTTATAGTACAAGAGGAATTCCAGTCGACATACACACTATTTTGGATAAACTACAGCAAGTGCTTAAGCAGGCTGCTATAATCATCCATAGCTCGAGTTTTCAAACTGGCAGTAATTTTCTATTAAGTGCTCTATAAAAGGAAAATTTTAAGTTTACATTCTTGTCATAAAAATCTGCTATAGGCAATAAAAAAACCACTTGCAATTTCTTCTAATAGCTCTGAAAATAAAAAAAAAAAAAAGAAAGAAAGAAAATGCTATTCTTTTTGCCATTTTCTATTCTGTTCTAGGATTATCACAAAATTTTCTTGGGAGCAACTTTTCCTTTCAACAAGTGAATGTGATTTTTTCACATCAAAGCCAATAAAAAATTTAAGGTGTGATTAAACCAATGGGCTGCTTCATAGCCCAGTTTGTCCTGAGTCCATTACAGCTTTTACCATCTGCGACACAGACATTAATGTCTATGAGTATTTGTGATGCCAGTAATTGCCAGCAGCACAGCTAGTGAGGTATTTGTGTAAGTAGTGTAATTTATATTAAAAACTCAGAATTTTTTCTTTAGAACTTCTATAATGTTAAAGAAAGCAAGCTGCACCATCCTGAAGAAAGCAAATACTTGTTTTTCCACTGTTTTTTTATCAAAGCAGTGCAAATTAATAAATATTCAAAGGACAGTGCTGTTCAGCAGCTCCTGATACGCAAAAACAAATAGCATAAAAGAAAATGACTAGTTCATCCTATTCATACATTTTCACTGACAGAGAAGTGATTAGCTCCCTTGTCTAGAAGTAAGATACATGCAGTGTTTCCATGATGCTAAGATAGTTGTTTGCCACATTTAAAGGATATTAAGACAGCAAAAGCACATCTGCTATACTGTTTGTAGCGATGTAAAGCCTAGACAACATCCCTCTTGTTGAAATGTATGCTAGCAGAAGAACATATTTTCAAAATGCTGAATCCTATAGTTATTCAGTGAGAAAAGAACATCTCACAGAATTAAGGTCTTTAGCATAACATCACATATTCCTTTTCATGGGAGCTAAAACAACGACTGAGCCTCAAAAGCTAACAGGCAAGGAAAAAAAAGGTCATGTCCTGTAAATCCCAAAGCAATCAATAAATGGCTGACTTACTACTATCTATAGTATTAAATACAGTATTACACATATGTGCATAAATCTATGCCAATATACATTTAGAATGCTTGCTAACCTTTATTTTTTGTATTCTTGTGACTCTTGTAGCTTTACATTCTTTAGATACAAGATTTAATACTTCCACAAAATGCTTCAAGGGAATGAAAGCAAAGGTATCTTTAATCTTTAGCACATGTGAATCAGCATAGGTCTACTGGCATCAGCAGTGACATCCTAAGAAATTTATGACTGAGGGTCTGTTCCAAAAACCTCTTCAACTAAATTCAAACTCTTCATTAAAGAAATTGGTATTTATTCTGGGGTATACCACAACTATACAACAAGTATTGTGGAATTGGGTTCACATCTTGGTCTGGATACTGGTGGCATGGGAAACAACAACTGGAGCAACCCCAAAAAATTGCCAAAGGTGACAAATTGCTGTATGCCACAACATTTTTTTCTCTCTTCCTTCAAGCTAAGAGCTTCCTAAATGGTGGATGCTAGTCTGCAACAAGAGGAAAGTAAAATAATGTTACCCAAATAGTAAATACCAAAACCTACAGCTTTGGTTGCACAGTAGATCTGGAAATCTTTCACATTTCCTCAGCTGGGAATTTCACTTGTGTAATGCCTTAGGTGACATGGTACTCCCTGATCTCTAGCGTAGATGATACAGCAATAGAAATAGCCAGAAATAGTTCAGCACATTCCTTCTAGTCGTATGTGTTCATACACATGGATACGTAATTTAGTGCACCTTAGAAACACTGGGACCCTAAGGTACTGCAAGTTTTCAGGAAAGAACTTAGGGTGGCTTAAAAAAATTATTACATTCTCTTTCCACCAAGTTGTCCTATGAATTCTTTCCCTGCAACTCAGTAAAAGGAATTGTAAATACTAAAATAATTCATAATCATCACCTCCACCTCAACAATGACATTATAATTTCTCAAGGAAGAACCACAAGGTCTGCTTTATCATCACAGAGAGCCTATACAATAGCAGCAAGAAATGTCACAAGAACTACAATAGGTATGAATGTGTGACCTCACCCACCACACAGGAATCTGACTTTAAACCACCTGCAAGATGCACTTTTGACTAACTAAAGCTCCTGTGTTTATAAAGCTGTCCCTATCGCATTACAGGGCACACAGTGTTAGCCTCTCACTGTCCTGCTCTCTGCTCCTCACATATGATCGTTATAAAAAGCCTAAAAAACCTGTTATTTTTAAAAAAAATCAGAAACAACACATGTTCTCAGTTATATTCTGCACATTTACAAAGACTACAAAAGGATTCTGGCACTTGCAGAAAACCCCACCACCCAACACTGAAAAGCTCCTTCTAATTTATGCCTGATGTACTCTCAGTACACTGAACACTGTATGATCAATGGTGTATTTAAAAATCAAGACTGTAATCAGGTAATTAGCAGGGGAAATTAGCTGTGAACTGTGGGAGAGTGGAGGATAAGGAACAGAGTATATCTGTGCTCTGAAGGTAATCTATTTTAGACCTCTGACAACAACCTCTGTCACTGGTGCAGGAAACACCCAGCTCAGACCTCTGGGCCCAAGAATAACAAAATGGGAAGTGGCAGGGCTTTGCCTCCCTTTGAGGAGGAGAACCCTCATGTGGGTCCTTGCCAGACCCCAAGGCCAGCTCTGAGACGTCTCCCGTCCTATTGTTGTCACCAGGGTCACCACAAGCTTGCTCCTGCCACCCCCTCCTTGAAGTACTAGTTTCCTGCTCTCCATTAGGAGAATGATTTTAGGATCATTCTTTGGCCCTGTACACCAGACAGAAATCTGCAAATACCTTACAGAGAGTCACTAGCAGAACTAGAAGTTCCTCTCTCTTTCTGCACAGTGGTTCCTAAACACAGAGGGTGGCATTCATCTAAGCTGGTGTCTGTAGGGTCCCTCAGTAGTCAATAGAAAGAAATAGGCATCTCTAAAGGCATCTCATTGAAACTATTTTAGATTATCTTTAGAATTAAGTGATCCATGTTTCCTAGATGTGCTTATTTCATTCCAGGTATAAAAGGAACTTAAGAAGGTAAGAAATTAAGACTACATCAACTAACAAGTAACTATTTCCAGTGTTCTTGATGTTTAAAAAAGAAAATGGAGAACAACATCCATTATTTGTTATTCTTACGAGCTCAACAATCACTTGTTTAATCAAATTTGCTTCCAATAATTCTCTTCCAACACATCTCACTTCTGTAATTCTTTGTATTTAAAGATTCCAGGGGATGCACAGAAAACTGAGTTGAATTGAAAGAGAATGATCCTAAAGCAACCAGTTTCCAGCTGACACTACTGACCGGGGTTTTTCTGGACGGGTGGTTCTGGTCCTTGTTGCACATGAAGGGCATGTGGACAGTTCCTGAAAACCAGATGCAATGGGTTCTGCACTAAGTCTTAAGAGGAGCCTGCTTGGCATGACATTCAACTTCTGCTTTTTATCTGTAGTTTTTTGACAAAATAGTAGCTTGCATTTCTATACTGCAGATCATGAACCAGGTGCAAGACCTTTGTCATTCCAACTGTTCATCCCCATCCTTCCTGCCATCCCTCTGCAGTTCTCAAACAGGCTTCAAAGCGTTAAGAATCTCCACTCAAAATAGCAAAGAGCACAGTAACTACTTTACCAGTCCTCTCCTCAAGTTGCTTGGCATTACGAAATGGCAGTATTAAGCCAAATAGCCCAAAATGGTTCATGCATAAGTAAAATAGTGCATGAGTAAAAATTCTGACCCTGACACAACAGCAAAATCTACTGAGAATAGAAAGAAGTACAGGGTTGTATTCAGTGGTTAACAGGAACTGCCTGTTCTGCCCCTAAAACACTCAAGGACTTGGCACCCCAATCCAGCTCCAATCTTAGTCTTTATTCCTTGCTAATAAAGCTAAATCCTAAGAAGGTGGCAAGTTTCCACTTAACCTCTCTTGAGGACTTTCTAAACCATGTCAGCTGGTGCTTTTCACAAAGAACCAGTAATGCTTTATTGCTTGCCAGAGGCACACCCACATGTATTTTATTCCTTTATTCCTTGTTACCTAACAGAAACACACCACAATAAACCCTGGTGATCTCAAATATTTTCTTCTGCGCATTGACATCCTTTAAGAATGTTATCCATTAAAGACTTTTCAGAGACCTGAGACAAAACCAATCATTAACCACAGCCACATAATCTTGCCTCACAGGTTTATAGTAACCACACTGTGGCAAAATTTCTTAGCTTGAAGCAATGAAGTTAAGAGCACAACAGGCTGCATTGTATCAGCGACATCATTTGCAGCTTGGAAACTGAAGCAGTGAAGAGTACTAGCCTTTTTAAACCTTACTGATGACCAGAGAGATGGTCTGGAAGTTGAAGTAAATTAGGAAACCAGGTAACACCGGTTTCTAATCCAGAGGGTGAAGTGATAATGATCCAGTTTACCTGTGCTTCACTTGACATCAACCAGAGAAATACAATAGCCAGAAGCTCCAGTATTAAATTTAAGCTCTCTCTGTTGAATAAAAGGGTAGTCTTTTTGAGCTGTCACTATACAGTGTCTTCGTTGCTTAGAGTTCCGGTTTCCTCCAGCTCTGAGATGTGGGTGGTGTTTGGTTGGTACAGTCCTTCTCCCATGCTCAAGGAGATCCTGATCCTGGGAAAGGCCTTGCTGAATAGCCTCATGAAATTAACCTCAAATGCATTTTTACTACTCGTCTATGGCTGTGTTATTGTTATGCCAAGCACACACTCACGCATATACACACACACACGTGCACATGAAAAGGAGCCATTTGCTATAGGTAGTTGGACTACTTTCTAGTTTGCTTGAACTACTTACTAGCTTTTTTGACATCCTCAAATTAATTGTCCTGGAGATAGTCTTCAGAACATCCCAAAAGGGAGTAGGAAAAAACAACTAAAATGAGCAATTGCTTCTGAATAACTGTATCAGGTCCCTAGATAAGCCTCTCAAGTAAAAGGTTCTCAATGTCACTCACAAAATAGCTTAGTAGCTTTTGAGATAGTGTGAAAAGAGAAAACAATAGCTTAATTACAACCCTTTGAGATCTTCCTCATCAACAGCATATAAAGTCTCACAGTTTATCTCAAAAAACTAGAATAAATTGTACATTTCCTGTCAGCTAGCAAGTGGGTGACCATTACTGTAATAGAGTAGCACTTGTGAAAGAGCTACTGGCATGCATCTGCACAACTTCCATCCTCAAGCTTTTTTTTCCAGAAGCTTGTTAAATATCTACTTTAGAACTCGTCTGAATGTCAGCTTATCTTGGCCTCAGACAATTGCTCAGTTTGAAATACTGTACAGGGAAAATCACATTAGAAATTCTGTACCTATGGACTATACATGCTTCTCATCCTCCTACATGTATGGTACATTTTGTGGGCTTTTGTGGATACAGATCTTGTGTATAAAATAACTAGTGACCACACCGTCACTCTGAGCATACCAATGCCAAAAAGTACATCCTTTGAAAAAACATTGTCTCTTGGCCATCATACTTAAACATGTCATCGTTTTAGGTTATGTAACTTCATCAGTTACACATAAATAAATGGGATTTGAAAGACTTTGCACAAAGTGTGGAGCAGGCTTTAGGGAATGACCATATCTTTTTCATTCTTCTCATGTAAACATGTATCTCAGCATTCATCTGTTATTTTTAAAACAGAATTATAATGTTCCAGATGTTGTTAACAGCATGAAGATGCTAATGCCTCCTTTATCTCCCTTATTAGTTTTACTACAACTAACGAGATAACAATAAGCCCTTATTTAAAAGCACAAGATGAAAAATTGCTCTTTGCTAAAAGTTCCCTTTTTTCCTGAGTTTTCACTACTGGAAAGATAATTCATCACAGAACAGAGCAAAACTCATCTCCTTCCTTACGACTGCTAAACGCATTATAAAATGCTTCCTAAATCACTTGCAATGGCAAGCCTACACACACACATTGGCTTCAGCTCCCAAGAAGCCACCCAGCTGCATACCCACCGCTGGATCCTGCCCTAAATCTTCTGGCTGAACCATTGCTGCGGAGACGGACCACGCTGACCCTCTTGGAAAACACCAGCAGCCCAGCCAGGACAGGCAGTAGCAGCCACTGCTGTCCCAGTAATCCTGTGGCAGCGCTGACTGCTTCTGCAACTGCGAGACAGTCACGGCCGAAACACAACAGGAAAATCTCCCCTACAATTGCAGGAAAACCCGCTCCACCTAGCTGCCTCCGTCAGGATCCCTGTTCCCAAAGCCAGCCCTTCGCACTGCGCCCACAGCAAAATACCTCCTCTCCCTCCCAAGGGACAGCTTCAGCAAGGTGAAAAGGCTGGGAGGAACAGATTCTCTCGTAGAGCATCCCAGCAACCTGCAGCCCCAACGTGGGCAAGCTCAGCCATCACAGAATCACAGAATCCTAGGGGTTGGAAGGGACCTCGAAGGATCATCCAGTCCAACCCCCCTGCCAGAGCAGGGTCACCTAGAGTCCATCACACAGGAACGCATCCAGGCGGGGTTTGAATGTCTCCAGCCAAGGAGACTCCACAACCTCTCTGGGCAGCCTGGTCCAGTGCTCTGGCACTCTCACAGTGAAAAAGTTTCTCCTTATATTCACATGGAACCTCCTGTGCTCCAGTTTGCATCCATTGCCCCTTCTCCTATCATTGGACGTCACTGTAAAAAGCTTGGCTCCATCGTCCTGACCTTCACCCTTTACATATTTGTAAACATGGATGAGGTTAATTGCCATGGATGAGGTTAATTGCCATGGGGGCAATTAACCCAATGCTGAGTGACAGACCAGGTGGCAGCATCCAGGCCCATCACAGGAGGCTTACCCAGACTGGCCAAACCTGTCACGTGCAAAATGAACGTCTCAGAAATTGCTCTTCTCCAGAAAGCCAGAACTCTGCATGACAGACTCACAGTAAACAAGCAGTTCACGTGGTTTCTCCAAATATTACTCAAAAACTTAACACTACAAAGTCCAGCAGGACTTTGCCAAAAGCAGGGACAGTCTGAAAAAGCATAGTACCTGAGGGAAAAGCTTTTGTTCCTACAAATGCCATGGGGACTCCACTTTCTGAAATTCAGCAGGTGAAACACAAGATGATAGCAGTTGCTTCATTATTTATTTATTATATTTTTTTAGCTAAACTTGCATGTAAACAACAAACTGCAACAGAAAACTACAAATGCTTCAGCAAAGTGCCCAGGAGAAATCCTGACTGAAGTCCCACCAGACATTTGGTCTCCAACAAAGGTGTTAAAAGTTCATGCAAAGTGGAAACAGCAGGAAAGAATTGCTTTCTCCTGTTACCCGCTTTTCATGTTGCAATGCCCTCTTTCATACCATGGTAACACAGCAAAGTGAAACAAAACATACCTCAGACATCTGAGCATAATGTTGCAAATCCACACTGTCTTTAGTCTTTCTTCCACGGACAGTCTGCACTTTGTTCTCAGTGAAACAATAAACAACTGTTGTGATTATTTAATTTCCTATTCGTTTCATTTCCTTGAAACAACAGACCGGAGCCCTCACAAATGCACACTCTTCGTAAGGTTTTTAGAGGTTTCTGCTGGCAATATCTGTTAGCCTGTGTGTGGAATGACTGGTGAAATGAGCACAGAGAAAGCAAGACAGATGTGTGGAGGGATTATGAATATTGGAATTATTTTCCATGATGTTAAATGTCCATGGATAATCTATAGTCAAGTCAACTTATAAGCAGCCCAGCAGGAGCCATACCACAAGTCCTGGTTGGAAGGATTTTAGGTTCCTCAGCTCATATCCTGTCCTTGATATTCCATTAAACAGGATCATGCAGCTTCTTTGGACTGTTACTCCAGCCATGCTGGATCAGTCATCATTTGGGATCTGCAAGTCCAAAGACCCATACTATTAGCAGGTGCTGTCCTGTTGCTGTTTGTCCATACTACAGTTAGCCTGAGTTTTTCACCCCTTTTACTTGCAGAGAACCAGCCACAGTCTGAAACAGAGTTTCAATTAAAAAAAATAGGTTTTTGTATTAAATCTCCTTAATCAAGCATAAAAGTGATGCAAAACAATTCCAATAATCTTAATTCTACTGATACATCTGCCTTGATTCCTGCATGCATGCTTCTTCAGTTTGAGGGTAACACTGCCTGTGTTTTGACAGACAACACTGGAAGAAGCTTTCAAAACTCATCTGAGTATGTCTATATGATGGTATGTCTGTGAAGGTATGTCTTTTCACTGCACATATGCAAATATGCAGACACACACATGTGCAAGTAAATAATTACAGGTTCAAACTGATAGCCTCAAAAACTTCTACTTGTGCCAGTGGCTGTGCGAGTTTGTTCCTGTTATCATTCAAGAACCTTAGCTTAAGATAAAGAATGCATCTGTCAAATATCCACATCCTCTACCGTATTAATCTCCCTTTAAAGATCCCTCCCAACACAAACTATTCCATGATTCTCTGACTCCTACTCTGCAATATCTATTGAAATTCAGAAGAGCCCCACTAGAAAAGTCTTTGGATATGGAGCTAGGTTTGCGTGTAGCAGAAGGACTGACATACATGACTGAATATGATCAAATTATTACAATTTAACAAGATACCTTCTTCAGAGCTCAGAGCCAGCACAGCTGTGCATTTGCATACTTATGGTACCTGCTTAGAGATTTGGTGAATCTTACTAAGGAAACATAAGATGCATCAGTCACCAACGGCCCTTTTCTGCTGGAAATTACCACCTTCATTACAGAACCTGTAGATTATGTGCCGAATTACAGCTCATGAGTTTCTTTGCCAGGTATAAACTAAAAAATGACTGCTTAATGTGTGTATGGTTGCAGTAAATTATATCAGGGGAAAGAAGCAGATAGCTGGTGACAGTGTCTTCTTAAGTCATGCCCAAAAGATTCATTCGCAATGTCCCTAGCTCAATCAGGTTGTGAAGAAATTCAGTCTAAGGCTCTGAGCTAATATCTTAGAGAGCAAAGTTAACGTACCTAAATTTAACATAGCTTAAGGCTCAGATACTTAACAAATATCCATCTGTTGAACCACTGTAAAATTATTCTTTCATCACATGTGAGTTCTAAATTAGGTGTTTCTGATGATGTTTCTCCATTTGATGTGCAGCCTTCGGTTTCTGCAGAATTCAGGGTCAGCTCTGCATGGGAAGAGCTCCACTAGTGTGATCCTGTTGTTTAAGGGAGTGCCAAATAGCATGCTTTGTATTCGGCACACCTTGTAGCTGTGCTGTATAGCAAACTAGTATTATTCCAGTTATAATGCTCCTTGCAATCAAGAAACAGAGTGCCTTAGGAGCCGGAGCAGATCAACAATAGGACAGAAACAGCAGATGCCCAGTTATGTTACAATAAGTCCTATTTCCATAAAACATTTGAAGTCCTAGAAAAAGATAATACCAGAAGTGACTGGGAGAATCAACTTAGATGGAACTGTGCTCCAGTATCACTACTGGATTTCACTGGCCCACAGGCATCCAGTACAGCTTTTTGTTGGTTTCAGTTGTCTCGCTAGTAAGTGAGGCATAAATATCTTGGTAAAAACAGCTGGACTTGAAAATTGGTCCAAGTGTTTTTTAAGAAAGCTAGAAAGTAAGATTTTTATTTGTTGGTTTGGAAATCCTAATATGCAATTTCCAAAATCTCGGTTTTACTGCTTTGCCATCCACCCACAAGAAAGATTTCTCTCTGCCACTCATTCCACATGCAGAACAGAAATACAAACCTTTTTTAAAAGCTCATTACTTGTGGAATTTTATTTTACCTTATTTTGATGGACAGGGAATGTACATTTTTTGATTGATAGGTGCTGCAGCCAGGCACCAGGCAATTGATACTCCAAACAATCAGTCCACTCTCTACAGAAAGCAGATGCCATAGCAGTATAACGAGAGCATAGTGGAGCTGTAATATTAACAGTTAGAAAAAATATGATATTATGACTGTGGTTTGTAACTTTCTATCAGGCAAGCACACTCACATAAATTACTTTATGCAGCTAATTATATGAATTTCCGATGAAGAAAAATAACAACAGAGGATTGGTTAAAAATAGTATCTCTCCATTTTTTCTTCTCTTGCCATACTGTCTGTCAGTGCAGAGACGCTGATCCAAAAGACATTTGCGACTCTCTCTTTTGCTGAACAGGGCCGAAGTTAGAGCAGCCTCATGGCTGTTCTGAACAGTATTGCTCTGGACAAATACCTTCAGTACATTTCAGTCACGTCCTCTGCCCACCGCAACTAAAAGAAGTGGAGTAAGTACAGATGCTTCTGCCTTTTAATTAGCATCTGCACCTTGTGATTCTCTTTGCACATCAAGGACAAAGAAGGAAGTGAAAGTCAGTCCAGCTTTTTGAAAAAATTAGGAAATACCATGTCAGCAAGAGCAACTCATGTGATACAATATGAACAGCTTCTTAATATGAAACCGTTTCATATGAATGCTGAGTACCAATTCTCCTTCACATGGTTGTTTAGTAGTAATTGCTCTTTGAGCTATAAAACCCTTCTGTTGTCTCACTGATGGAAATCTTAAGACAACGATAGGTGATTGTAGGCATGTAGGTAATTTTCCCCTCTAATGCTTCATCTGCTTTTTACAATGGTATTTAAATATAATTTGAATTTGGCCCAATAAGCCACACTAGAAATGACCCACCATTAATACTCTCTGGAGAAAGGCAAACTGTAATTTCAACAGCAGCATGTGATCCTGAAACCCTTTGTGCCTCGCTAGAGGAGCAACACATAGTACTTGATTTATGTCAGATGAATAGATTATGAATTGCACCATCAAATATCAGATTTCCCTTATTCAGACAAAATAGTATCTTTCTAAACTTCAAAGTAAGCCAGACAAAAAAACCTCCTTGCTTACAATATACAGCAACTGCTTGTAATCTTGGGGGGGTAAGTGAGGCAGGGAGAAGGAAAAATAAAAGCTACTCCCATCCTATTTCTCTGCTACACAAGACTTGCTTTTAACAATTCCCTGTGATCAACGAAGCCATTTGTTCAGTGCTGCATTTTGGGTTTTGGATAGAGAAAGAGAAAACCAATTACTCTGTCCCCAGTTGTTAGATTAATGACACAGCACTGAATTCTAATCTGTCCCTTTGAAGGACACAGGGGAAACGATCAGGGCAGAAGTATGAAAACATTAGGTGGACAAAATCATTAAAATAAGATTTGAATAGTATCAGTGTGAAAGTCTATGCTTAAAAAGGGGGGAAAAAAAGACAAAAACTACCTCAGCCCAATTCACAAGAACTTGTTCCTTTTTATGTCTTCTCCTGCAGCATATCCTAAAGTATTATTTACTTGTTCAAACTCATCACACAGAAAAGGTTTTGTACCAAAAGGATAAGAAAATTGTTTACTTTTGCTTTGTTGTAGGCTGCTTTTTAGCAGTATGATGCCAAAACAAACTAGATCTGAAACTTACTAAACATGAAGCCTGAAGTTTCTAAAGAAGTCTTCTGAAGTCAAAGTCTCTGCCACAGCAATTGATCCTAAATGCTGCAGAGGACAATGAGACCTCAAAATCTATGAAGCCTCAAAAGTTTGGGAGGTTTACAGATCAGTCTTGATTTTGAAGCTGCTGGCTATATGTAAATACCCTAGTATTTCGTATTTTTAGCATAACAGGCAGATTCATCTCTTTAATAGAGGTGCTTTACAAAGAGGATGTCTGATTATGCTTCACCTCTATATGATCTTCTGATGCAGAAAATTGGGATGTGAATATCACATTGACAAACTTGAGAAACACTGCCTGAATCTGTTCATGTTTTCATACAGTGGCCACAAGGAACCGTATTAAAGAATCAATTTAAATTTATGTTCTTAAGCATTGAAACATAACCCTTAGTCTCACAAGAAGATTATGTAGTATTCATGAGTAGTATTATGAATCTACACTTCAAGTAATTAAAAGTATATTTTAGCCTCATATCCAGCTCTCAGTTTTGCTGAAGGCAACAGTGATGCTTCAGCATTAAAATTGAAAGATGAGTTTCCCAAAGAGCTCTGCAAGTACACGCTCAGTACTCAATAAGGAACAACTAGTATTTCTGTGTCCAAGTATCTTAGTAAGTACCAAGTTGTCTTCACTTTTTGCTTTTAAGCTAATATCCTTGCTGAAAATTATGCAAGTTTTGAGTCACATGAAGAATTGATGAAGACATAGATATGAAACACCCTCATTAAACTTGATATTAAGACATAATACATCATATTTAGTGACTCAAACACTATATGTTCACAGACAAGTCCAGCCACATTTCTCTTTGCCATACACATTTCCTACAGGCTATGCTTTGTTTTACAGAAATTCATGTACTCCCAAGCAACTACACAATAATTGGAAAGTACATAGTCCTCTAAACTACATGCTATTACCAAACTATTACTTTAATTACAAATTTAGGACTGCATACTGGAATCTATTATTTGCATTTTAATAAACATGCATGTACACATGTGAATTGCAGTTAAAACTTCAAGTTCCAACTTCAGTTTTCAACTAAAGCCATAGTTCAACTGCTTTGTTTTAAAGGCGGTGTCTTCTTACTCCAAAGAGCAGTGGCAATTGCTCTGCAGACACTAAGAGACAGCACCAGATAAATTAATTTCCTGCAAATAAAGTTAAGTACATAGACAAATACTTAGAGGATTAGAGCCAAAGCAAGTGTATGCTAATGAAATGATCTTTAGTCCTGAGGGTATATCTACTGTCTTCCAGGGATATTCCGATATTCACTGTACCAGTACATTTTAAAATGAATGAGGAACACTAGCAAATTGAAATTAATAACATTGAAATGTATTAGTAAAAGAAAGCTGTGTTTTTCAGTAAAGAACATTAACTTATGCAAAACAAAGCATCGGTGAACACCAATCCTTGCTTAACAGCATAGGGCCTGTTGAGTGACAAGTGCATTTTACATTTGCAAAAGACTGCAGGATCAAGAACTTTGTGTGTGGAAACATATACACCCTTACATTATTTTCCTAAGAGTTTAAGTGAAGAGATACAACTATTTACAAACACAAGTGTGTAAAAGAAGAGGATTATGGATATTCAGTGTTCTCAATTAAAAGCAAATTGCTTAAAACATAAAAATTATATACTTAGTCTACAGATAGTTCAAAGACTAGTTCATGTAACCCCACACAAGATTAATTTAAACACAGATCTTCAGAGACTGCTAGAGAAAACATCTCCACAAAGGCTGGTCTGGCTGATTATGCTTGATTTATGTGCTGATCTGTGTTTTTCTGATTCTTCAAAGAAAAATAAATCACTGTAATGCATTACGTATTATTTGTTGTATGCAATACTGACCTGTTCACCTGATCTTTCCTCCATTCAAAAAACAAAGCAAAGAGAGAATTTATAAACCAATATGGATTGCAAGGAGCTTTCTTTCAAAATTCAAGTTTTAATTAATGAGGCCATTATAACTAGGAACACTTGTTAAACATATAGCTCTAATTAATCCCATCAATCACTCAATCTCTTTAAGTACTCATGATTTGCATGAAATTATATGCGCACCAACCTTGGGTAACAGAGCAACCACCTTTTTCTATTTATTATTAAATCTCTAATTGTCTGGCAACTTTCCTCTTTACTCTTTATTCTCTTGTCAGTGTCTTCATCATGGTGGTGCAGCTGCATCTAGACAGAAAAAACACAGCTCATTGCCAAATTACAGATTAAGGACTCATGTAAGTATTTTCTCCCATCAGCTTGAAAAAAAGAGCCTGTCACTGAAGTTGCAGGCTCTCCAGAGCCCCTGCAGTTCTCATTATTACTATCACTTTAGTCTCTGCAAAGGAATTTTCCCTAAAAAGTAATGCTGACCAAGAGACAAGGAAATAAATACAATACTGTTTACTTTCTGCTTTTCTTCAAAAGAATCTCCTGCTAATATGACCTATCAAAAACTGCAGCATAAGTTACAATTAAAATCATACTTACCAGCTCAAAAACAACGGGAAACAGTGCATTTATTGTGAAGCAAGAGAAAAGGGAAAAGCTTTAATAACAACAAAGACTAGCAGATAGACCTAAGAACAAAGACTCCAGTAGTGACTCAAGGAAAAAAAAATCAGCTCATTATTTAAGCAGTATCAATATCCTTGAGGAGGGATTATTATGAAACTTTCAGGTCTAGAGCATGAAATTTTCCAGTCTGAAAGGAATGACAAAGTCCTCTCATGGGTAAGGGTGCTAAACTTCAAGTTTCTGTCAATGAAGAAGCCATCACACACTCAATGATATCTTTCAAAAGCTGAAGTTTATACAAGACTGACACTAACACGCACAGAGAACACCAGTTAACCAGCTGAGAATAATACATAATACAGCTATTAATTTTAATCTATTTGAACTTCAGATTTTTAATCCAGACATATTTTTTCATAGGAAACAGCTGTGAATTAACCAAGTGTCCTTCTTCACCATTGTCATGGACAGGTATGTCCCACTGAAGATGTATAAGTTAAAAGAAAACTCAGTTACTGACTGAACCTCTCCTAGGATACCTCCTCTACTGCTGGCAATAGGCAGCTGGACCCCACCATCCATGTGCCTGTCTCCCATCACTTTTTCCTTTGAGAGCACTTCTATACTTCGGGCCTTCCTAGCATCCCATGGCAATGAGATCCACTCTTAATTTTAATCTGTTGAGCAATAATTCCACAAAAAAAAAAAAAAAGCAGATGCCTAGTAATCCTTTACATAGTGAAGCTGCATGGCATTTTAATATCAATTGCAAATTCAATTTTCCATTCCAGGTAACACTATCACAGCTATCACTAATTTATTCTACTTATCTCTCTTTAGGTCAAATAGACCAGGCAGAAGTCCCTTGAAAAAATAAAGTTACTGGGCTGCAAATAATAGGCTAGATTGGGTTATTCTTTCTTTACCCATGTTTGTTGATTTAGCTCAGTTTTCAGTTGCCAGTAGAGACAGCTGCTATGCTCTGCAATTTTCCTCTCCACTTGTCAGTCCTGTATATATTATCAGGTCAGGAATGCAATAACTTCTCTTTTCTTCCCTTTTTCTTTCCCACCTTCTCCATCTAATTAATGCCAACCAGAATAAATGTGTCTTTGTGAACTAGTCAGACACAGTAGCAGCTGCTCCAGGTAGCTACTCCAGGTGGTAGTTTGTGTCCATCCATTTTTCACAAAGCAACCAAACAGGTTCAGCAACATCTGATATCCAAGAATGTCTCAAAAAAAAAAAAAAAAAAAAAAAAAGGAAGACAAACCAGGCCAAACAACCCACCTCTGGATTATTCTGCATTAACTTCTGTGAACCTGTCATAA
Organism: Aegotheles bennettii; assembly: GCA_013398125.1. NCBI lineage: Eukaryota > Metazoa > Chordata > Aves > Caprimulgiformes > Aegothelidae > Aegotheles > Aegotheles bennettii. The sequence goes on along the minus strand of VZRW01004389.1, from coordinate 542,384 downwards.
ATTCACGATCATGATTATTTTCATGTAACAAAAAGAATAATTCATTGTTTTCTATAACAAACAAAAAAGTCTGCTCACGAACTTGACATTTGTTAAACAGCAGCTGGCCTACAGGAACTTATTTTCCAGTAAACCAATGTGGCTGGCAGCTAACTCCCCCTCTGCCCCCTGCCTCCTTGCAGTATCAGTCTTAAAACCACAGACCCTTGTAGGTGGATGCGAGGATGTAAATGTCACATTTTCTCAGCATCTTTGTTTTCCGCTGGAACAACCTAATATTGCCTTCTGCTTCGATTTGTCCTAGCTGAGGAAATCTCCTACAAGAACATGAACACTCATCTCCATTCCAGCTACAAGAAATGATGAAGAGGTATTGTATTACCTGAGGTGCTGGGGAAAAGAAGTAGCTACAGTATGGCTGAAAGACTGCTTTTGCTGCTACTGGAAGCTAGAGTAAATATAGTTGACATATCCTGTGTGACTGATGTGTTAAGGGCTCTGCTACTGCACTCCTTTCGCAGTGTCTTCTACTTCTTCAAAGTTCCTCAACAGCATAAACATGCACACACACAACAGTGGCAGAACCACCATCTGCCATGGAGTCATACCTGGAATATAAATCCATGCTCTGATCCGTTCACTCCTTGATTAGATTTGTTGCAGCTTTTTTTCCCCACCTTCAGTCAAGGAAAGACAACTTCAGCCTTCTCCAATGCCACAAACAGGATGAGCTGGGTAGCATGGGGCTGATTATATTGTCAAGAAACTGGTCTGAGAAAGGGCAAATCGGGCAAGGGAGCAGGGCAGGAGATATATATTGCTTAAGTTAGGTTTCCTGTGTCAGAGGACTGATAGACAAGTTCCTCTAGACCTGACTGAGAGCAAAACTTTAATTTTAGCCTATGAAAAGCTAGACAAAGTTTTAGCCAGCTGCTAAGGTTCTGTCTAGAAAATGGAGTGAAACAGGCACCCCAGGATGGAATAAATTTTCCTCTGGAGATAGACGTCCAAAACAGATTGCATAAGTGTCCCTTTGTAGGTCACCATCTCTTCCATCTCTGTTAACTCAGAGAAAGCCAGTACAGTCAGGATGTTCTGGGTTCCTGACCTTCAAACAGCTAAACCCATCCTCTCTGGAAGAGAGGGGAGTGCAAAATTGCAGTGAACAGATAGCTGATATCCTGTATCACTTCCTTCAAAGCTTGTTCAGGTTCCTGGGTTGTCATAAGGAGTGGATGACACAGCTTTCCTTCAAGACTTTCACAAAGTCTGGACCTACTTAAGCCAAGCAGATATGGGCACAGCTTGTTCCACTGCACATTTCTCTTCTCCATGAACCTTGCAAATGGTCTTCCAGATACAGTAGTGAGGCAAGATTCCATTATAGTGACATAAAAATAATTTCTTGTCCTGGCTTGTGTAAGTCCATTTTCAGTAGCTTACTTTAGCCAAATTTTGAACAGTATCTAAAATACTGATTAAAGTCAATGGTAGCTCTTATTTCCAGCTCATAAGAACCATGTCTTGAAAAACCCCTCATAGAAAACGCTTCTATTTTTTTGCTTGTCTTTCAACTCAATCAGCAACATTGCATATGTGAAAAGGCCATGTTTGGAAACCTTATTTGTTAACCCACCACTTTTACAATATTTTCTGGAATGCTTTCCTTCCACCGCTAGAAAATAAGAACTAGTTTGAATCTCTGGCAAGAAGCATGGCAGGTCACCTGTCCAAAAGATATAAGCAAGATACAAAAGACGGGGTGGTAGCAGCTGAGCCTGGCAGAGCTGTCAGCTCATCTTGAGGTGTCTATAATTTAGCTATGAAACAACAGGGTTCCTAAAGTAAGAGGAAGACCAGATTCTGAAGTGTTATTCTCTGAGACTCTGTGTAAAACGCCAAGTTTTGTAGTCCCAAATGTGTAGAATACCCTGCAACTCTTCTGTTGTGCAGCCCATTTCTCAGGCAGTAATACCAAATGGAAAAAGGAGCAAGGGAGCCTGTGGGAAATGGAGCTGATAGGATTTGTCTTTCTTATCTATATCCTAAATTTAACTATATATCTTATTCTGAATGATATTCTTTGTTGCCAACTTAGGCCTTCTACTTGACAAGATATTAATTTTTCTCCTTTCAAAGGAAATGAATCCAAAGGACAGAGGAAAGTAATTTATGGCATCCTGCTTTGTTCTATTAAAAATGTATGATCCTTAAGGACCCCATGTGTTTCAGCTAATCTAAAGTAAATCCATCGGACTAAAACCATCAGCAATATGTTACCCTCTCTGTTCAAGGAGCTGAGCATACCAGCCACTCAATGAGATATTCTCTGGGAAAGATCAGAAACAAACACATTTTCCTCCCATTAGCATGGTTGAGATGTGCAAGAAAGCCTGAGAGATGAAATGTGTTAGCAGCCATGTGTGAATTCAAAAGGCAGCAGCACAGCCATCATTTACTTAAATGTTTAATAATGAAAGAAGATTTAATGCCATTCTCAGTAAATCTTCATTTGTTTTAGTTAACCAGAAAACAAAGGTATTTTCTCTGCACCATTTTTTTTTTAAAAATCATTTAGTAGTAATTGGATAAAAAAAAATCTACAAAATAAACAAGCAAGCAATATAGACATATTATCTACATATCAGAATTACCAGCAGGGGAGATGGGCAAAGGTATTTTTTCCTCTCTATTCACATTGAAGAGTAGGTTGTTCTGTCACCAATGCTGAGCTCCTTCGACACAAAGAACCTACTTTAAAAACATCAGACACTCTGCATCTGAGAAGACAGATTAAAAAAGTACACCAAGTGGTTCACCAGGAGCCTTGCTATCACTGCTAAGGTTTATTATTTCAGCATAAACCCCGACTCCTTTACAAGGTAATTTTATTTATTTATTTTATTTATTTTTTCCCAGTGCTGACTTCTGATTTCACAATCTCGTTTTCTCTGTAGAGTCATGATAGTGGGGTAGCTCTCTTGTGAGGAACTCAGAAATTATGATTATCTGACTGGCTGAGCTTACTGAAGGAAGCTTTGTTCTGTGTCTCTTCTCCCTCCTGGGGCCAGCCAAGGTTTTCCCTCTCTTCCTCTCCCTCTTTTTGAAATTTAGCTGTTCAAACATCAACTATACATACATAAACCCTCCTCTTCTCCACCCACTTAACTCCATCCCCACAACCCGGCACACCAACATCCAGAAGCAATTCCCTGGATGAGTGATTTTTAATCACTATCTCGACTGGCAGCACAGGGATTAGGCTGTGGTCCACTCGAGAAGTAGCTTTAACATACATTAGCCCCCTGAAGTGTTAAACTCTAAACCTCTTTCATCTGCTATGTCTAGCCTGTATCTCACAAAAACCTTTACTGATGGTTGCAATGCACAGCTTTTCACCCATACTTGGTTACAGAAATGGAATTAACTGTCACAGTGTTTTTCAAAAACACTACAAGAGCTTTCTTTTCAGAATTTAATAATGCAGGATCAGAAACATCCTCTTTATAAAGAAATTCTTCTTTTGTTGCCTTTACTACTTAAAGCCTTATTTAAATTTATTCCTCTATAAACTTATTTTAATTAATTAATTTATTATTGCAGAGTTTTGAACTACCCTATCATGTCTATTACAACTTCAGGATTGGGCAGATGTAAACAGGTGACTGAAGGTGTTGATCAGAGTCAGCATCTTAACCTTGCATAGTTTCTGACTTGATGGCCACCTAACAATTTACCATCTGTCCAGATTCTGCTACACTTATACTTTTAATAAACCAGTGTAAATCCCTTTTATCATAATGCAGTTCCTCCTCCTGAGGATTTATTTTCCAGCAGTACCAAAAGCTTTGCCATTTGTAATGCAGAATACTCTATCATCTGCGAGAATAAAAGCATCCCATCCCATGGGGAGGGTTCAACTTTACAAAATTTCAGTACATGTTTGTGCTGTTTAGAGGACAGGAATTTGGTAATTTCTTTTTTTAAAAAAAACCCAAGTTCATACCCCAAGCCTCCTTTACTGCAATTGTGCCATTGTGCCTCAAAATGGGTCTGTTACTGCCGTGCTCAGCACTGCGTTAAGTGTAGGAAGGTGGTTTCATAAACAAGGAACTAAACCGAAATCACTGAGCTTTTTCAATTGTCACCTAAATCAGATTACAGCCTAGGCTTTTCAAAGGTAAATAGAAGACTGTAGACTAAACATCCAGCATCACTTACATTAAAGCCCACAAACGTTTTGAGCTCTTAGGAAGAAAAGAAAGTTAATACTTGATTTTGCTGTGCATTCATGCTGGGTTTTTATCATACACACAGAGCACAGAGTGCCTTTAGCAGAGAAACTCTGCTCCTTTGATCATGTATTTTATTGTAAATTGTTTTGAAATGTTGAAGTGTTAGTACTCAAATAAAAACCCCCATATATTATTAAGATCAATGGCTTTGCATTATATTTGCGCTTGGGATTATGAAGTTGTAAGAATAAGCATTTTCTGGAAACCAAAGTACTAAAATGTGATTCTGTGAGACACGGTCCTTGTCTTTCTGAGTGCTTTATTATCAAGTCAAACTGAGGTTTGCAATTGTCTTTAGGTGGAAGATAGGCTGGACCCTTTGTATGCAATCAACATGTGGTCAAGATGGTTTGTATTTATGAGCCATATAAACAAGTACAAGGTATTATTATCCTTTCTTTAGTTGTTACTTCTTTCATTTGTGTGGAAACCTCAATATATTATATGCATACAAGGAAAAAGCAATAGAAAACAAAAATGCTGCATGAGAGATCCTTGAAATGACTCAGCAATATGGCAAAAAATTTCAAATTCAAGTGAGTGACCACAGTGCATCAAATGATTTTCACTTCTAGAAGCCAATGAAGTAAATTATATTATTCAGGTTTTATACCCAAGTAACAGGAAAAAGCTTCTGACAATATTATGAACAGAATTATTCATGTGTATGTCACCACTAACGGTCTAAACAATGAAAATCAGACATATGAAATCTGAGCCCTCAATCAGTAAGTGATGTTAATTTTTCAGCAGCATTTTTGTAACAGCCCTCTTCCTCAAATTAGTCAAACAAAAAACCCTGTGTCACATGCCTTCATGTTACATTGGGAACATGGACATACTACCATAATATTTCAGATGTTAAGCAAAACACAGTTTAAAATACATATAGGAGAGAGAAGAGAATATAAATCATTCAAAGCATAATACTTCACCATCCACTTGAGATTGTCTGATGAATATCTTTTTTTACTTTGAGTCAGACTGGTACTCAAATGGCCACAAGGGCCTAAAAAGATTTGCTCTGTCTAGTCTGAAGATGAGTATCACCCTGTTGTACCAGATGAAGTATATCAGTTCTGGCAATAGATTGCTTGCTTGGAAAAGACCTCTAGTACATTGAGTAGTGCTTGTTCTTAGGACTAAACATTTTTAAAATACAAACTTTTAAACCATTCTCACATATCTCCCTGTTCTGTTACTTCATATACTAAAGAATCAGTGCCAGATAAGTTGCTTTCAACTTATTTATCTCAGAATCAGATATTTTTCCATATTGAAAAATGACATATTAAAGAGATATAGTTTAGCTGTAGGGAGAAGGGGTGTGTTTTTATGGTCAATATTACCAAACTTCCCTCCAGCTCCCTATCTGCCTTTCTCAGGTGCTTGGGGAGTGGGAAGGAATTGTGTGATGTTATACGGCATCTGGAAGAGGTCGACTTTTCCAGGACAACTTGTTTGTGAATTGGTTAGCAGAGTGCTGTCAGGGAGACTAGATGTTCCCATCACAGCCCACAACGAGGCAAGCACAGCAGGCCAGCAGGAGCCTAATCACTACTACTTCACATGCAAGTCAGAAACTGTTTTTAGAAAAATTACTCAAAAGCTACTATTTTATTACATTTGACACAAAATAAATTGAGAAATCTTTCAATGTGCTTCCTGGACTTTGATTGATTCCGGTTTCTGCACTGCCACAAGAGCTCAGCTCTTTTTCTTCATGAAAGCCAGGTCTGCAAAAGCCACCCAGCGAGGGGCACGAGTGAGAGTTAGCCTCACTAAGGATGGAAGTCACAGCATCTACACCTTTAGCAGGTTGAAAGCTAAATGTCCAGAGATCAAATTCACATTAAGTCTCACAAATCTACAGCAGGATACAGCTGCTTGGGGCAACTGCACAGCCAATGTCCACAATATTGTCTCAGCTGTTGTTTCCTTGGCTAAAATCAACCTGGAAGGAGGCAAAGGGGAGAACTTCTGCATATTGTTCCAAGCTGGTGTTTGACAACACTGTTCTTTCACCAGACTCTTTGAAGATACTTGTGTGCCTGTCAATCCAGACAAAAGACTACGAACAGAAATCTGGACACAAGGCTTGTTGGTGGGTTTGACTTCACGTACTTAAAGTTAGGAGCACGTCTGTCAGTTTAACTAATAGTAAGGTTGGATTCCCAATGGGGAAGCATGGATGAACTGTCTGACACAAGCCACAGTCTTCTTTATAGAAGAAAATATGGATGCAGAGACCTATCTGAGCTCTCAAATTGGGATCTTTGGTTTTATGATGCACTAGCCTGGACATATCTTGGAATGGTTTTGGTTCTGATATTGGTTTCTAATACAGACAGGAAAATCGAAGGCAGATTTCATTCCCTCCCTCCCTCCCCCCCCTTCCTCACTGCCGTGTCTTACATTTTCAAAAGGGCATAGGAGAATATATATTTTTTTATATATCCGGCTTGTGTCCAGTTTTTCAGAGCAGTAAGTGCTCAGTACCCTCTAAAAAAAGCTCAATTTAATACATTACTAGTGACTCTTAAAAATACAGACTATTCTGCCCATCATCTTGAGTTAGAAAAAATGAAGTTGTGGTCACGTAGCCAAAAAAGTGCTGTTTGCTTCTGCCCACATGTGCCTTGACATTTCCAGTCCTCAGTATGCAACCATTTCCTTCCTGAATCAAAGTTTCTCCCCTTTCATCTCCAAAATACTCAGCTAAAAATCAGAATTTCACAGAATCCTAGGGGTTGGAAGGGACCTCGAAGGATCATCTAGTCCAACCCCCCTGCCAGAGCAGGGTCACCCAGA